>JAMJFZ010002869.1:6627500-7025000 GCA_026225945.1 Cricetomys ansorgei
AGAGCCAAGATTTAGAGTAGCATGGCCACAGAACCAGCTCCTTTGAGAAATAAATCAGGGGTGCTGCTTGGCTGTGATTGTTTTTAAAAAAAACTGCACAGAATTCTGTAGCACAAACTTTAACTATTTATCTCACTCTCTGTTAGTGGACTTGTTCCCTCTCTGGTTCTGAATCCCTGAGCGAGGCTTTAGTGAAGTTTCTGAAGAAGTAAATTCTGATAGCAGGAAGTAGGGGTCCGAGGCGATGCATATTTAAATTTTTATAGACACTGTCAAATTTCTGTCCATAAACTTTGTTCCCATACAGAGTCTCACGGGCAATTTAAAAACTGTGTTCCCACATTTTTCTCAACCCAGAATCATGAGACTTTCTGATCTTAGCCAAGCAGACAGGTGGGAAATGTCAAACCCTGTGGTTTTATTTCCACCCTTCTGGCGGTTAGAGGCCATCTCTCTCCCTAGGCTTCGGGATCATTTGTGTTTCTTTTCCTTATTGACTCGACGAAGCTTTTCTTTTGCTTATAGCAGGTTTTGCTGCCCAGATTTTTATTTTATTTTATGTCATCAAATGTGTCTTCCATTATGGGTTTTGCTTTCAAGTTAGATAAGAGGTGTGTTTTCTACTCTGTAATTGTATAAAGAAATTCTCTTGGTGTTTTTGGTCTCTACTTTAATAGTGTAATATTTCCATTTAAATCGTTAATTCATCTGACATTTATGCTGACATAAGGTTTGAAATAAAGACCTGAAACGTTGCTTTTGCAGTTGATTTTCTTCTTGACAATAATCCATCTTTTCCCTGCAAATGGGCAATGTCATCTTTATCAATTATTAACAGACACAATTTCTGGTCTGCATTCTGTTGTGGTCCTGTCTCTTCAGCACTAACCCAAGAATTAGTTTTAATCACCATATGTGTAGAATGTGTCTAATACTTGCTATTATCTGTATTTGTATTCTGTTGTCTATTTCTTGTTTGATTTCTTTTCTAAATGAACTTTAGAACCATCTTCTCTATGGAAAAGTGAAGTTGTGATTTGGGGACAACTGAAAACCTATACATTAAAGAGAATTGAATCTTTGAAATGCTAAGCTTCCTAACTAAAGAATGCTTTTAAAGATCTTGATGACCCTGAATGGTATTTTAAAGTTTAGTTTACATAGATTATATATGTGTCTCACTATAGATTACCACATGTTTACATAATGGTCATTTCTTGTGAGATTTCTTAACTAGTTGCAACTGACAAATGTTCACGCTTCTGATTTCTTTACAGGAACTATTCTTAATTGAGCACCTCATGATTCTTATAGTTTTCTAGATATGCAATCATATCATCTCCTAATCTGATCACCCCCCACTTACCCTGCTCTGATTGGTCCTTCCATGGTGTCCCTAGAGCTGGAGCTGATGCACAGGCCATGGTGCTGCTTACTGGCTTGCTTCCCATGACTTGCTCAGCCTGCTCTTTGTAGAACTCAGGAACACCAGCCCAGGGATGGAACCACCCAGAATGGGCTGGGCCCTCTCAATCAATCACTAATTAAGAAAATGCCAAACAGCTGGATCTTATGGAGGCATTTTCTCAGTTGAAGTTCCTTCCTTGCAGATAACTCTAGTTTGTGTGTCAAGCCATTACACATGGCTTGTTTCAATTTGCCCTCAGAGTGATTTTCCATAAAGGATAAAACATT
Organism: Cricetomys ansorgei; assembly: GCA_026225945.1. Taxonomy (NCBI): domain Eukaryota; kingdom Metazoa; phylum Chordata; class Mammalia; order Rodentia; family Nesomyidae; genus Cricetomys; species Cricetomys ansorgei. The sequence continues at coordinate 6,629,196 of JAMJFZ010002869.1, forward strand.
GTATCTTATCCTCTGTAGTTTCTCACACCAAATACTAACCAAGCATCTGCCAAGTCCACACAACAGGACATAGCAAACCCATTGTATTCGTGACTCAGCTCAAATCCACTTCTTCCAGAGTCCCTTCCCAAACAGAACATAGTTTGTCTGTTTTGACAGGGTCTTGTGTAGCCTAGACTGACCTTTGACACACACCCCCCACCACGGTGTAGCTGAGGATGACCTTAAAATCCTGCCTTCATCACCCCAGTGCTGGGGTCCTTGGTTGTACCACCACACCTGGTATTGTGTGGTGCTGTGAATCCACTGAGCTAGTCCCCAGCCTCTGAAGCTGGTTTTGCTGCCTCTGAACTTCAAAGCTTCTTTTCCCTGTCACTTTCCAACTTGCTACATCTGTTTATTATATTCGCTTTCCACAGTCCCCTAAAATTCTCTAGTTCAGAGAAGGCAGAGTGTTCTGCCTTACCTACAACAACAGCACGGGGCTCTTTAACTATTATTAACTAACTAATTAATGTGAAGGTCTGTCCAAATCTGCTCAGTTAAAACACAGGTGCAAGCATCTACTCAAATAAAATTTGCATTTTCATAGAGAGCCCTTAGCTGTATATAATAAATGTAAACACAGTGGATAAGATCCCCACATGTTGGTATGTTCAGCACTAGCTAAAAGGGGGCCTGACATCTACCTAGAAATTGTTATCAAGGAAATAAGAAATGGAAAACCACTTAAACCGAGAACTCGAACCTGAGTACCCACCTCAGGTCTCTCAAGCTAGATGGGCCAGAAGAAATGGGGTCATTCCATGCCTTTTAGATTTAACTTCAGAATCTTTTTCTCTGCAAAGCCTCTCTTGACAACAGTAATGGAGCTAGTGGCCTCGGTGTCAGGGGTTGGATTCTTCATGATGTACAACCGATTTTATCTAGTGTGGGATCTTGATTTTAATTCATATTTGTTAAAAAATGATTCACTGTGCGTCTTCATTGTTACGAGCAAGCGGTTTCATGAGTATTTGTTATGTGAGTATCTCCCTCGTGTCCCCCCTCCCCTTTTCTCCTCCCTTCCCCTTCCCGTTAGTTCCCATTGTTCTCTGACAGTTTCACTTGTACTTCCTGTCATGTGTCCATACATGGGTTTATGTATATGACATCTAGGAGGGGCTGAAAAGATGGCTCAGTGGCTAAGAGCCCTTGTTGCTCTTGCAGGAGACTGGAGTCCTCAGCACCCACAACAGATGGCTCATAACTGCCTGTAACTCCATCCAGGGGCTCAGGCTCCTTCTTCTGGCATCCATGGGTACACACACACACACACACACACACACACACACACACAAACACAGAGAGAGAGAGACAGAGAGACAGAGACAGAGAGAGATAGAGGGAGAGAGAGAAAAAGAAAGGAGACAGATAAATACAAATAAAATAAATCTTTAAAAAATTGTCTAGAAACCACAAATGAGAGAAAACATATTTGTCTCTCTCTCTCTCTCTCTCTCTCTCTCTCTCTCTGTCTCTTTCTCTCTGTCTCTCTCTCTGTCTCTCTCTCTCACACACACACCTGTGACAGAATGCTTAAGAAAGAGCTGGGTGCCTGCTGTCACCTCCCACCAATCCCCGAGGAGCAAGAACGAAGAGAGACAGTGACCTGTGGAGGTGGGGACATGGATGCCTGGTGGAGGTGGGGACATGGATGCCTGGCCTCCTCGTGCTGTGTACTATAATAAGAACCATGGTTTGTAATCAGTTCCCAACCCAGAGCCCTGACAGGAGTGCTAACACACAGGCTGGAACTTATCTGGCTGTTGATATCCCCACACTGGGAGTGACTGAATGGCGAGCCAATGAACAGACACTACATCCATCAGGAGACAGCTCCCACCCGGGCTCTTCTAACCCTTCAGTATGCCCAGGGTCCGTAGTTGTACATATTTGCGCTTGGCTTAGCAAAGCTCCCTCAGCCCGGTCCTCAGGCGATCTTGTGAACTTTAGGCTGCTCACTTGATAAATATGATTTTATTATTAATTCATGCATCTGGAAGAACACACGCGTCGAGAGCCCCAGCAAAGCCTTTTAAGCTATATGCTCTTTCCGGGAGGTTATTTCTTTCATGCTCCAAGCAAAAAAGACACTGGTGAAGGTAGCAGCAGACTGCCCTCAAATCTCTGGCCAAAACCCATGGAGAAGAGAATCCATGGTTGCGGGCCACCTGTGCCACTGCTAGCAGTCCTGTCATCAGAATAGAGTTCGGCAAATGTCTGTCATTGGAGAGACCGTACTCGCAGGAATGTGGCTGCTCTTTCCTCCCAACCTGCCTTCCGAGACATTCTCTACACTCCTTCCTCTCACTCTCCCCACCCCAACATCATTATAACTCGAATCTTTGGGGTACCCTGCAGCTGTCCAACTTTAGGGAAGAACATTTCATCTCCCTTGCCTCTCAGTCCTGCTTTCTCTGCTCTTCAAGCCACATGAGTCACCCATTATCAATGTCCTCCTGTCCCGTTGTCCCCAAGCTCTTGTGCACTGCTGAGCAAAGCCAGGTACAGTATCTAGCGGAGGTCAGGGGTGGTACCTCCAAGCCTGCCAGGAGTTTTCTGGCAGGCTGGCAGAAGGAATGCCTGGCACCAGAGGAACAGAAGTAGTGGCCATGGCTGAGACGAAGATAGAGAGGGTTTATGTCTCTCCTCTGGTCGATAGAAAGTTAGCCACTGCCTTTGAAGGTACCCTCTAGGTAGATAGTGCTCGGTTCTGTCCTGGAATGGGCTGGTTCCCAGGCTCCTGTACCTTTCTCCCCGTATCAGTTCCTAGTCCCTTAGAGTGATTTTCTTTCTTTTCTGTTAGAAATGGTAACGTATGCCCTTAGCTTACACAAGCTCTAGAAAAGAAACCAGCTCTCTCTAGCCCCTTGCTTCTTACTTAGCCAATTCTTGGCAAGATACAGTTGGCTGAGTAATTGGCATGGGCTGCCCTTTCTGGAGGCCCCATCGGATTCTGCAGGGCAGGCTGGAGTCGCACCACACAGGATGCGGCTGGCTGCCTCCACATTCGTATACATAATTTACACACAGGGAGTTCCATCCACAGCCCCCCTTGACTGAGCCTCAGACACTGCTGCAGCCCGAGGGAAGGGTAACAAATCCAGACCCCTTCAAGAACTGGTCTCACCCTGACTTTACCCCTGAAGATCAGAAATCATATTTGAGGATTTGGAATTCTCAGACCCTAGGAGGAGAGTGTTGGAGAAATATCATCAGGCATCCATTTTCTGGTTCCTTGAAGTTCCAACAGACATCCTTTTGGAGACACCTCCTGCCATGTCTCACTCACCTGGCAAGCTTCTTAGAGTTTTCCTAGAGCAGTGGTTCTCAACCTTCCTAACGCTGCCGCCCTTTAATACAGCTCCTCATGTTGTGGTGACCTCCAAACCATAAAGTTATTTTTGTTGCTACTTCATAACTATAATTTTACTACTGTTATGAATCGTAATGTAAGTATCTGATATGTAGATGGCTTTAGGAGACCCCTGTGAAAAGGTCATTCGATCCCCAAAAGGGCTTGTGACCCACAGGTTGAGAACCACTGCTCTAGGGTGTAAGGATGTGATCTGTGCAGAGGGAAAGGTGGGCTGTCTTTTCAGTGCCGGCCTTCCATGGGGCACAATGCACCTAATGCTTTCTGAGCATGGTTCAAAATCCTATCGCCAAAGGACCAGGCTTTTGCTCCACAAAAATATTCTAATGAAAGTAAAGCAGAAGCAAAGAGCCCCGTGCACAAACTGCTTCTGCCTATTTCAAATCTTCAAAGGCCTGTAATAACCTCCATTATGCCACTGTGTGATTCTTATCACACAACCTCCAAAGTTTACATTTTTAAAATAAATTCACCAGCAAGAACCAATGTCAGAAGTAAATGCTAATAAGATTTGTCCTGGGAGAATAGCATGGTCAGATTGTTAATGTTTAATGCGCACATCAAAGCAGGGTAATCCTGCCATCCTCAGTCAAGAGAGCCCCCCCTTTTTAAGTTTTTGAGAGCCCCCTTTTTTAAAACAGAGAAGAAAACATTATTGTTCAATTCAATCGAATTAACCCAGCATAAACTTATTACAGCCAAGCCGAGGACAGACATTTCCTGTGGTTTGTCTCAGTCCTTTGTTTTTATGAGGATGACAAAAAGCATCTCTGGGATCCAGAACATCTTCAAAGCGCTCCACTCATCATCATTTAAATAGGTCCACTGTTGGGCTTTATTACGATCACTGATAAACAGTTAATTTGCATATAGAACTCTGGCTTGATTTTTAGAGCAGTGACAAACCAGAGTTGTCACTTCTGATGAGAAAAGGAAGAATGACCTTCAGTGATGCAGTAGGCAATCGTAGGGTCTTCCTCCCGGCTCCCTGGCTAAACCAGAGATCACAGAGGTCAAGGTCAATTTCTTCATCTACTTGAGATAGCAATCTGAAGCAGCCCCAGCCCACACCTACAGCCCTAGGGGTGCTAGCAGCTGGACAAGCAGCAATTATTCCTGGGTGACATGGATGCCTATGGGAAGGTGCTGACCCCAGCAGCCTGAAGTCTCAGAGTTGGCTCTGCCCACACTTATGTACATCTGTTCCCCGAGGAGTTCCTGATTTAAACAGCTATACAAATCTATAGAGTTTCTCAATTTGGTTCAGGCATTTTTTTTTTTTTTTTTGCTTATTTATTTTGGAGGGTTTGGTTTTGGTTTTTGATTTCCAATTTGGATTTTCTTTGACAGACACTATTTTAGAGCACTGAGATCAATGCACTCACTGACTCTGGAGCCCCCCAAACACACACCAAGAAACAATCTGCGCCACTAATACTCTGACTTTGAATAACGCTTTGGAGGAGCCTAATGTCTCTGCTTTCCAGACACAGTGTTGTGTGGTTCCATCTTAAGCAACCTCACTTGTATTAATACAGAATGAACTTGCAATTGGGATGACCTTGGAACTGTGGGCACTTGAGCTAGGGCTTTTCGCTCTGCCACCCGCTTGCTAGGCTGGATCCATCTGGCCAAGCTTCGTCAACCTTTGTGCCTCCGTTTCTCCATTTGGGGTTAGCATACATCGTTTCCCTCCTGGGGTAGTTAATGGTTGAAGATGACACAAACGACATCCTAGAGATCTGTCTGTCTTGCAAAGCACTGTGGGCGAATGAAACAGAAAGGTCCTTGCCCACGCATCATAAGAACAGGAAGGCAGCGGCCACAGAGTAACAAAGCCAGCATGGGCCGTCTGAACCCGGGGCTGAATCAACCACAGAGGTCACGTGCTCTCAAAGCCACCGGGGCTGCGGCGGCCTGTCACCCAGCAGATACTCAGAGGGCTTGCTTTTCTCTGTCTAGCTCCTTTTCTCTCAGAGCCCTCAGGCCCTGCAGAAAGCCATACCACAGCACCTGCTTCAGCTTTTTTCTACGCCTCTGATTACCCGAGCCTCTCACCCCTGAAACCAGACAGCCACGTGATGGGATTGAGAGAGGATGGCTAGCCAGCACAAACCTTCCTCCTCCCTACCCACGTTCCCAAGTTCTTTCGAACTTGAGACATGAGTTCATGAGACAATACAGAAATAATAATGTCCGAATGCATAAGAAGGTTCTAGAACTGTGTGCCCTGGGGGGGGGGGGGCGGGGAGTAGGAGAAAGAACAGAGAAAGTAAACTGAGAACAAACAATGGGGGGGGACAAAAGAAAATGAAGGCTTTAGAGCAGCGGTTCTCAACCTGTGGATCTTGACCTCTCTGAGGGTGGAAGGACCCTTTCACAAGTGTCTCCTAAGACCATCTGCATATTGGATATTTACATTATGATTCATATTATTCATGTTTATAACAGTAGCCACATTACAGTTATGAAGTAGCAGCAAAAATAAGTTTGTGGCTGGGGGGTCACCACAACATGAGGAACTGTATTAAAAGGTTGCCATATCAGGAAGGTTGAGAACCACTGCATTAGAGGGAGATGAAAATCTGAAATTTCCCCTTGATCTAAGCGTGGTTGAGGTAATCAGTGATAAAATCACTTCAAATCTTTCTTTCCTGGCTTTGAGCCATTTCCACTAAAGTATCCAGATATTTCTTGTGGACTGGACTCTGAGCTTCATAGTTAACAAAGGGATTTATGGCTCGTTTTAGTCAGGAGTCCCAGTATCTGAATCTGAGTGTGCTAAATGTATTTTTCTTTTTTTAACTAACTCTATAGTTATGTATCTGTTGCAAATGTGTTCTTCACTCCAAAAATAGCAGTTTTTCACTCCAAACTCGCAGTGTGTGTAGTTGGGTGGGGTGGGTGTGGGTGTGTCTAATAGACCCGGAGGCAGATGACTGTCTCTGAGCTCACTAACTTTGTGCCAGCTGTCTCCTGGCTTTTCCTTCATGGTCACAAGATGGCTGCTTTGGTTCCTCACATCACAACCATGCTCTAGGGAAAAAGAAACACAGGAAAGAACAGTGTTTCCGTTCTCTCCATACATTAGTCCACAGACTTCTGCCTCTTTGGCCAGACCTTGGAAGCTTCTGCCTACATAAAACACTTAAAATGAGAGTTTCACTTTTCTAACCGTTCTGCTGATCTAAGAAGGAAGGTCAAACATCCCCCAGTGATGGCCAGCATGGTGACACAGCAACCGACAGGGATGGAGCCTGGTCCAGCCCTTTCCATTCTAAATGTAGCAATTTTGTCGTGTTGGCCACTTCCTGTTTAAACAAGCAGCCGGAAGTCCCCCCACCATATGAAAATCTGAAAACAGAATCAACTTTCTATGCATTTTGCCTTAAGTTTGCTCAGATGAAACTTTCCTCCACGTTCTATAAAACTGAGGTATCTCCTTCCTGTGAGCATGTCTGTGTGTCTGAAGTGTCGTGGGAGGCTCTGTTGTAGTCTTGAAAACACCCAGCAGAGCTGTGAAAGACATCACATTGAGCTCTGAGCCCTTCCAAGCTTCAAGTGTCTCTTTGGAACCTCAGTTCACAGCATCATTATTTTTTGGTAGGAGCTATTTACATATGAATGTCATATTTGGGTGCCCTTAGTAATTTATTAAATTCACCTTCCTGAAGCAAACACATCTATAAACACCCATTTAAGAGATTCGAAACAAAATGTCCTCGGGAATTTTCCAAGTGTAATCACCCCATGTGGCTAGCACAGCAGGGTTTCCAAGCTGGTAACTCAGTCCAAGGTAGAAAAATATCAGAATTGGGGGATGTAAATTTGTTCTTGTTGGGGTACTTGAAATAATGTTAGCACCGGCTCCTCCTCTTCAGCTGGGGAATGTTGTAGTAAAGATTCTTGTTGTTGTGTTTCTCTTAAATGCTCCGTGCAGTAAATTGTAAGTGAAGCACCCGCTGAATGTTTCGTCAGGGCCTCGAACTATTGAATAAATCATGAAATCTGTAGGTGAACTGAATAATAGCCACCCTGGAGAGAAGTGTAATTCAGTGTTGACAAAATAAATCCCTTTACATTTTGTTTTTTTGGGTTTTTTGGTTTTTTTTTGGGGGGGGGAATCTTTTCGTTCTAGTGAGAATGTTGGGTACACCCAAAGTAACTAAGAGTTCTGGCAGATTGAGAGGTTACTGAACAGAACGGTGGTGTTCATGCACGAGGAGCCAGGTAGATGACTTTATAAGTATCAAAACACTAAATTCTCCCCCATCCTTGTATTCCTGAATTAGTTCCACTTGCCAAGACGAAGAGCCAAGACTTTGGAGGTGAGGTAGCTGAACTAGGAACACACAGATACGGGGCTGTGAAGGAAGAAGGGTCAGCCATACTTGTATGTCAATTTATGCTCCTTCCAGACAGTGTAGGAGACCCCGCAAACTGACTCACTCAGCTCTTGGTGCAAACCCTTCTTCTTTGTCTGCTTCTTGCAGAGGCCAGAGACTTCAAATCCCCGGCCTTCCCAGTGGTACATGACATGTAGCCACAAGAACCCCCATGTGTCCCACGGAGCAGGCAGGATTCCCGGGGAACAGAGTGTGTTCCCCGGACAGGGAAAGCCTCTCTGCCCTCTATCCTTTGCCATCCTCTTCCATTATGAAAAGAGGTCATCTTTCTTTCTCCACACAAAGCAGCCATCACACACAGCAGGAAGGATGGCTGTCGTTAAAATCAAGTGAGTCTGGGTGTTTGGTGGCACCCTTTAATAACAGCAATAGAAACCCTAATTACAATAGCCCTCTATTTTCTCTGTTAGTTACTTTTCTATAGCAGTGCTAAAACACCATGGCCAAAGCAACTTCATTAGTCAGGGATCTCTAGAGGAATGAATGTGTGGAGTGAATAGAGAGAGAGTAAAGGGGGATTTATTAGAACGGCTTACAGACCATGGTCCAGCTAGTCCAACAATGGCTCTCTACCAATGGAAAGTCCCAGAATCCAATAGTTGTTTAGTCCACGAAGTTGAATGTCTCAGCTGGTCTTCAGTATATGCCAGAATCCCAAAAAAGTAGTAGGCTCTACTGGTATTTCCCAGTCTGTGGTATTCTGGGATAGCAATAGAAAAAGGACCAAAGCAAGATGTTCTACCAACCTAACGGTCCATTTTCTATCGCTATCCCAGAATACCGCAGACTGGGAAACTTACAAAGCAAAGGTTTTTCATTTCGCTCATGGTTCCAAAGGCCGGGGACTGCACGGGTGTGGCGCTGGCATCTTGGCATCCGGTGGGAGCCTTAGGCTACTGCGTACTAAGGTGGGAAAGTGGAATGGCCAGCCAGTGAATGCAAAAAATAAGCAAATATAAATAAAAAGGAAAAAGAAACACGAGGGGTGGACCTGTTTCATCAAGAACCCACTCTCACAGTACTGACTATCAGAATAATGTCATCTACTGATTAATATATTTATCTGTTCATGAATTTCATTCCATCCTTATGATCCCATTACCTCTTTTTAAGAGACCTCACACGCAACACCATGGAATCAGGACTGAGTTTTCCCATGACTCTGGAGGGCACATACTCAGACAGTAACGAAACTCAGTGCAGGGGAAATGGAGGCCTTGGGAGGCCCAACCCTCTTCCTTTGTGCAGGGAAGTTGATGATGTGCTATAAAATGAAAGCCTTTGCTGTGTGTCCTTCTGAGTTTGATCCTTCTGCAGGGCAATACCTTTTCGTGTCCCTAAGCTAAGTGGGATTCCCAAATCTATGTTAACGACAGGGTGTTTAACCTCAGCTCCACTGGGCCCGTGCCTAAATTCAGTAATAGCATGCTCATCAGGAGGGGTTACAAACCCTCTCACACAGGCTCCACGTAAGAGCCAGAGACGCCTGGCCGGATGGAGGTGTTGGGGTTCCATTCCAGTTCTTATCTATTCCTGCAAGGGGTTTTTTTCTGAGGTGATAGCTACTTTTATTTGTTATTTTTTCATTTTCCTGCAAAGGATACAAATTTTGGTCCCTCAGTGTGCTTTTTAAAGCCAATGGAAGGTTACCTAAAAGCAGGGCCTCCTCTGCTCCAGCTGATTAATCCATCACTGACAGCTCACACAGGGCTGGCCCAAGCCAGCCAGGACCGGCAGCAGAGCCCACCTGGAGCATCAGTCCACAGAGAGATGGCACCAAGGTATCTGGGCAAAGGTCACCTGACTATAAGTGCAGGTCATGAGGATTCAAGGTGGGATGTCAGGGCCACCTGGAATGTTTTCCCATACCAACCTCCCTGGTTTTTGGTGATTGTAAAATAAGCTTGCATTCACCTTGTTCCTCAAAAATATCGAGCTATTTGTTAAAGTGACTGGACATCAAAATTTCTGTGTAGGGCTGGGATGGTCCTCAGTGACAGAGCACTTGCCTGACACACAGGACTCGGGGTTCCATCCCCAGCACCGCACACAGAGTGATTCTAGATTCTGTTTATAAATTGGAATTAGTACAAAGTCAAGAGACTATGTTTTCTTTAAGATTTAGTGTGTGTGTGTGTGTGTGTGAGAGAGAGAGAGGGGGGAGAGAGAGAGAGAGAGAGGGAGGAAGAGAGAGAGAGAAAGGAGAAAATATATGCCACACGTGTGTACTGAAGCCAGAAGAGGGTGTTGGATCCCCTGAAGCTGGAGTTACAGGAGGTTACAAACTCGGATGTTCTGGAAAAGGAGCAAGCACTCCTGACCATTGTGCCATCTCTCCAGGCTGCATATTCGTGAGGATGTTGAGTCCTCTACTTTGTAATGTGAAAGATTCAGCTGAGCTTTTATTATAGAGAGTTGAACTCAGTGAACTATTTACTGGAGGTGATTGTCCTGGGAGCAAAGGCCACCAAGGCACCCTGAATCCTCATGTGGTATTGGGGCAGGGGCTGCTTACCTGCGACTTTCAGGCCCTTTTTAGATCAAGATTCCAGTGTCAAAGTGTTTGTCATGTTATTTTGTGATCACTCTGTGTGTGCGTGTGTGTGTGTGTGTGTGTGTGTGTGTGTGTGTTTGTACATATGCACGTGGAGGTTGCTATTGAGTGTCTCTTCTGAGGCAGGGTCCCTCACCTATTTGGCTAGAGCCTGGAGGATCCTCCTCTCTCTGCTTCCCTGGTGCTGGAGTTCTGACCTTGCTCTGTGGGTGCTCTGTTTTCACATGGGTGCTGGGGACTGAACTCCAGTCCTTGTGCTTGCATGGCAAGTACTTTACTGACTGGGCCATCTCCCTAGCCCTGTGGCCATCCTTGTTTGGTTGTTTCTTTGTCTGTCTGTCTGTCCCTCTCTCTCTCTCTAATTTTCTTCATTACTCTCTTCCTCCATTTCATTCACTACATCCAGATTCTTTTAAATTTTTATTTTTTATGTGCATTGTTGTGAGAGTATCCTGTCCCCTGGAACTGGAGTTACAGACAGCTGTGAGCTGCCCTTTGGGCACTGGGATTTGAACCTGAGTCCTCTGGAAGAGCAGCCAGTGCTCTTAACCATTGAGCCATCTCTCCAGCCCCTATATCCAGGTTCTTTGCAGCATTCAAGTGGAACCTCCCACTGGCCTCGGGCCTCCTTTTTTTTTAGGATATCTTGCCCCACATGGAGACAGGAGGAGGGGGCATGCCAAGGCTGTAATGAATGCTTGACTTTGTTTTCTATGTGGGCTAACCAGGCAAGGGCTTCTTTTTCAATTCAGTGCTACAATATTTCATTCCTTAGAGAAAAAAATAGCATTTTGCCAATGTGAAATTATTCTGATTATCTGATCTCTTGCATTCCTGGGCACTGCAAAGAGTTAAATGATGCATGAAATCACCTGTCAGCCTGCATTAGACAGGGCTCTGTTTGCACACCCAGAGGCAACAGTGAATTATTTAACCAAGGGGACTCTTGGCTCTGCATCAGGCTAGACACAGTTTAGCCTGAGCTACTTGGAAGATAGCTGGGAGCTCCTGAGCTCCTTCTTGGCTGAGAAAACCATCTGACAGACACTGTAGGCTGTTGCCAGGACCAGGTCTCCTTGAGAACAACTTTAGCTAAGCTCCTACAGGCTCCAGATGGTATGCAAAGTCAGGAGGAGCTTTGTAGAGCCTTTTAAGCTTTGAAGAGAGAGAGAGAGAGAGAGAGAGAGAGAGAGAGAGAGAGAGAGAGAGAGAGAGAAGGGAGAGACAGGGTTGGGTTGGCCATATTTCAATCCAGGTGAGCGGGGCTTGCCCTCATGCTGTGAACTTCAGGGTTGTCTCCGGGATTTTAGAAAGCCCATTTAATGACACCCCTGGCTTCTGTCTGAACTCTCCAAACTAACGCTAGAGAATGTGAGAAGTGAGACCAGTGCAAATCAACACATTGCCTGCATTGCCCATGCAGAAGATTTTGGGGACAGCGCTGCCACATGTTGTCATTCAGAACCTGAGTGGAGGCAACTTCCTGGCCCATCACCAGCAGCCACAGTCTCACTCGTGGTGGAGCAGGACCCGGGTTCCTTTTCCCCTAGGGATGCTGGGAAACAAAAGAGAACAAGACTTTCAGCAAGTACCTGCCCCTTAACAGAAGAAACCAGGGCCCAGCTCCCTCGCCACCCCCTTTGCCAGCACAAACCTTGCAGGTTACCTTCTCCAGTCCTCGCCTGGGAGAGAACGGAGACTGTGACGAGAGACAGGGACTGTCAGGAGCAAATCTCCTTTGGGGGTACAACAGTGACATTCCACCCCCTTCATCTCACTGTGAGTGGCCAGAAGACCTCTCTGTCCCTAGGACTCCATCCAATGTGGGTCTTAGGCCAGACACCCAACCTCATTTCACCAGTCTGACCTTGCTTAGAGAATGTGTGATAATCGGACTGTTCTTTACAGTAAATGATGACTTATGAAAAAAATGGAATCTGAAATCGAGGCAAGTAAAATTTCCTGGTTGGCATTTATTACTGGGCAGTTTAGAGTTTGAACATATGGTCGGAAAGGCAGCAGCTCCAGTCTGAGTCACAGAGAGGATGGCACCTCGGGGATAAACATGGCGTGATTGTACTGGACTGGCATGTCCCTGGGATCCAAAGGATGTCTTTCTCCTGCCCACCTCTACAAAGGCTCACAACTCTGAGCTCTTTGGTCACCTTCCCTGTGCAGACACAGCCTCCAGGATGTCCCTCACTGTTCCATCCTTCTGTTCAAACCCGTCTCCACCAACCTGGGTCTGCTCACTTTCTGCTCTGCAGCCTGGGGCTGAGGTACAAACCTGGAAGAGGTTTGCTGGGCCCTACCACAGCCACCCAACTGTGTGCTAGGAAAGGCAGAAAAGGGCCCCATTTGTCATCACATTCCCCAAGGCCTCTTGTTCTGTCCCTGCTGGGGAAGCTACCATGCTCCAACCAACACCAACTGAGTTTCATTTCCAGCAAGCAAAGCAATGTACATGTCTGTATGCACACACACACAAGAGAGAGAGAGACACACATACACAGAGATTTCCATTCTTATCACATTTTACCATCCCCAAGTGATCTGCCTGTTGGCAAAGGCTTTTTAGCTGTCAGAAATTGTTACCATATGGCAGAAGCCCCTCTCAGTTGCATTACCAGCAGGATGGACTGTGCCGGTCTTTCTCCATCTCATCAACACCCCAAATCCTCTACCTCCCAACTCCTCAGAGTTCTGAATGCTCCAGGAGATGGTCTAAAGCCAGCATGTGATTGGCATCTGAAAGGGGGACCCTTTTAAGAGAGCTCACTTCTATTTTCAATGGTACTATCCTTCTCCAGAAATGCTACAAAGCCACCTTTGCTACTCACACCGACCCCTACTTCTCTGCCAGGGGAGACGTGCCTGTAGTGAAGCCAAGTGCAGCTCTTCCCAGGGAAGCCCTGTGACCAGGGTAACACGAGGAACAGGGGAGTGCTGAAGCCCACTTCACAGGCAGGTCACAGCTCTCGGTATCGTCCAGATCCCATGTAGTGAAGCCACCATCGGGGAGTCTGGAGACGAGACCTTCATCACACCTTCAGTGTATCATCTCCTGGTTTGCTTTGGTCAATGAATCTAGTCTTCATTCTCATCCTTGACATCAGATACAATGTGGCCTTTCCAAAAGCCGGAGCCTTGAAGTAGTGTGCTTGTGGTTCTCTAGGAAAGGGGTAATATGCAGAAAGTCAATTAGTTAACACAGCACATGGAACATGATCTAATTTAGAAATGATTGAGCATTAAACGTGCACCTGCGTGTGTGTGTGTGTGTGTGTGTGTGTGTGTGTGTGTGTGTGAGAGAGAGAGAGAGAGACAGGGAGAGAGACAGAAGAGGCAATTCAGGTGGGGAAGTGAGAGGGGACAGAAGAGGAGATGGAATATATTAAAAATAATTGGATGCCAGGAGGTGGTGGCACACGCCTTAATCCCAGCACTTAGGAGGCAGAGACAGGTGAATCTCTATGAGTTCAAGGCCACCCTGGTCTCCAGAGTGAGTTCCAGGACAGCCAGAGTCACAACAGAGAAACCCTGTCTCAAAAAACAGATGATGATGATGATGATGATGATGATGGTGATGATGATGATGGTGATGGTGATGGTGATGGTGATGGTGATGATGATGATGATGATGATGGGAAAAATTAGTTCCTATGATATGTAAAGTAATTTCAGGAGTATGATTTTTTGCAGTACTGCCATCACCGTCACAAGCTCTGGCAGCTTACATAATAGAAATTGCCTGGTATCTAGAGACTGAAAAGTCCCAAACCATGTCATCTAATGCTTTGACTCTATCTGGTGTCAGTCAGCCTCCCATCGCCATGACAGAACACTAGAAGATCAACATTTATGGTGGCTCATTGTCCCAGAGCTGTCCATTCATGGTCAGCTGTCTCTATTGCTTTTAGACAGTGGCAGGGTGGAAACATGCGGCTAGAAGGGTAAGGGGGAAGAATGTTGTTCACTCCATGGTCACCGTGAGCAGAGAGGCAGAGGGCAGTGCTTGGGACACGGTATATCCATCTCCATCTTTCAAGGGCATGCCCCAGTGACCCTCTCCTCCTACCCAGGCTTCATGTATTTGATTAGGTCAGAGCCCTCAGGGCTCATAACCATAACCCAAAAGACCTATCTCTGAATATTGCTTTGGAGACCGAGCCTTCAACATGTGAGCCTTCAAGGGATAGTTGGTAGCCAAACCACAGCATATCCTACACCTCTTTCCTTGGCTTGTTTTCTCCTTGTGTCTCCATATCACTACTCCTATATTCATGCGTGTCTTTTCATCCAAGTTTCTCCCTTATGTAATACTGCCAGCTGTGTTGTGTGAGGGTCCACACTGATGACATGTCAAGGCATGGTTACCTCTATAAAGGCATTCTTTGTGAATAATGCCATGCTCTAAAATACCTGAAGTTAGGACTCCAATACATGGACTTGGAAAAACACAACCCAACCCACAAAACATGGGAATTCACAAAATCATAGTAAGAATACCGATTCAGCAGGAAGTTCCTGGGATGCAGGTTGAACCACCATCGTGGACATTACAAATGGGAAATGGCCATCTTAATGCCATTCTGCCCTAGAATTGTTTTCCGGCCACACCTTATTTCCCTACTCAACACCCATCCACAGGTGTTTTGCTTTCTCTGTAAAAACCTTTGTCCTGAGATGGGAGGCAACCCTCCAGCCCCACCAAAACCACGGGGGTCAGTGCTCCCAATCTGGTGGCCTGTTGAATTTGTACCCCTCCTTCTCTCCTTTTGGTTCCCTAAGCTCTAGAACCTACAAGATGGGAAAAGAGAAGAGGAGAACACCCCACTGTACGGAACACCAACTCTATCTGTAACATTCCTGTCCCTCATCCTCTGGGTGACTGGGGAGAGTAAGTAGCAACCTGCCAATCTGAAATCAGAGACTGGGATCACATAATATGGAAGGTAGCACAGCATACTGCTCATGGCCATGTACCCCATAGGTGCAGCCTAGCTATCCAGGGGTTCTCCAAGCCCTGTCTGGCTGTCTTCGTGCCTTGTCTCATGATTGTTCACCTTCTTCTTGCAGAAAAGCTCAGGGAGACAGGCTGTAAAAACCACTTAATCTGTGTGATTAACAGAAATAATTGGCAAATGACCCTGCCACTCTCCCAAGGGCCATGCAGAGTTTATTATCAGATATTGGTGTTTAGCCCGCTGATTCTGAGGGTCAGGCTTACAGTCCATCAAACACATCTTTAGGTTGTTCAGGCTCCTTCTTAGTCAGATTAATTTTAGAATTAAATCAGATAGATACACACTTTATTAAACCCCATTTTCTTGTGAAATAAAAAAATAAGATTCTCCTTTGGTCCATGATTACAAAAGGAAAAGGACCTAGAAATCTACAAGTATCCTTTCCTGGTTTTATATAAATTCTTCTTCCAGGAAGACATAGGCTTCCCTTTTGCAAGGTGCTACCTGGGAGCAACAAAGCCCTTCTTCTCTTGCCAAGTAGTGGAACCTGTAATATAAGGCACTATGTCAGTCTGTTTTCTGTTACCATAACAAAATACCTGAGGCTGGACCACACATAAAGAAAATGGCTTGATTCAGCTAATTGTTTAGGGGGTTCAAAGGCATGATATCAGGTTTGGTGAGACCTTCATGGTGGATGATAAGGAGAATTATCAGAAGGTCACATGGGGACCCAGAAAGATTGTATGACCAGGCTTAATATTGTTTTAATCAGGAACTAATGGAGGCCCCATAAGAACTGTGTTAACCTTTTTCTATTGCTCTCAATGACCTAATTACGTCTTCTAGCCCCACCTCTTAAAGGGTCTACCACCTCTTAACAATATCACACCAAGGACTGAGCTTCTAAGCCATGGACCTTAATTGTTCGTGTTCAACTCATACCTAAACCATGTAATAGTAATAAGTAATAAGACTGTTTCAGAGAGCCCGGGGTGAGTTAGCAGGAAGGATGAGTTGGGCAAGGATCAAGGAAGAAAGAATGCAGGAGGCACAAAGAGCTAGAGGGGTGCTGGGAAAGCAGTTGGATGGAAAATGATAGAGGACCTTGAACTCCACAGCAGTAGCTCGGCATTGCCTTTGTGGTGTGGGAAGCCAGGCAAGTGTGCTCTGGCCACATTGGCCCAGTTGTTGAGTCTGGAGCAGGAAAAGGGCACTGCTTTTCCTGGGCAACGATGTTGAGATTTGAATGTTTTTTGTAAATACTCAACGTAAAGGCCCTTGTGTTCAAATTTGGAGCATTTTAGGGTGCTGGCTGAATAACATGGGCTGTGTTGCTGTGTAGGCCTTCATGTTCAACTCTCTCTGACAGGATAGGTTGGGGAATGTAGCTATGTAAAATCTGAAGTAAGAAATGGAAACGCTTCTTAGTCTTTACCTGTGTAGAATGGGATGCTGGAGTTAATGGGTTACAGTGGCATCTGAAAATACCCTCTGATCTGTCTGGTCCAAGGAGACCACGAAGGCTGTGGAGGAAATTGTGTCAAGTCATAAATGGATGTGCCTCCTGCCATCTTCCCCAGTAGGCTTCCACCAATCCTGGCTGGCTTTTGCTTTGGCCTTTAAACAGTTCAAAATGACAGAGAGCAGTGTGGGAAGGTTTGCCACTTTCCCTCAGGGAGGTTTGCTAACCTGGTTTTGGAAACATTGCACAATATCAAACATTTACTAGTCTGGGGGATGGCACGAGGCGCAGTATGTGTTTGTGTTCTATTATGATCATAAATAGATGTCAAGCTTAATGGCTTAAAATAAAGTTGAATGACAAAGTTTATCCTCTCATAGTTCCAGCTATCAGACATTCGAACTAGGTTTCTCTGAGCTAAAAGCAACACGCAATGAGAGTGTTATTTCTTTGTGTGAGTTCTGAGACAGAATCTGTGTCCTTCCAGGGGCTTCCTGTAGTCCTTGACTTCTAGCTCTTCCTCCACATTTGAAAGTGGGAAACCCTGTATCTTTGACCCTTTCTATTATTACATCTGCCTCTAACCAACTATAATTAGGGAAGTCCGATGCTGTCAAGAACTGTGGACAAATGGGACACACCCGAGAAATTCAAGGCACTCTCCGCCCTCAAGGCCCTTAACCTTTATTACAGGACCCTAGTACCACGTGAGGCAGGTTCCAGAGACTAGGGCATGCTCATTTATTGGAATAGGGCATTTTTCAATTTTTCACACTGTATGTTAAACTAATATGCACGCAATAATAGAACCCTCTTTCTGTACCCTATTCTATTCAACTAAATGCTTAGGTCAGTGGTTCTCAACCTGTGGGTTGTGATCCTTTTGGAAGTCAAACAACCCTTTCATGAGGGTCTCCTAAGACCATCTGCATATCAGATAATCTATATTACAATTCATAATAGTCTCAAAATTGCAGTTATGAAGTAGCAACAAAAATAATTTTATGGTTGGGGTCACCACAACATGAGAACTCTATTTAAGGGTCACAGCATTAGGAAGGTTGAGAACCACTGGCTTAAGTGAATCCCAGTCTCCTCACCCCCACCCCAACATGACCTCATCCTCTGGGGTGGAGATCCAGGCAGCCAGGTATGGAGCAAGAGTGTCTGGCTTTTCTACTACTAATCTACTACTGTTTGACAGTCTCATGCGTCCTTAAACTATTTGCCCACCCCCTCCAATACTGGCCTGTTGTTCAGTAAAGAAAAGATATCAAGAGACAGATGACATGCAAATTGGGGTAATTGAGGAGATTTTAATGAGAAATTGAGGTCTTAGGAAGTGCTGCAATGTTTCACTGGGCAGAGTCCTCTTTTCTTCATGCATTGCAGGGACCTTCTGCAGTCAGATATTCCGGTTCATGCAGTCCATAACTCTCCAGGGGATCAGCTCTCTTGTTTTTCAGAGCAACAACAGATTCTCATACAAAACAGAGAAGGCTGCCTCCAGCTCAACCCCACTACCAAGCTCAAGGCAAAGACGGTTTCCCTGAGGCGTGATGAACTGTTCAGTCACTGACCTGGGATGCCATTCTTCCTGCAAGTCTCTTCAATTAAGTGGGAGAAAACATTCCCTTGAAAGTAACTTATGAAACACTGTGTGTGGCGATCGTAAGACCAAAGCCAAAAGCACCTGGTGGTGTTCATCCATCTGTCTGTCTGTCATAGCCTGGATCGTGCAGGCCTGATCCTTGGAGATCCAGCTCCAGTCTCAGCTGGTACTTAGGTGCTGTGGAATTTTTCCTCTCATGCAGTTACTAAAATGTATGAAATGTTGAGGCGTCTTTAGTGGAACCCAGTCTCAAAGCAAGACGCCCTTAAATGTAAATACTAAACTTACTTGAGACTGCAGCTGAGTGAGATTATAGGGACCCCCAAGACTCTCATAATGTGCTTGAACACTACTCAATGCTGCCATTGGAGGTAAATTCCTTTAAGAATATAACACTCATTCATTCTTCTATTCATTGTATCGACTGAAGAAATACTTGCCGAGCATTTAATATTAATGAGGACTCACTGGTGAGCAAAACAGTCTAATGGGAAACACAAACACACATTGGCATGATAATTGAAATAGAGGAAAGTCTTATAAGAGCTTTAACAAGACACTGTAGGACACAGTAGCTAGATTTTAAGAAGCGCTGTTAAATGCACGCATTTTGCCCTCTAAGAAGGTCATGCAGGTTACATTGTAGAAAACAGGTCAGAGAGGAACCAGGGCCTGCCTGCCCACCCTCTTACAAGCGTGTTTATAACCACGGGAACTTTGGAGCAGATAGTGCTAGTTGGCTGACCCGACCTCAGCTGTAGCCTCCTCCCCAGCCCCCATGCGGTACAGGAGCTGGAAGATCCAAGCCTCTTTGCCCCATCTGTGTGACTCTCACCTGGCACGAGACCTGAGCAGACATCTATTGGAATCTTCTAGAAAGGAATGTGCTTTCCTGGTTAAAGGAATAAATACCAACTCTCCTCCACTTTGTGCCACCATTAACAGAAGTGAGCCACTTAGCAACATCAGCTGCCATCTACACAGGCTGCTCCTAGGGGAGGAAGCCTGCAGGCTATCCCTGTCATTGCCAAGAGAGTGATTCAGAAGTCAAAGATGGAACCCAAGATTCCCTTCAGGCCTTGAAAGGTGTCAAAAACAAAAGGAGGGGTTGATGTGTCTTGATGAAATCCATGCCAAGGGCCTCCTTAAGTGGAATCCCTTAGTGGTCCACTTCTTTGGCCCAGCTGTCTCCAACTCATCCTTGACCACAGCCTAGGTCCCGAATCACTAAGTGTATTAGTCCATTATGAAGGAGAATGGATTCTTCTGCCCGTACAGTGTGTGTGTGCGTTTGTATGCTGTGTGGATGGATGTGCGTGTGGATGAGCACTCATATGTGTGGGTGCAGATGTGTGTGTGTCATGGTGCACATGTGGCGGTCAGAGAACAACACTGAGCGTCAGTTCTCACCCTCCACCTTGTTTGGGACAGGGTCTCTCTAATTGCTCACCGCTGTATATGGGAGAGTAACCAGGCCATTCTTCTACCTGGGTATTCCTCAACCTCTGCCTCCCATCCCACCATAGGAGCATAGAGGTACAGGTGCACAGCACTATGCCCAGCTATGTAAGTTCTAGGGCTTCAGACGTGGGGGCTCATACGTGTGCAGCAGGCACTCTACTGAACTGTCTCCCCTGCCCACCTCCCTGCCTTTTTAACTGTAGAAAAGAACACAGGGCCTGGCATTAAAGGTGGGTAAGTGAATCTGAATTCATCTAAAAAACAGTTATGTTTTATTTTAAAGAAAAAGAGAGGGAGAGGGGGGGAGAGAGAGAGACAGACAGACAGACAGACACCGATCTTCTGGGAGCCAGGTGGGACACAGCATGCCCAGTGAAGCATACACATTTCACATTGTGAATTGTGATTGTCATCAGCCAGCTCAGGCTCCTGCCTCCGGGCTGGCAAGAGGGCATCCACAGAATCAATTTCACTCATTCCCAGACACAGGGGAAGACTAGGTATTT
The DNA here is from genome assembly GCA_026225945.1 of Cricetomys ansorgei. Lineage (NCBI taxonomy): Eukaryota > Metazoa > Chordata > Mammalia > Rodentia > Nesomyidae > Cricetomys > Cricetomys ansorgei. Next base: position 6,649,585 of record JAMJFZ010002869.1, read on the forward strand.
AATTAACTGCAGGAGCCAAAGTAGAAACAGGCAGCTGATTGCAAAGTCAAGGTGAAACATTTGGATGAAAAGATCTCCATGCCAGAGGGCCAGGACAAGGGTTTACTTATATTTATAACTTTTATATATTTATACAAACTTCCTTCCCTGAAGTAGGAGTTTTTCTTTTCAATAACTGTACTATAATTTTCTGACACTTGACATTTTTTTTTAATCCTCTGCTGAGGAAAGATTGCATGAGATAAATAAATTAGTTCATTGGATCATTAAATTGCACAAACAGTACTCGTATGGGTCCTTTGTCATTTCTGACAGCCGTATCATCCAGAAAGTCAGTGATGAGCAGGCCTGGGCTCACCAGGAAGGGCCAGTGCCAGGGCCTCTGCGGGGGGTGTGTGCATCTTTCTCTGGTTTCTTATATCATCCGCCTGATATCATCTGTAAAAGAACCAAGACTCCTCAGTCCTACCCAACCCCAACTCCAACCAGTGATGCTGTCACCTCTCAGACACAGTTTTGCCTTGGGTTGCTCAGAGCAGCCTCTCGTATTTTCAAACTAGATTTACACATACAGGACCGTGATGTCCAGAGAGGTGGAACCCATTAGAGAGGTCTGTGGGTCTTCCCAGAGCTCAGTCCAGCCCTGTGGTCCCACGGTGGCTTCCATTTCTAAAGAGACAATAATCCTTCCTCTCCCCAACTCAGGACTAATTCAGCGAATTGTGTCTATCGTTTATTTAAAAGAAAGCTCGCTGGGTGATGTAATGGCTGCTGTCCCTCTGATGGTTAGAAGAGCCTTGTACCTGTTTATCTGTGCTGGGTGCTGAGCTCCGTGAAGAAGAGCACCCTTATTACTGGGGCTCATCCAGGCAGAACCAGCCAAGCTGGCCAAGTGGTTTCTCTGCTTCACCTGGCTGTCAGTTAGGGGCCCCCTGCTCCTTGATCAGCACAGTGGCACATAGGTCCAAACACATCCCCTAAGACACAGGGTGTCAGGAAACTTACTGTGTTATTCCCTGGAAACAAAATGTATCAGAGCAAGATGTAACTGATCAGACAGGAAAACATAAGTAAGTCTGGTCCTGTCTCCCCATCCCCAGGGAGATGAAGAAGGGTGGTAGCCAAGGTTTTCTGATGATCTGAGAGGATAATGAACCTTCTATTTGATGGATATAGTGATATACTGGATTCAGGCAGACTTAGGGGATGGGGATTCTAGCTTTGTCACTTACTAGCTCTGAGACCTGCTGGATCTCCATGTTAACATCTTTAGTAAATAACTTTTAAGGCTGAGGAATAAATTAGACATCTACTTAAAATACCTAAGACGGATAATCATGAAATAGTGTTTGAGAATGCCTGTCACTGTTTCTATAAGCTCCCAAGTCCTTCTTGTAAATTCTTGGGAATTCTCCAAAACCCCTGACAAGGAGCTTCACAGAGAATGTTGTTGTAATGGGTGATGCTCCAGCATCAAATGGAGCTGTCAAACACTTGCTGACACGACAATGCAATAAGCCACCTAAACCAGGACAGCCTATAAGAGTTCTAAAGTAGACGATAAATACCGTATATTGAGTTTCTATATTCTTAAAAGGGATTGGTTCCAAAGGTGCCCTAAATCTAAGTTACATCCATTCTGGTTGCCTGCCAAATATCCGTTGTGGCTTTGGCAATCTTTGAAGAGTGCCTTTTGTCAGAGCCTTACTATATTTTGCTGGAAAGTAAACCATCCTAGAGTCAGTGGCATAGAAACATTGGTTCCTTACTTCTGAATGAGTAGGGAAGCTGGGGTTTGCCTGACTAAGATATGGGTTTCTTCCTATTCACTGCAGAAGTCTCTCATCTCCCTTGGGACATCGACTATTATCTAAGGCCAAAAGCAAAGACGGTTAGTGCAGCCACGAAGACACAAGCACATGAGGAGCCGGTGTTCACGCTGTATGCAGGAACAGCAACCCGGTGAATCTCATGACCAAAGATCAAGGGGTGGATTCTCCGTCCACCATAAGGCTAGGACAGGGAACACTGAGCGTACCAACACTGCAGCAGACTCAGACACCGGGCCGGCAATTCCTTCTCCACACTCGTGTTGTAAACTGCTCAGAGTGTAATCCCCTGTCTAGGGAGAACTGGCGGTCCCTTTTCTTCTTGCTTTTGTCTCACTTGTGGCCTGGCTGGTCTTGAACTCATGATGCTCTTGTCTCCACTTCTCTAGTGCTGTGATTAAAGGCACATGCAACCGCACCCAGCAAAATATCAGCCTTTTGATCTGGGTGTTGCCTCTGATGAGCAATGCATTTCTTGGTGTATTGTAGGTCAACATAATGTGATACAGACATCTTCCTCTTTAGTAAATATGTCCCTCTGAGATTCTGTCAGAGGTAAATCAGCTGGACAGAGGAGAAAGGAGCCATAGAGAACCCCGCTGTGTGGCCAGTTTTTCCCATCTGGCCCACAGCAGCAGAGAATGAATATTTTTGCTATCTAATGCCTACTCAGAAGTCTAACTGAATTGAATTATTGACTCCCCTCCAATCCTCAATGATCTTTCTGGCTATCTCATAGCAATCAATGTAAATGATGCTTCTGGTTTCAAATAGCACACAAGATCAAACACATAGATTACTTTTAAAAGGTGACCATTTTTCTAGCAATAGCTCTCCTTGGCCACCAGTGAGTGAGTGATACTCGGGGTGGTTGTTCAGTTGAGTTTAGCAGACGGTCGAGCAATAGCTGAGGTGGATAATGGGACTATGGATCAGATTCCTTCCCAGACTGTAATTGAACAGAAAACAGATCCTCTGGCTGCAGGGAATGACTCTTCTGCCTCTGAGATCCAAGTCTTAACCTATGTCACAGCCATTGGCGTTGATTACAGATGTAGTGCTCTGGGTCCTGGGTTAGGTGGTGTCTCGTGTCTAGCTCTAATTAAAGAGCTTGGGAGCAAGTGCATTCTGTGTATGTTGAATATAATGTATATTGAATGCCTGCTGGGCATTCTTATTGGTCTTAATGGTGGCAAACATCTTACAACATGTCCTAACTCTGTATCTATCAATATATCTGTGACTAGCAAAGCAGGTATTAGTCCTGTGTGAAAAAATCAGTTACCCTTGAATTCCAATCACGGTATGTTGCACGAGAGGAACTTAAGTTATAGCTTAAGCTTCAACCTTTAAAATTATGTGATTACAATCGGGACTTACCTAGAGAATTCATCCCAACAGTTTGCTTACACTTCCAAACTATGTCAATCCTAAACGTTAGCCTCTCCCCTTCTCTATCTGTTCCACCTCCCCAGATAGAAGGCTCCATATCCTTGTTTCCAACATTCCTATATCCTATTCTGAGCACTTCTGCCCAGGAAATTACAAGTGGCTTGTGAGTTGTGCCTTCCCTAGTCCATCCCTGTTCCCGCTCTGTTTCCACCAATAAGAATGCTGCCCATGGTGGACTTCCTCCCAAAGGCAGTTCTGCCTGCGCTTCCTAATGATTAGTTCACGTTAACATTTTAGAATGAATTTTATGAAACCTCCGTTTTGGAGGAGTCAGATATGGGCAGTTTCCTAAGATAAAAACTGATTTTGAGTATGAGGAGAAATCTTATATACATATTGATGTTCGTTCATCTTGGATCCTATCAAGAACCCCAGTGCACTTCTCCCTCCTTCTCTTGGTACCCCAGGGGTTTGTTCCTATAGAACATGCTCTGACCTCTCTGTTTCCTGACTGATTGGGTGGTTTTCCCTAGTGTCCATTGTTAGTACTCATATTATACACACCGAGACTATTTGATAAAGGCTTCGTTTATTATTACTGTGTGAGAAGATATTAACCACTTCTTTCCTTCAACCTCTTTCAGATCGAGGATATCATTACGAAGATGCAAGATGATAAGACTGGGGGTGTGCCCATCAGAACGGTTAAGAGCTTTCTCTCCAAAATCCCCAGCGTCGTCACAGGTAACACACATCCTTGCAGGGTGTCAGCGACAAGCAGAATGACAAAGAGTTGTGTAGTCTAGATGGGGTGTGAGGGTGTCTAGGGATCTGAATACAACATGAAAACCTTCTAGGAGAAGCTTAACTCAAAGCCCATCCTCGTCTTGGTTTTTAGCAAAGGCTTACGCTTGGCCCACCATTAAGAAGGACCTTAGTGCGATGAGCCTTTCAAGTGTGTGAGGCTGTGGCCTTTGGGAGGAGACCGAAATGACAGATTAGTAATGTGGCCTGTGGCTGTAAACAAGTGCAGAAGGCCTCTTTAAAATTAAGTAGGTTTCGCTTTGTTTTGCGTTTTTTGTTTACTAGTTTATTTGTTCTGAGATATTATCTTACTATGTAAATCAGGCTGGCCTTGAACTTAAGCTCTTCCTGCCTCTACTTACCAGTGCTGGGATTACAGGTGGGTACCACCATGCCTAGCTCCATTTAAACATGTTTTAAGGAACGTTTCATGTTTTAAAAAAGAATCCTTATGTTCAAATTCTATATAATGTTTTTACTAAGGTTTTTATTTACTCCACTTAAACTCCTTTAAAAATGGAGTTTTAAAATATCGCTCTTCATTCTATTGTTTTTGTGGTTCGATATAGTCAAACTTCTTTCTTTAAAAATTAAGATTTTTTTTTTTAAATTGTGTGCGCACATACATGCATATGCACTTGGGTGGAAGTCCACTTAGAAGCCAGAAGAAGGCAGCGGGAGTTACTGGTGATTCTGAGCCTCCTAGTGTGGGTACCGGGAACTGAACTCAGGTTTTCTACAAGAGCAGCATATACTCCCGACTGCTGAGCTGCCTTTCCAGCTGCTTTAAAGTTTTTTTATTGTGAAGTGTATTAGACTCATGGCTATAGTTCCAAAAATAATCATAGAGTAATCAGCTAGCATCTTGCCTAAGAAATAACATCAGTATCTTAGACTCCCCTTATTGAGTACTAATAAACTGAATTCCTTTCCCTGTTCTCTCTATATTTTGTTAAATGTCACATTGTTGTTGTTTTCATAGTTCCTTACAGAAGTGTGAATCTCTCGCTATCCAAATGAATAAGTAAATGAATTTAGGCAAAAGCCTTGGTGATTCTCCCATTTCCAAAACTTAGCCGTTTGTTTTCCAAAATTCAGGAACCATCAGGATAATTTAAAAAATACAAGTGGTGCCGGTGCTGCCACGATCAGGGGGGATTGGAACTTATTCTTGTTTCTGATGCTCCCGTCAGCAAAATAGTGCGAAAGAGTGCAGCTGCTCTGGAAAAGAGTTGGGCAGTTTCTTGAAGAAGTAGGCATTGCTTACCCCTCCTAGCCATTTACCCACGAGATATGATAATATGCCTGCACAGAAATTCATATGCAAAGGTATGTAATGTCTTCATCTCCACAGGCTAGCAACAATCCAAACGTCCTTCATTGGGCGAATAGATACACAAAGTCAAAGTCTAGTCTATCCAAACTCAGCAATAGAATAGAGCGAACCATTAACGGACAGAGGAACCCAACTGATCTCAGTGTCATTTTCCTTGAGTAAGAAAAGGCCATACTCAAAAGATTACGTAGTGTTTTATCCTGTGTACATTCAGAAAGTGGGAAGAAATGAATAGTTGCCAGGCTTCTAGGGACAGTTTTATGAGGTGATAGAAATACTCTGTTCCCACACTGTGGTAGCAAATAATATGGGTCTGCATGTGTCAATGTCATAAGCAATACGCAAGCACAGACATAGTCAATATTGTTCTATGTTAACCAAAAAGGTAAACTCTGAGTAGCCAGGAATATACCAACTCAATGTCCATAAAATCACCACTTGAACTCAAGTACTGCTGTACCTAGGTTGCCACATTGAAATACTGGAAACAGATTAGTGCTTAAACAACAGAAATTTATTTTGTGTTGCTCCAAAAATTAAGAGTCTGGGTGCCAACATTGCCAGGTCTGCTAAGGGCCATCATTGGTAGACTGTCCGCTTATAGTCCTATCAGCACAAGGCATCTTTCTTAAGGGGACTAGTTCCATACGTTAGAGCTCCACCCTCATAAACTGTCCCTCAAAGGCTTCACACTGCTCTGTTGGGGATTAGATTTCAGCACGTATATTTCAGAGAAGAACAAAAGTTCATTCTTTAGCAAGTACCAAGTAAATCTAGAAGTTGTATCATGTTTAAAATTCATCTAAATGGAATTAAATTCATGAGATATGATGGGCCAATATTCATACTTTGCCAAGTTTTATTTAATAATATATTCAGAAATTCTTTGTTTTTGTGACTAGGGTTTCCCTCTTTAGATCAAGCTGGCCTTGAACTTGCTGTGTACTCCAGGCTTGCTTTGAACTCATAATCCTTTTGCCTCGGCCTCCGTCCGACATGCTGGAACTACAAATGTGTGCCGTCATACCCGACTCAGAATTGTTAAATCCGTTCATGGACAGATTGCCTGTTGTTTTTCTTGTGTTTGTTGACAATATAGACATCAAATTTCTGTGAGTCTCCTAAGATGAACTATGGAGTGTATCTTTCTGCTGTTATCTTGTTGTTCTCTGAAAGCTAATTTTCTATCTAGCTAAGTGTATAATTTCAACTATTTTGTATAATTGAAAGGTCCATCTTGTTATTTTCCAAATTTGTTTGTCCACTGGTTCATTTCAGTATTAGCTGGATATCCACTAAGTTCTGGTTTCATTTTCTGTTGTTCTGGCAAACACCATGACCAGTCATAACTTGGTGAGGGAAGGGTCTTTTGGCCTTAAACTTCCACATGATGGTTCATCACTGAGGGAAGTCATGGCAGGAACTAAAGCAGAAACCTGGAGGCAGGAACTAAAGCAGAAGCTATAAAAGAACGTGCTTGCTGGTTTACTCCCAGTGGCTTGCTCACCTTGCCACCCACAATGGGCGGGCCCTCCCTCCGCAATCATCGATCAAGAAAGTGTCCCACAGACTTGCCAAAAGGCCCGTCTGATGGAAACACTTTCTCAGTTGAGGTTTCTTCTTCCCATAACTCTAGCTTGGGTCAAGTTGACAAAAACTAACCCATGCAGGCGAATTAAGTGTACTTTGAACTTAGCAATACTTGAAATTTACAACAAATTGATCAGGTTAGAGGCCCTTTATAAATCAAAGAGCATCAGCATTTTTAAATCAAAACTGAAATACTTTAGAGACAAAAATACCAACCCAGGAATATTGATTTAAAAAAAAAAAAAGAATTTGAAAGGAATTAGGGTAGGAATGGAGAGGAAGGCATATTTATGAACAAAGCAGATGATAATTTTTTTAAATTTTTCTAGAGTTCATAGGTAGCATTAAATGGATCCACAGCATCAAGTGATATTCACAATCATGTGTGAATAGGTAGATACTTGTTTCTTCAGATAAACCCCATGGCAATCAGACTGTGCTCCATTTGTTTCCGTCCTTACTAATCCAGCCTTTCCTAGAAGTTGGAACAGTGACATAAGAGGCAATGGGTATTTTGTGACCTCCTGTCTTACAGATTAAGTCTATCTAGTGACTTCCTGAAGGACGCATTCAGAAGCACCTATTTGGATTAGCTATATGGAAACTAAAGCTCTCTTCCCTCCATGAGAAACTAAAGCCCCCTTCCCACCATGGTATCCTCTCAATTATCATCTAGGTCTTCAAATGTATCATCTGCTTCACTAGCTACATCATTATCAATAATTATTTACTGTGAGAAAATAAATGCATCTAATAAAAATAAAGATATCTTGTATTTTCCAAACCTACCTTAGATAAAGGAGGTTCCTTGACCCAGTATATAGCCTTGAGGAAGTGTGCGGTTGGGAAAGCAGACCCAAAAATAGTGTTGGCCAGGCTAGATTTGAGGTCAGAAAGGGCATTGAATAGTCCTGTCTAGGACACAATTTGAAATAAGGGATTGACGATCTGGATACACTTTATAGTAAAAGTATAAATGGAAGAGTCATGACGTCCAAGGACTTGGCAGGACATCACAACTTATAAAGCATCTAGCAAAGAGATAATCTGCTTACCCACATCTTCTGTGAGTTTGGGTTTGAAGTTTCCCCCATTGATAAATTGAGGAAATTATTTTCACTCTTCCTATTAGGAACTCCTAGATAAATTCCTTGATAGTCCTTGGGTAGAGATGACAAAGAAATGCCAGGTACTCCATCTGAGTCTAGATAGGTTAGGGTTGGGAAGGCTCCAAAGGAAATGTACTGAAATAAGAGACAGGTATATTTAGGAGGAGGAGGTAAAAGACAACCATTTGAACACAATCCCATTCTTTGTGTGTGTGTGTGGAGGGGGAGGGGTTGAGACAGGGTTTCTCTGTTGTAACTCTGGCTGTCCTATAACTCACTCTGTAGACCAGGCTGGCCTCAGATTCACAGAGATTTGCCTGCCTCTGATCCCACGTGCTGGAATTAAAGATGTGCACCACTACCACCAGGCCACGATCCCATTCTTAAAAAGTAAGAAATGAGGAATTGCAAGGGTAAGACTTAACAAACAAATGTTCCTGCAGGAAAATAGATAGAGAATTGGAAAGGGGAAAACAAAATCAAAGACAAAGTAGAGCCCACTATTAGATGAAAACAGGCTCATTGGCAGTGGCAAGGCTCATTTGCAAGACCCACAGAACTATGTCATACTAGCTCGCCATCCAGAGATACAGATTCTAAGCAACATGTCCATAAAATGACTCCATGGTCATTCTAACACCTTCCTTCCTGGACATCAGACGAGCGTCTTCAGATCTTCTTTTCTGAATAGTAACTGGTTCCCAAAGATGATAAGTAAAGCAAATGGCAAGACTCCTGAGTTCCCAGTTTCCAACCCTATCTATTCCCCACCTGACCTGCAGGAGACAGACAGATCCTGGGCAGAATGTCTGCCAAATCCATGAAAGCAGCCACATCACACAGCTTGCCCAGATGTCACTGACAGACATTCCAAGATAATTCCTGAATGTCCTGAAGAATTTTTCAGGAACTTTGGAGATTAATTTCCTCCAGGCTAACCTGAGAAACCCTAATTATAGCATGTAGGAGCCATAAGAGACATCTAATCTCACTTGTTTTTACAGGCAGGAAATCTGAGTCTCTGACTTGTTTCAATGTGTGTGTGTGTGTGTGTGTGTGTGTGTGTGTCTATTTAAGACAGAAAGAAAGAAAGAGAGAGAGAGGGAAAGAGAGGGAGAGAGGGAGGGAGGGAGAAAGGAAAGAAGGAAGGGAGGGAGGGAGGTAAGAAAGATAACAGAGATAGAACCCTAACTAAAATGTGGATTTCTTAACCACCATTGCAAACCACTCCCATTGCCTCATCCACAAAAGACTCCTGAGTTACAAAATTCCCTCAAAGGTGTTTGATACATTTCCCTGAACAGGAGAATCACTTGTGTGGCTTCTTGAAAATACAGTCCCAGGATACCCTTGTTGGCATGGACTCAGAAACCTCTATTTTCAGCATCTTCCCAGGTTTCTCTGCAGCCTCTCTACATTTGGAATCAGTATAAGCCCTGCCAAACTCTCCCAGCCTCTGCTTTAATAACCTCAAGTGATGAATATCCTCATCCCTCATCCCATCTTTGGACAACTTTGTCCTTTGAAAACTTCTTCCTTGTAATGAATTGAAAGTCCTTTTCCTCCCTGTTGCTTTACATCATTCATCTCTGTTCGATCCCCTTCTCAAAATCAAAGAAGAGAGGAATGGATTTTATTAAAGTTATACTGACCTGGCTGTCCTTTAGAATTTTTTATTGTACAAACAATTTTCTATTGTACAAATCGTACAAACAAATTTCTATTGTACAAACAAAAATACTCCAGGTATACGCATGTATTCTTGTTTTATTTTCTTTACTTATCTCAACACCATTTTCCCAAATGCATTTTTATCTCTTTCATAGACCATGAGTTCACTTCTCCAGGCTTGATGTCAATATGGACATTTTACAGTATTCCCACTGCATCTGTTGGCAGTATGGTTTAGAGCTGCAAACTGCCTGTGTGACCTTGAGCTGACCCCCAGCCTTTTGGGGGCCTTGGTTTCCTCATCTGGATTAAGTGTTGTCTCAGGCCCTTTCACTCTTCCACAACTCCACAGCCAGTATGGACTGAAGAAAGGACAGGGCATCTTCCTGCCAAGTCTAGGAAATATGGTGCTTAAGTCAGTCTCGGTTATGCTTTGGCTGCCCTGACCAATGTGACTTCATCATGGAACCTTTGCTTTTCATGTATGCATTTTTACTTTCTGCTTCAGAGGTGCCTTTTAGTAACAACATCCTGAAATATGTCAAGCTGTAATTGTAAAAAGAAAAAAGCAAAACTCTGATGTTCTTGCCCTTTGTGTCATTAAAATCTTTCTCTAAATGTCACATTAATTCATCCCTCCACATTTTCCCTTGCTTGATTTTTTTTTTCGCCTGTGAGAAGAAATGCTAAGTAGAATGAAGGACAGCTCACTTATTAAAAGTGAAAATACATCACACAGCCCACTAATTGTATTCTATAGTTTATTTTTAAGCATTTCTACACAAAAATGTTTTAGAGCCAGATAAAATTTGATATGAAAATGAAATCCAGATATGTCATCATTGTCTCAGAGATGCTGAGTCTGTTTTAAAGAAGGGACCAGGATGCTGGAGTAGGCACTGTGCCTTGTCCCAGAGTGATGGCTGGGTGAGCATCAATGGCTGCCAACTTCTTTGCACCAGCTGCACTGTAAGGGCTGGGAGAATCACAGGGAGGAGAACTAACAAAACTGGCTTTATATAAAACTTAGCCTGCAACCCTTCACCTATCTCTCTGTTCCCAAGACATCATTTTCTATATTCAAGAATAGTTTTCATTCAATCTCTTGCAGTATTCTGCCCTATATATTCCTCAGATATATGTCCTTGGAGTCCTGAGAATTAATAATAGAAAGAAACACGTGTCGAGCTTATCATAGATAACATCTGTTGACTATTAATACTGCCTAGAACCTCCCTACCTTCACGCTGACGTGTGTCCGTGAACTGCTGAGGTGGAAGGTGAGTTCAGGATTGAGAACAAGGCATTCTTCAGAGTCACTGTCAGTCTGTTTTCTGTTGCTAAACAGGTTAGCTGAGATTGGATGTAATGAAGACAAAACAAGGTTCTTCTGGCTCATAGATGGAGGCTGGAAGTCCAGGTGCATGGTGCATCTGGCCAGCTTCCGGTGAGGGCCTGCTATTGCTTCAGGTCATGAGGGAAAGTGGAAAAGTACGTAGGTATGTCAGGAAGAGAGTAAAGGAGCCAAACTCACACCCTAAATAACCCGTCCCATGAGAAGTCATTAATCTGTCCCTGCAGATTCTCCCTCATGACCCGAGCCCCACCTCACAACACCGTGACAGCAAGGGAGCAAGCTACTTCAGCAGATTCTTGGTTGGAGAAAAAAGAAATAAACAACAAAGCATTTAAACCTAGCAGTTACCGTACCTGCTTTTCTAAACAATACTTCCAGGATCCAGATATTTTCTCCCACCAAACAAGGTGAGGAGGGCTCCCCAGAAACACTAGTAACAATCATGGGTACAGGAAGGGGTGTTGTCTCCCTTTCCTAGATGAATTCTTATTGAACTGTTGGACCCATAGGCCCTCCTTCTCTCTGCTGCCAAAAAAATAAAATACAATGAGGAAAAGTTTAGGGAACATTTGTCAGGTACGTCTTGGAGTTTGTGGGTATGCTTCTTGAAACAGAGACTTATAGAGTCTGTTCACCATCAAGCAAACAGGGCCTACAGAGTGGCATGGTGCAAGAGGGGAAAAACGGAACATTGAAAGCCAGGATCCCTGTGACCCTTGGAGGCACCAGGAAGGATCGCCACCGAGACCACTGGAGAAATGTGGAGAGGTGAGGGGCTGAGCCCAGTCCACCTGTTTCCCTACAAAGTCCTTGAAATGGAGCTAGAAAGAAATTAAAGAGAAAATAGGAGTTGGGTTTTAAACCGGACTAGTTACAATTAGATAGAAGGTAAAATATTTGGCAAATGGTGTCATTAAACAATAGGAAAGACGATTTGGCTTTTTACAAGACAAGTTCTGAGGAAAATATTTAGGAAAAAGGAAAACCATTTCACAGTGGGGCCTGAGTTCATCCTGCATCCTGCTGGAACTGGATAGATACTGTACAGTGACGACAGGGGCTCGGACTTACGCATAGTCATGGAGTCTCGGTGTCACAACCGCACTGCTTGCTGCAGCTCATTGAACTGGTGATAATGTAGGAGACAGCTTTAGAGGCCATGAACCCGGGAGCAAGAATCCAGGAGAGTACACTGGCACAGGAGTAGCCTTTTCTCAGAGAACATCTGTCCACCAGGCAGGGGTCTAGATTTTAAAAGTGTGTGTGTGTGTGTGTGTGTGTGTGTGTGTGTGGTGTGGCAGCGTCTGTACATGTGTGTATGGTGTATGTGTGTGTGTATGTCTGTGTGTGTGTGTAGTGTAGTGTGTGATATGTGTATCTGTGTGTATGTGTGTGTATGTTGTATGTGTGTGTGGTGTGACATGTGTGTAGTGTGTGTGTGTGTGTGTGTGTGTATGGTATATGTGTATGTATATGTGTATGGTATGTATGTATGGTGTGTGGGGGTGGCAGTGTGTGTATGTGTATGTGTGTATGTGTGTGTATGTTGCATATGTGTGTGTGGGGGGGTGTGTGTGTGGTGTGTGATGTGTGTGTGTGTATGTGTGTAAATAAAAAATTAGTTAAAAGGCAGAAGGCTGGTGGATGCCTGAGGAGCAACAGCATTAAAGACAGAAGTGCCTGGAAGCCTTTGCGGAGGGGAGGGGACAGTGGGGAAACTGTGTTGACTTCAGCTAGGAACAGAATGGGAAGGGGAAGAGGAAGAAAGTCTCCCTGGATTATTCCTAATTCTGAAGTCTGGTTTCCTCTTGCTAGTTAACCTCACTAAACCTCTTGTGCCCCAGACTCCAAGTAAACAATGTCAAGTCCTCTGGAAGAGCTGTAGGTGCCTGGCAGAAGTGAGCACATCTCATTCTGGAGGAAGATGTTTCTTTTAAAAAAAATCATTTATTTATTTATTTGTGTGTGTGTGTGTGTGTGTGTGTATGTGTGTGTGTCTGTGTGTGTGTGTGTATGTGTGTGTGTGTGTGTCTGTGTGTGTCTGTGTGTGTGTGTCTTTATGTGGAGGTCAGAGGACAACTTTCAGGAGTCAATTCTCTCTTTATGTTGTTGAGACAGGGCCCCTCCTGCCCCACTCAGCTAACTGGACCCGGTGAGCTTCCAGGTGATTCTCCTGTCTGTGCCTCCCACCCTGCAGTAGCAGTGCTGAGACTGCACGGTGTGTGCCACTGCACCTGGCTTTCTACAAGAGCTCAAAGGATTAAACTTGGGTTGCCAAGATTGCATGGCTGTACTTTACCCCGAGATCCATCTCTCTGGCCCCTACATAGACACTTTAAGTATGGATTTCAACATTTTTCCATAAAAACAAAAAACATCTTAAAAACATGAAAAACAAACTAACATGAAGGAAGGTCAGGAATTATGTTGGAATTTAAGATTGTATATTAAATTAGAATTATATTTAGATTAAAGAATATGATTAGATCGCATCATAGGAAATTACTCTCCATAATGGGCAAAATTGATATCTACAATTTTATATATTTAATCTAATTTTTAGAAATAAGAGGTTTTTAGAAGTCTTTTGAATAATAGAAGATGAAGGAGTCTCCCATTCAAGTACTAGCCAGGCCTGACACTGCTTAGCGTCTAAGAGCGGACCAGGCACATTCAGGTTGGTATGGCCATAGACGAAGATAAAGTATTCTCCCAAAGGACCAGAAATTTTGATAAGGAGCAAGATGGGATATCTGGAAATGAAAGTACAGTAGTTGAAATTAGAAAGGCAACAGAAACATCCAATCCCATACCTAACAAGAGAAATTTTGACATAGCTAAAAAGAGGATTGGCAAATTAGAAGAAAGAGCAAATGAACATGCGGAGAATATGACCTTAGAGACAGAAACAAGTAACGGGAAGAAGCTGAAGGCTTGGGGGGTGGGGAAGCGACACACTGTAGCACCTAACCAGATCTTTTGAGAAGGAATAATAGAGAGAATTGAGGGGTCTCTCTTCCTCATTGTCTCCTTTTCCTTTCTCGACCTAACTGACCAAATAATCCAAACGAGGTGAAAATGGAGAGACATCCATTTCAAAGCGTGCTGACCTACGCTTGTAGAACACGGGATACCAAAGGAAGATCTTCAGAAGAGCTAGAGAGGAAAGACGGGTTGCCTACGTTTTCTAAAAAATTACACAGGTGATTTCTGTGTAAAAATGGAAGCTACATCACGCTTCCAAGGAGGAAACGGGAAACACATGGTGAAACAGTAGAAATGAGCACAGTGGTGAAGGGCAGTAGCTATTTTACTCTTTAACAGGGGTACAAACCAGAACATAGCAGGCAGTGACAAATAAGAAAGATACAAAACGTGTCATGGCCCCATGTGTTTGAAGCTCAAAGTAGACAGAATTAGGCAATGTGCTGCTTAAGGATTCTTATGGATTCGGATAAGAAATAGAAATGAGAACTTGGAGGGAAAGGCTAGGTCTTGTGGGTAAAGCAGAAAAATGAATACTAATGAAGATAGACACCCAGATCTCAAAGGTACTCAAACTGTTCATTTTTCTGGAGGATCAAACATGGCGGTCATGTTATTATAACTTTAAACTATGTTTAAAACTGTATTCACACTTTTGTATATATTTATGGATTTTCAGGAATCTATGGGTGAATGTACACTATACTTTAACAACTGATTTGTAAAAGCTGTGTGTACATGGTTCCATGGACACAGGGGTGGCCTCTTGTACATAAACGTGACCGAGTGTACACAGGTATGGCCACACACATACGGGTGAGGAAGAGAAGCTGTTAAAGAAATGTAAAGAAATCTGTACCATGAGGTGGGTCTAAATGAACATACTCACGTTTGAAAGATGGATTTCATTTTGCTGTGCTGTGAAGTAGGCCTTGATTTATAAAATTACCTTTGACTTTTAGTAAGCAAGGAAACATTGAGACGCATTTCGACTTACGTATTCTTAATTGGGCTGCTGTATTAGTTTTGGTCCTTTGTGTTGCATTGTCTTGTTGTTGAGAGGGCTGTTGCTGTTATTGTTTTTAGTGTGTTTGTTTTTTTTTTTTTTTTTTTATAAATCAGGATCTCATGTAGCCCAAGTTGGCCCTATGTAGCCAAAGATGGTCTTGAACTCCTGATCCTCCTGCTTCAATCTTCCAATGCTGAGATTATAGGAATGCATTATGTATTAGGGTTCTCTAGAGGAAAAAGAACTTAAAGAATGAATACACCCACACCCACCCTCACACACATATTGTGGATAGAAATATATATATATATATATGTATATATATATATAATGTATATGAATATATAAGTACATAGGAAATATATATACATACATACATATATATATATATATATATATATATATATATTTCTATCCAACTATATTATTGTAAAGATGAGGTAACAGGATAGAGTCAGGACATCCATCCAGCCTGGTTGGTTCTGAAGGCCTGCAGGAGACTTCTCCCCGCATCCTCCCCGCATCCTGTTCTTGGCTTTGGGTTTGGCTTTGATCATCCACATAGTATGGGCAAAAAACCAAAAATCTGATGGGACAAGTGTTATGGCAGTCCATTTGATGAACTGACCTTTAATTAATAACCCAGCCAAAACTTGTTCTCAATTGGATGGATTTGAGCCATGAATGAGCATGGAGTTGTACATGATCTCAAGCAAGAAGGCTGGGCAGTTCTTCTGTACGTGGACCAGAACATGAGATCGCTGCCCTACAGGCAGCCCTACTCCTACCTGGTCACATCACCTGTGCCATGGCTGTGTCATCTTTATCCGAGGACTTATTGGCTGTCTGCTTTGACCGTTTCACTGACACTCTCCACGCCTCAATTTCCTTGTCCTTAAATTGGAGCCCTTGGTATCGATAGCACTCACTTGATATGGTTGTTCAGAAGATTAGACGAGTCCATGTGTGAGGACATAAAATAGGACTTGTCAAAGTCATACACTGTGACGCTTAGTACCGGTTGGCATTTTAATAGGCTCTAGAATCACCTAGGAGACAAACCTCTGGGTATGCCTGGGAGGGATTACCTAGACTCGGTGAATAGAGATTAGAAGACTCCCTAATTGTGGGCAGGACCACTCTATGGGCTTTGGTCTCAGACTGAATATAAAGGAGAATGCAAGCCGAGCACCAGCCTTCACTTCTCTCTGCTTCCTGACTATGGATGCACTGTGGCCAGCTGCCTCTTTTCCATGCCATGATGGACTGTGCCCTGGAACTGTGAGCCCAAATACACCCTCATCCCTTAACCGTCTTTTACCAGTGTGTTTTCTCATAGCACCAGGAAAACTGACGAATGCATGCACAGTGATTTGTATGTTATGCGTACTCACTATTTTCTTTAACATAAAGTATTCACCTTTCCTTTCCATCCTGGAAGAAATTCTGCTGATCATCTCAGGCCATCTGCTCAGCTCATTAATTTTGTTCCTAAGACACACTGGGACTATGACAGTGGGGGTGGGGAGCAGAGATGCGTGACTTGTCTGGCTCCCTGTATTTCCTTTAAAGGAAGGCAATAACCGTCTCTGTTCTGGATGTCCAAGCCTTTGTTCTACAGATGGTGTGGGTAGGTCCCCTTAGGGGCGCCGTCTCCTCTAGCTTCCCTTCCTTCTTTCCTTTGTCATAATACTCACCTCATTGCTTTGCTGGGAGCCCTGAGAAATTTAAAGTCCTTTTAAGAGACACAAAGAGCAAAGCCTGATTCTTAGTCTTTTGCTGCTGGTCTCTTCTCCGACATGCAAGTACAGGACACCCTGGCTTCTTCCCGGAGTGATTTCTGGAGTCACACTGGTTGTAGAAGGCAGGGGTGGAGGTGGGAATTGCCTAAACAATTCATCCAAATCAAAAGGTAAAGCTATATTTCCCATAACCCATGATCCAAAACCCAGGTCCCAGCACACAGTCTGGGAACATTTGGCAACTGATTGTCATGAATAGTAGCATCCCAGGTGGTGTAACTGTTCACTTCTCAAGAGCCATGATAATTATGCTTGGCTATTTTTTTCTTCAGTCATTAAGACACAAAATGTTTATCAAGACTTAGGGGGAAACCATAATAAAACCATTCAGATAGCTCATATTCAATTTGGAATGCTTTTTCTACATTAATGAAGGTAAAGACTATCTCATGTGGGTAAAAATGTTAAAGCTGTGCTAATTAATGAGTCTATTGAATTAATTTTCATAAATTATTTGAATTCCATTGCATGTTTCCAAATTAACCATAAGAGTCAAGCTGGAATTTAAAGCTAGGGTCCAAGGATAGCACACACCTGTGCAGTGTAAGACTCATTCATAGCAGAGTGTAAGAAATTGGAAAAGTCCTTAAGAAAACAAATGGGGGGGGGGTTCTGGAGAGGTGGCTCAGTGGGTTAGGAACACTGGCTTCTCCTCCAGAGCACCCAAGTTCAATTCCTAGCACCCGTACAGCAGATCACAAACAACTGTCTGTAATTCCGGTTCCAGGGTATCCGATACCCTCATACAGATATACATGCAGGCAAAGCAGCAATATACATAAAAATTTTAAAACATACATTTAAAAAAATTAGTACTTAAAATAGAGAAATATAAACAAACTTAACAGACATAACAAACATAACAGAAAGGTAGAAAGAGCCATAGTTCTTAAGAGGAGCAGCTTTCACATTAGCCACAGAAGTGTCTACAATGGCCTAAGCACAGCCTTAGCCCTGACAGGTCTATTGGGGAAAAGGAAAGATGTAATGCCATGACGTTTTCATTGTAAATCTTAATTGTCTTGGGAGAGGAATGCAATAAATTCAGTCATACAACCTGAAAAATGGTATCCTCAGATCTAGAATGTTTGTGTGAAAAATGTTTGGAGGGAAAAGCTTGGAGAGGGAGTGAGGAATGAGGGAAGCTAGAATAAATAGTAATTCCCTGAATTCAGCATGGACACGGCTTCCCAAAAGCCACTGTGCTTGTCTACGCAAGATGGCTTAACATGATTGCTGCCAGGGTGGGAAAGCCTCAGATTAATGGAAAACTAGGGGTTCAAGGCCCTTTGTGATCTCATCCAATGATTCATGTGACAATAAGAAATATGGAATTCCACAAGTTGGCCACGTGATCCTCCTTCCCAAGGTCTCAAAACTATCTCATAGGCTGGAGCTCAAGCCAAGTGTTTTGGCTCTCATTCCAGGCCTAAGATGTAGCAACCTGACCCTTCGAGATCACAGGACTACAGACAAGCATCAATCATCAAGAGCTTTTATTTTGCTTCATTCTCCAGGATGGTGTCTAGGGTTTAGGAGGCTAGGCTCCTAAGCTGGAGAAGTTGACATAGCGACATACCTTAGCAAATGGTATGTCATGGATCAGTCACCTAAAATCAGGCACAATGCTTTGGGTATATAAATTGCCCTTGGAAGGAGACATTGCCAAAACTCACAGGAGTGTTCATTGTTTTTCTCTTCCACAGATCCTCACTAATTTATTCTGAAGACACTGCCACATTTCCAAATTTTAATTTCATTTTAAAGCGATTCAAAGTTTAAGAAAAAAGTTGAATGCTGTTTTATGATTGCTTCAGTAGTTAAGAATAACAGCTGTCATGTCTGAGAAGTCATTAGCAATAATTGGCCAAGGCAAAGGGGAGTTAGCCTTGCTCTCAGGAGGCATCCAACATACTTAAGTTAATAGTTTCCAACATATTTTGATGGAGGAAAATCATTGAGCCTAACTGGATGCGGTTAGGAGCAGCTTCACCCGCAGTGGCTGGTGAGTGAAGTTCCCCACTCCAGGGAGCCAGATGTTAACTCCCTGACTCCTTCGTACCTCCAGCCCTCAGTTACCCCCTGTTCCTTCTCTACCATGTCCTCGATCTCTCTAGCATCTCCATTTATTCATTTTTTTAAACTAATATTTCCTGTGCCAAGGGCAAAAGTTAACAGTCTACTGAAGAAAGTAGCAGGTTTAGGGAAAACACAGTCCAAAATAACCAGCCTTCCCTAACCTGAAGCTTAGAGTCCAGTGAAAGAAGGACGTTCGGGAAGGAATCACACGAGTGAACACGTGGTGGTGTTCAGATGAAAGGTGTACAGTGATAAAGGGAGAAGACAGGGTCGACCAGTAAGCCAAGTCAGGACACACAGCTAAAAGGGGACATCTGGGCCAAGGAGACATGTTATGGCCTGGGTCTCACGTCTCCCACAGGGTCATGACTTCAGGGCTTGGTTGTCAGCTGGTAGTACTGTTTTGAAGGCCGTGGAACATTTAGTAGGTGTGGCCTGGCTGGTAGAAGCAGGTCCCTGGGGACAGGCCTTTGGAGGTGATGCCTTCTGCTCATTCTGGCCTGCATTCTCTGGTCCACGCCATGTGAACAGGCCTCCCCGACATGCTCCTGCTACCATGAACTCCACCATGCCTTCCCTACCATGATGGACCAAAATCCCCCTGAAAAACAAGCCAAAAGAAACTCTTCCTCCGTTAGGATGCTTCTGTGTTACATTTTTGTCACAGTGATGAAAAGCGACTCATACGGATGGCATCATGAGCAAAATCCTCTCTGTGGCAAGGATCTGGCAAGTAGGATGGGTGGCTGTTGCAGGGAGAAGGCAGACGGCACGGGGAGGGGTGAGGCTGGAGCTGCAGGAGGCAGGGGGAGGGGTGAGGCTGGAGCTGCAGGAGAAACAGGGACGGGTGAGGCTGCAGCCAAAGAGGCTCTGCTCTCAAAAGCAGTGGGGGAAACGTTGAGGGTTTCCAATGAAAATGACATGACCAGATAGGAATTTTTTAAAGTCCTCAGTATCAGTTTAACCAGAAAAGAAAACACAGAGAAATGAGGAAGGAGGGAGGGAGGGATGGAGGGAGGGAAGAAGGGGTGGAGGGAGAGAGAAGAGGTGGAAGAGCATTCCTAAAGTCCTTTCGGGCCTGTGAACTTGAGTTGTGGAGACAATACTCTTGTTTCTGTGTTCCAAAGTCTCTCCAGCCAATGAACTTCGTCTCTAACTGCCCCGCCTTAGTTCCTTGTGGATGTACTCCTGCCATTAAAACCACAAATGACTTTGTTCTCAGTTCTCAGAATTCTTGCCCAGAGCCTGTGACATAATATGAGTCACGACCAATGACCTGTGCTATTCTTTTTCCGCCAACACAGCATAACAACCACTTTTCTGTAAATTCTTTTCTGACTCTTTTTAATCTTACAGATTAAAGACCCCTGGGGTGCACTGTAGAGCATTCATTCTCAGCAACTACAGTACATGATACTCACATGGCCATCCTTAACTGTGGCCTGACTAAGCGCTTTCCTCGCACTCAGTGTGCCTCAGCTCCTGTGGCTTGATGAGTGTTGCTTGTCACGCGGTGTGCACCTTGTGCAGCTGCTTCCGGCTAAGCAGTCTGTGCAAAGCTGATCTGACCATGCAGCGTTGGAGCTTGAAGTCCAAGAGGGAGGCAGCAAAGGGAAATGGACAGAAAGTACCAAGAGCAAAAGCTTTGAACTAAGATACAGAATGGGTGCCGGAAACTGTGGGTTCCCGCTGCCTCCCGTCTGCATAGCCGTCCTGCAGAAGAACACAGATTTCTATAGCACATTGATAAACCCATGCCTGGCCAGAAGTCAGAGGAGCTGTGCTGGGGACAGGAAAAGTAGAGTAGTTGCAGGCTAGCCTCTGCCACCACCCAGTAAGTGAGCAGCAGATAAGTGTGTGAGAGCTGCCAGTCTGCAGTTTCCCTTCTACCCTCTGAGTCACACACCGATGCATCTCATGGTCCACATACCTGAATATACTCAGGGAAGACGCTCTGGTGATGGTGGTTTAGCTTAGCCATATTGATACTTTATGGTCTCCTAAAGATCCTGGGTGCTGGGTGGAGAACAAGCACGGAAACCTTCCACCTTCCTCTCAAGCGATTCCTGACTCATCATTTGGGTTCAAAGCCCCTATACATTATGAGGTATACCTCCTCCATTCTCTCCCCAGTTGTCTGAGAATCATTTAGAATTTCCAGATCAATAGGGACCTTCACTACCATGAGAGGCTATGAAGGTCAGAGACTCTTACTGGCCAAACCAAATAACAAATGACAAGCTTCAAAGGGCATATGGCCCTCACCTTACAGGCTGGGATAACGCTGCGTCTCATCTACTCATCTGCCGAGCGAGGATAGTTCTTGTTCTCTCCTCTCTCCTACCCGAGAGTTCCAAGCCACTGTCCCACATCGGTTGATCTGACACATTTTGGCTCCCATTTTTCTCAGGGTGTTGGGAAGCCATAATTGAGCCCACCGTGAGATATTCTAAGACATAAAATGGAATTTGGGGATCGAGACTGTGAGTGATCGAATAGCTCAGTGGCCTTAAGCCTGACTGCAAATCAGAAGCACAGAACTTTGCAGTGTTCCCAGTATCCCCAGTTCCCAGATGCTTTGGGATGTGACTTGGCATCACTAAGTAATGAAGCTTCTCAGTGATTCTGTTGTGCATTCAGGGTCTACAATCACGGGTCTGCTCTCTAATTCTCTTATTTCTAGAGATGGTCTACGTCACAGAGAAATTGGGTGTGCTGGCCAGCAGCACTTACCAGGAAAGGAGCCCACATCTCCTGACTCTCCTCTCAGGTCACCATGTTCATAGTGAGGGAAAGACAAGGGAAACGGGTAAAGCAGGGAATGGATAGTGTAGCAGTATGTTTCAGAGTGATTCTGTTCTTCACGGAAGAGCCTTAACAGTCAATAATTCCATCTCCTAAAAATGGAGCCGTCTTAGCTGCAATATGGTCATGTAACCATTCTAAATCAGACTGGAGCTGAGAGCTTTTGTGACAGCATGCTCTGAGAGGGAAGAGAAGGGCCGGAGAGGTGGCTCAGAAGATAAGGGTACCGGCCACCAAACCTCACAGCTGAGCTGGGTCCTGAGGGCCTACTTGCTGGAAGGAAAGAATCAACTTCCAGAAGTTGTCCTCTGCCCTACACACACAAACACAAACACACACACACACACACACACACACACACACACACAATTAAAATGCAATTAATTTTTTTTTAAATACGAGAATTTTTAATAAAAAAAAGCCTTCATAAATAATCAAAGTAGTGTCCGACCTGCTCTTATAACTACTGTTCTTATAACTACTATAAATTATTTATTTAAAAAAATAGAATCAAATTATTAGAGATTTTTGATATGTGGCAATAAAATAATGTACCAGGATCTATTTCACTAGCTCTTTACTTAGAATTTCCATTAAAAATGTAATGTTTTTACTAAGGTCCTCACTTTCTAAATTTTAAAATGCTCATTTATAAGAATTCAGTAGGAAAGAGGTTAAGAGGAGGAAAAGGAGGAGAGGGAAGGGGATGGGGGGGATGAAGATGGAAGAGGAATCATCCCAACCCCCAATTCACCATATAGAAGTCAGTGTATACACACACACACACACACACACACACACACACACACACACGCACGTGCACTGATGTGAGGGGACAGGGTATACTTACAGTATTTACAACATTACTATAACAGGATGATACTCTAATGTTTCTTAGAATTTATAAACATATGTTCAGGTCCATTTTATTTCTAGGTGGAAATAAAACTAACTGCAGTAACACTGAGGGAGCCTGAGCCTCACACAAATATTTCTTTACTATCCAACACATTTTTTCCTTGACAGGAAGGGGTTCTGAGCTGCTGGAGTCTCAATAGTTTAATTTGGCCAGTGGTTCTAGTTTATAGAATATCAATTGGCTCCCTGCTATGAAAATAAAAGACCCCAACACTCCATCCCCACCTCCCAGTTTTTCAGCACACCCTCATTTAATGCATCCAGGAAACCATTTTTTAGGATCTACTTTGTGCAGGACTCATTCAAGGTACTGGCTGGGCCTGTAGCCATAAGACGTAGACAGAAAAGGCAAAGTTATCACCCATGACCGTCTTTATAGGCTGGTAGAGTGTGGTACAGGGTGGGGAGGGGGTAAGAGACTATTTGGGTAATTCTGCTCACTAGCCATAAGCTTTATAACTGCTCGATATTATTTCTGTGTTTGAATTCTTTCCATGCATATATAAAAGGGGAAGTCTGGCAGACTAGAGATAACCGAACTCACTCTTACGAAATGATTCGATGCTATAAATTCATTTCCTTCGTTGAAAATCAGCCCATCCTTCCCGTGCCTCCTTCATTCCTCCCTGGCACCATCCTCCTCTCCAGAGGAAGCGACGCTCCCTCCTTTCCAGGTCCACAGGGAAGGCGCCTCTTAACATGCTTACTGCTGCTTCTCAGGAGCAGGCAGGAACGGAGAGGTAGCTCCTCTCCCTGCTGCTTCGGTGCAGAATGCCCAGGATGGCTGGCTTTGGGAGAGCGCGGCACTGTGTTATGCTGTGTCTCTTTGTTTTGTTGTTAATGATAAATGCTTTGACTGGCTTCGTTGTTTTGATGCCATCAATATCCGTACATCAACATCAAGTACTATTAAGTTAGGAGGATGGATGATGAAAGGCCAGTCCTTTATCTTTATCCAACTCTAATTTTAAAATGTATTATTGTTAGTGTGTGTGTGTGTGTGTGTGCATGCCATGGTGTGCAAGTGAAGGTCAGAGGGGTCAGTTTGCTCCTTCTATCTTTTTACACGGGTTCCAGGAATTGAACTCAGGTCAGCAGGCTTGCACGGCGACCACCTTTACCCTCCGAGCCATCTCGCCGTACTCTACACACCAAACTCTAATCCTTTAAAATACTGTTAGCAACACGCATCTCTGATATAAAAGCAAACCAGGATGCATTTCCTAAAGAGGTGTAGATGCATACCTCTTTAAATTTTCTTCACCTAGCTGGGCATGGTGCGACACACCTGGAATCCTAGGACTTGAAAGGCTGAAACAGAAAGATTAAAAGTTTGAGGCTTTATAGCAAGATCATGCCCCCACCCCCACACCCCAGAAAGAAAATCTTTTGCTTTGTGTCATATCGGTTCAGTAGAAGAATAGTTTTTATTCAGGCTGGTCAGCATCCCCAGCCCTGGCTTGTCCTACTGAAGTACTTCAAAGCAGATGGGGAAATCTCTGTGGATGGGTGAGGTCAGTGGTCCACAAACCGCATTTCTGCAACGCAACATCAATCTGTGAGGATGCTGTATACCTGTGAGAGGTTGGCCAGGGGAGAGGGCATAGAATGGGAAGAGCTAGTCTAGGTAACTATTCAGGTCTCATCCAGATGAGTGGCAGCAAGAGTTTGAGGTTTCCAAGTGTTCTCAAAGAGAAAGAAAAGGAAATGTTATCAAAATACGTCAGCAAACGACAGAGTGTGCTTTCTGCCAAGCTGAAGATTTAAAAGACTGCATATCACAGAGCAAGGAGGAGAAGGGAGAAATAAACACTGGTAGCCAAAGCTGGCACAGAGAAAGCATGGCGTCCTGGGAAATACCCTGTGGTCAGTCACCATTGCAACCAACAGTTTGATTTGGCGTGGCAAGAAGAAGGACGTACTCGTGAAGGTCTCAGAGGAAACAGATGGCTCTGTGAAGCTATTTGAGGATGTTTTAATTGAAAGACTATTTTAAAAGGTGTGGGTAGCAGGCAGAAGAACTAACCAGAGATGGGCAAGTTGGAACCCAATAAGAATAATTTGGAGAGAAGAAACACATAACAGAAACAATGAGAGCCGAGCCATGGTTTCAGACTTGAAGCGAGCCAATTCACCGTCATTCTGCTCTGTTGTCTCCTGGCTCTGCTTCTCCTTGGCTGAATCAGAAGCCAGAGGGGGAGGGAGACAGTGGTCCAGTCCATCCAAAATAGCATCACAGGACTCAGGCTAGGGTGGATGAAGATGGTGGTTCTGTAGGAAAACATAGAAGATATTTCTCACAAATGGATCAAAAGGGAACATGAGCTATGGTTATAATAGTTGACGTTAAGAAAGAGATGGATTTGGTAAAGACTTTCCAGTCAAGACAATTATCAAACTGGAAAGAAAAGATTTAGCAGTTAAAGGCTAAAGGGCAAACGACCAGAACAAGTAACCGACCTCTAGCTGTACAGCAGATTGTCTGTGGGCCTATGAATTTTATCTAAGGCATGGGGTGGGGGGAGGTGTTCAGTTTCCAAGAGGAATCTAAGCAGCACATTATCAAACCCATAGTGAAACTACTGAGGTTAAAGGATGCTAGGCATCTCAGTTGCCTTAAGTTCAGAAGGACATTTGATGCTGCCTCTCTAAGATTGATGGGTAATGAAGCTGCTGACTTCACAGTAAGGTTAGGTGTGGCCTGGCTGAACAATTTACATGTGGATGTTACCAGTGACCCCTACCTAGATGGCACGGATTGAGAGGGCCACTTCTCTTCAAAACTTTTCTGAACACCTTGAATTATTTCCATCCTGTAGCCCGCTGCTTTGTCTGGATGATGGTGTCCTTTGCCATACAGAGGCTTTTCATTTTCCTGAGGTCTCCATTTGTTAATCACTGCTCTTAGTGTATGTGCTATCAGTGTTCTGTTCAGACAGACTTTTCCTGTGCCAATGAGTTCAAGGCTATACTCCCTACTTTCTCTTCTATCAGATTCCATGTGTCTGGCCTTCTGATGAGGTCTTTGATCCTTTGGGAATTGAGTTTTTTGCAGAGTAATAAAGATGGGTCTCTTAGGATTCTTCTAACCAGTTTGACTAGCGCCTTTCTTTAAGATGCTGCCTTTTTTCCAGTCTGTATTTCTTGCTTTTTTTAAAAATCAAAAATCAGGTGTCCATAGGTGTGTGGACTTCTTTTGGGGTCTTCTATTCCATTGATCGACATGTCTGTTTTTGTGCCAATACCATGCTGTTTTCAATTACTGTAGCTGCAGTACAATTTGAGATCAGGGATGGTGATACCTCCAGCAGTTCTTTTACTATTCAGGATTGTTTTAGTTATCCTGTTTTGGGGGATTGTTGTTGTTTGTATTTCCATATGAATCTGAAAATTGTCCTCTCAAGCTCTGTGAAGAATTGTGTTGGACTTTTGATGGGGATTGTATTGAATCTGTAGATTGCTTTTGGAAGGATGGCCATTTTTACTATATTAATCTTACTGACCCATGAGCACAGATCTTTCCATCCTCTGATATCTTCTTTGATTTCTTTCCAGTACCATGAACACTAGCTCACAGGGATGAAGGCTCTAGGTACACACCAGATCCCCTTCTCTTTGTTCAATGAGTTGTGTGGGTATTGTCTTGCTTATTTTGTGGGGAGCAACCAATGGTCTTGGCAATGACCTAGGTTGTTTGTGGGTTTCCTTGGGGCCTCTTTGGTCGACAACTCAATTGAATGTAACTCATTCCCAGTACTGGAAGCTTCATTTGATAACAAGAGATAAACGGCTGGGGCTCTGTCTTCCCTGATATTTGGGGATTTCATTTAGATCAACTTCATATATGTATCTATTTTTAAGAAGTCTCTACTGTATTAGGTTTCCAAATGACCCCTCAAATAGTGCTTAGTTTTAACTGTCCCTCCCCATCTTCCTTCCCTCACCTCCTGTGGTGATCTGAATAAGAACGGCCCCCATAGGCTCATCTATTTGGATGCTTGGTCATTAGAGAGGGTGTGACTTGACAGGGATTAGGGGGTATGGTCTTTTTGGAGGAACTGTGTCACTGGGGACTGAGATTGAGGTTTCAGATGCTCAGCCAGACCCAGTGCCCCTCCCTACTGCCTGCCAATCCAGATGTAGAATTGTTGGCTCCTCCAACACCATGGCTGCCTGCATGCACCATGCTTTCCACCATGACAGTCATGGACTAAACCTCTGAACTGGAAGCCATCCCCAATTAAATGCTTTCCTTTATAAGAGTTTCCATGGCCATAGCTTCTCTCCACAGCAATAGCACAAATCAGCTATCTGAACACATATGTAACAAAGGCTAGAATTAGTTGTGAGGATCTTGGGGGTGGAGGGTGAAGGAAAACGTTCGATGATGTTTCTCTGATGTGCTCTGGAGGGACCAGACCCAGATGTCCCTTCTCTCTTGGATTTCAGATTCCAGCTCCTGTGAACCACCCTTCAGGGTCACCCCTGCTGCCAGCCATTGGCTAATTGTTTAGACTGAAGGGACCATGCAGGCAGCTTCTACATCCCTCAGGACCCTCTGTGTGGTCCCCATAGGACAGACATGACAAAGAGGCCCAGTGATGAATTTAAAATGAGCCGGACTAACAAAGCAAATTCAAGTAAACATTATATAATGGAATCCTATGGAGCTAATTTGCCTCTTCTGCGTTATAAACACTGGCCAAAGTGAAGATCCAAAGAGTGGAATTAGAGTGTTGAGTCTGAAGGAAGCGACAGTCCTGTGTTCTGACATGACCAGTACACATAAGCTACTGTCTGTCTATACACGGAGCCATCAAATACAAAGGAACATTCATAGTTTGTTTCTCCCACACGAACATTTTATCAAAATGAGAATAGCAAAAGGAAAAAAAAAAAGCAAAACGAGAAGAGATGCTGGGAAAGGGACCCCAACAGGTTGAGAGGGTGTCACTAAGCCAGACGAGGCTGCAGGGAAAGGTGAGGCTGGGATTGGCCACAGGAGAAACATGGCAGCCAGGGCTGCTGTGAAGTGAGTGCAGTGGGCTGTGTGAGGCCACATCACTGGAGAGAGAGAGAGAGAGGGAGAGAGAGAGAGAGAGAGCTGGCTGGGATGGCTAGAATTTATCCCTGCAAAGCCTCTGCTGCTTCCCAAATCCATTTGCATCCCCAGAAATGGTGCAGAGGGAAGAGAGTAGCTTGGGAAGAGGGCTTCCTGGCTGTACTCAGTGTCTCTCTTTCTTGGAAGAGAGTCTAGAAAGTCTGCTCATAACAGGGAAGCAAACTGACCACTAAGTGATAATAAGCACCCTTGCCTCTAGCTACCTACTCGTAACCGTGGAAGGATATTCCAAAGTGAAGAATAACTGACTGACTTCCAGAGCTGAGCTTACAAAGTGACTGAGCCAACTAACAGTGTCACCATGGGCTGCCACATAAGCTTAACTTGTATGTTCTTCACAGAGCACATCTAAATGCTCAGGTTGCTGTCAAGAGCTTAGACACAATGGCAGATGTAGTCATTGTATGTGTGTGTGTGCATAAAAAATGGTGACCGCCTTTGACTCTTGCAACTTTGTGGCCTTAAGCCTAAATAGATTTAAACTCATTAACTGACAGCCAAGCCCAACCTTCTGACATCGTAACAGTGTTGCAACTGTGCCCAAGAGCTGCCTGATAGGTTACCAAAAAACCCCAAATCTCATAATAGGTGCTGAGGAGATGGCTCAGTGGTCACGGTTCTTGCCTTGAAAGCACATGGACCTGAGTTTCAGTTTCCAGCTCTCATGTAAAAGCTGGGCTTGATGGCATTTGCTTGTAACCCTAGCTTAATGGGGTGGAGTCAGGTGGCTCTCTGCCTAGCCAGCCTGGATAAAACATGGTTCAGTGAGAGACCCTGTGTTTTACTTTCATTCCTGCTGCTGTAATAAAACACCTGACAAATGCAACTAAGGGGAGAAAGGGTTTATTCATTCAGTTCCCAGTTCTGGGTTACAGCCCATCATTGCAAAGGGGTCACTGCGGTAGGATTGTGGAACAGCGAGTCAGCTTACATCCACAGACACTAGAGGAAAGAGACTGAATTCACTCATGCTTATGCTCAGCTCATTTTTCTCCTTTTTTTTATATACAGCCCAGGAGCTAAACTCAGGGGGTGGAGTCACCCACAATGGGCAGATCTTCCCATATCACTTAACATGATCAAAATGGGGCTGGAGAGACGGCTCAGTGGTTGAGAGCACCGGCTGCCCTTCCAGAGGATCCAGATTCCCAGTGTCTACATGGCAGCTCACAACAGGATGTAACTCCAGTTCCAGGAAAGCCAGTGCCTTCTTATGGCCTCTGGATGCTGTAAAGACATGGCGCACAGACATACACGCAGGCAAAAATTCCATACTCATAATTATGTTTTAATTCAAGACAATCCCCCACATCTATGGCCATGGGCCATCTGACCTAATCTAGACAATGTCTCATTGAGACTATCTTTCCAGGTGAGTCTAGGTTCTTTCAAGTCAATAATTATGATAAAGGATCACAGGAACTGAACGCAGGTAGGCAGGCTTGACAGCAAGTGCTGTCATCTACCAGCTGAGCCATCCACCAGCTCCTCCAGCCCCCCACCCCATGCTGGAATCTTGACTTCATGAAACAAGTTGTAAAGCTGTTAGTGTGATATACCACATACAAAGTCTGGTAGACTATCAGAATGGTCCACACACATGAGAGAGAGAGAGAGAGAGAGAGAGAGAGGGAGACCGAGACCATTCCAAGGCCTGGAGAGATGACTCAGTGGTTAAGAGTACTTGCTGCTCTTCTAAAGTTCCCACTACTCCAGGAAGTTCCCAACCTCTGTGACTCCTGCTCCAGGGGATCCAGCACCTCTGACACCTGCACTCACGTGTGCATACCCACATACACACACACACACACACACACACACACACACACATGCCTCATGTTTAAGTTTATGGTTTTGTGATGGGCTGCATCCATAGCCGTCCTTGGCTGCAGCTGGCAACTGTGGGTCGGATGTGTCTGAACCTGGAACTCTGTTTTCATTTGCCTTAGGTCTCCTTGCCAGCCCGGGAGCTGGAGTGATCTCAGGCAGACACTTGCTTGGGTGATGGAATCCCACTGTTTCCTGAAATTTGATGGGCCCTCCCTCACTTCCAGCTGTGGCTTCTCCTTGTACCTCCCTCCTTTTGAGACATGGCAAAACTGCACACTGGCCTCCAGGGGCTGTTACGGTTCAGAGAGATGACGCTCTTCCCCCACCCCCCAAGGTTCCTTCAAGGTGACTGAGGATGCCTGGATTTGGATTTTCATGTTACTGCTATAAACAATAAAGGAGAGGGGACCAACAGCAGATGTTTACAGATTATCTAATGGTCTGGAAGGAAGGCTCTTAGCTGCAAAAGAGAATAAGAGACTGCCATTAGGCTAAACGCCGCATGAACCATGTGTCGCACATGTCTAGATGTCCATGCTGTGAACACTGAGGTGGAGGCAGTTGCGTGGGGCTGTCAGTGACTGAGGATAGAGTCTGCGCAGAGGGTGCGTGGCTCCTGAATGGTGTCACTTGCCCATGGAAGAGGTGCAGGTTCCTTTATTCTGCCCTTAGCTACCTAGTTACTCCTAAACATAAAAAACAAAAACAAATAAAAAACCCTCCATTTATCCTGCTAAGTTGCAATTTTATCTTTTCTTTAATAATGCCTATTTCTCGCTTGCAATCAGTGTGGTGTATCTGCCCTGACACTGGGGCACGTCTCCCACACTGGCCACCCTATAGAGCTTTCTGTTGATTACAGGTGGCAGTCTCAGGGAAGCCGGTCCATTAAGGCTGTTGGGGAAGGAGAATAGATGGCAGGCACAGCAGCAGCTTTGATGTCAATCATAGATGCATACCCAGCCTTGATTGCAATGGCCAGGTCACTGCCTGTGGTCAGAGATCTACAGGTAGCACCAACTCAGGCTGTAGGAAAATCTCTACATCTGGTGATGACAGCTATGATCAACCAGCAAGATGGACTTGCTACACAAGCCTAGTGAGCAGAGTTAGATCCTCGGGACCCTCATAAAGGTAGAAGGAGAGAACCAAGCCCATGTAGTTGTCCTCTGACCTCCGAACACACACACACCTCGTCTCTGACCTCACAATAGCCCAAACACACTTTTATCACGATTGCTCCTAACTGTGTTTGACTCTGCTGCAGGGCCACAGACAGCCTGTTGAATAGAAGGCAGAGCAGTTAAAGAAGCCGTAGACATGGCACCTGTGGCCAGCCCAAACCCTCAGGATTGCTCCGCTGTCTGCTTCCAGGCCCCTCCATTTCTCAGGAGGAAGTCACAGCTCTCTTCATTCCGACCCGAAAGAAATTGTGCTAAATCGAGTTTTAACAAACTGGCTCATGCTTGCTGGCCATCTAAAAGCACTCACTCTTTCCAAGGCGTTTAAAGAGTCCTTTCTTATTTCAGCAGAGTTGGCAAAGCCCTACTTTCTGAAGACTGGTTCATACTGATCTATCTTAGAACAAATTGGGTCTGCTTACACAAAGATCTACAGACCCTCGTAGTTTTCAGGCAACTTGATAGTTTGCAAATTCTGCTAATTAAAAAATATTATTGTATTTGTTTACTTAGTGTGTGTGTGTGTATGTGTGTGCATATTTGTGTAGGTTGGAATCTGTTTTCTTCTTCTACTGGGTGGTCCCCAGGCATCAAACTCGGGTCATCTAGCTTGCGACAAGTGCCTTAACCCATTGAATCATCTCAACAGGCCTCTGCTATTTTTTTTTCAATTTTGTGTTTTTAATGATTATTTTTTAAAATATTGATTTATTTTAATGTTATGTGTTTGAATGTTTTGCCTACGTGTGTCTGTGTGTCATGTGCATGCAGTGCCATCAGGTGCCAGAATAGGACGTGAGAACCTCTGGAACTAGAGTTAGAGGCAGCTGAGAACCACCATGTGAGTGCTGGAATTGAACTTGGGTCCTCTGGAAGAGCTCTTAATCCCTGGGCCATCTCTCCAGGTCCTAATTTTTTTTATAGTGACCCTTTTACACAGTTCCTTATGTTGTGATGATCCCCAACCATAAGTTATTTTCATTGCTACTTCATAACTGTAATTTTGCTACCGTTATGAGTCGTAACGTAAATATCTGATATGCAGATGGTCTTAGTTGACCCCAGTGAAAGGATCATTTGACCCCAAAGGGGTCACGACCCACAGGTTGAGAATCACTGACCTCAATGGTCATGTCATAGTGAGGACTGCTGTGAGATTCCAGTGTGCTCTCCCAGAGCTGAGGGTGACCTAGATGCCATCCAGTGTGACAGCATTTATCTGGAAATGTTTGCAAAGCGTATCTGGTTGTCTTGATTGACAACATTCGTCTCATACTCATTTTGTGCTGTGTTGGATTGTCACCAAACACAAGGCAAAAGCCCTCATTTTTCCATCGCTGGTTCATGGTTGAAAGACACTTTTGTGAGAGTTTACATTCTTGAAGTAGCTACTGCATCAGGTCAGCATCAGGAAAGTGGTGTAGGGTATCAGAGTTACACACTGTGTTAAGTTTCACGGTGTATTGATGAAGGACAGAAAAGGACACATTAGGTAATTGGCTCCTTGCCACTGAGTGAAGTCATGGAAGACTGAACAAACAGAAGCTCTACAGTAATTTGAAAGGATTAAAATGCCTAGAGAACTGGGTTGTCACAGGGTGCCTGCCCTGCTGCTTCTGTACCAGACTCCCCTCGCCAGCAGGTGTCTTTTAAGTCCTGCTTAGTACATACCAACTTGGAATGGTTCGCTAGTGGAAAGAAGAGCATAAAATACAAAGTGATTCCTGCTTTGTTGGGGCCAAGTTTTAAGTCATGTACACTGGGGATACATTGTATTCTGTAACATCTAAGATGTCCTTTTAAAATAATGAATGACACAGACTCCGGTGAGAGGTCCTTCCAGTTCAGAGTCGAGAGACTCGAGTTAACAGAATGAAACATAAATTAATCTTTTCCCCTGGTAAAAGAGAAAAGACTCTAGATAAAATAAGTTTAACAAAGTTTGTTTAAAAGCTGAAAGATTCATGAATGGGGTAGTCCTTCAGATTAGAAGAGGTTCAGAGAACCATGCAAAGTCTGTACTCGAACCAATCAAGTGCGTCTCCTTTGTCACTTTGCACAGTCAGCCTGTGAGAGCTCAATGCCCATGGTGCCCTGAACCAGAAAGATCTCCAAGTTGCCTCCTTCTGTACCGAAGGTTTCCTCTGGAGCTCAAAGCCCTTTGCACTCACCATGGCAGTGGTTTATGGAGCATCATGGGAAGACAGGTGAAGCTACCCCTTCCAATTACCACCCCTTCCCGCCTCTCCTCCATCCGGCCCCCAACCAGATCCAGCAGCATGGGAGAGACATCTATGGAGCAGACACAATGTGGGCGTTTACTGCCACCGTTGAACTTCAAACAGCCTCTTTATCAGGAAACAGACCTGAGAAATGATAGGAGAAAATCAGAGCAGGATCATGAAGAGAGGCAAATGGGTGTTCTCTGAAATCACAGCAAGGCTGGGCGGACCCAGTGGCAACACCATACATCTGTCTCGGAGCTCAAACCTGGGAGTAGGTCTCAGTATCCCACCCAGAAGATGCCTCCCAACATTTCTATTCTGAGTTGTTCTCCTTACCCATTCTCATTATTTTCCTCTCTTCTCGTGTCCTTGAATCTCGGCAGACAAAGGGCAAAGCTGCTGAGAAGAGACATGTCAGGAGTGGCTGGGTGACTTGCAGCTGTCACAGATAAGAAGCAGGACTGGCGCCGACAGGGGCCAAGAGGACACTCCCCACATCAAGTCGTGCAATTTAGCAAATGGCCAGTGGCAGGCTGAAATGATAGTGAGTTAATCTGTTTTCCATGCCCTCACAGCTCTGCCAGGCAATGGTTCCGTCTG
Source organism: Cricetomys ansorgei (assembly GCA_026225945.1). Classification (NCBI taxonomy): domain Eukaryota; kingdom Metazoa; phylum Chordata; class Mammalia; order Rodentia; family Nesomyidae; genus Cricetomys; species Cricetomys ansorgei. Next base: position 6,683,229 of record JAMJFZ010002869.1, read on the forward strand.
TGGTCCTGGAGGCAGAGCCCGCTCTGGGAGTAGCTAGCCCAGCTCCATTTCCCAGCCCTCTGTAGCAGACATTGGCTGAACTAGAGGCCTGAGTGGGCTTAGCTCATCTCATTTTCTTACCGTGAAAGGTCCTGATACTGGCAAGAAGTCCCGAGAAGTTTGAATTTTAATGGGTAGGAGTGAAAATACCATTTGAAACCAACATTTAGTGAGAGCTTGTGGCATCCTGAGTACTTTTCTGAGCTTAAATACTAGCTCTCCGACCCCAAAGAAGCCATACAAAATAGCTAGTATCATTATCTTCCTGCATACTGAGCGAGGAACACAGAGAATTGAGAAACTTGCCCAGCAACCCCTGAGAAATCTGGTAATGGCAGAACCAGGCTTTGAACTCAAGCTCTCTGGCTCCAGAGAAGGGGACCAATAACCATAATGCAAGGCAGCCTGAGTTGTAATAGCCTGCTTTCATGAATCCACAAGGGTCCAAGTCCTGTTAACTGGGCATTACTATTTCAGCTAAGACTAGATGCCCCACAGGAAGCCCCATGTGTGTGTGTACATGTGATCTTTAGTTCAGTCAGTCAGTGTCTGCTTCCTGCTGAGTGCTGGCCACTGGGCTGGAGCCAGATGCTCCCGTGAAGATAAGCACTGTGGAATCGTAAGAGACGGGACCCTGCACCTATGAAATCCACGGAGACTTCTCCAAGGAGATTGCTCCAGATTTCCTTTGCGGTGCTCACCTGCATAGCAAGTGGACCACTGGTTCCCAGGATGCCTGGGGACAGCTACCTTCTTAGAGCCAGTTCTCTCTGTGCATTTACACTTAGTTGTGTTTCAGTAATAAACAGCCCAAGTTTGACCCTGTCTAGCAGCATGAATTAGCACCATGTCATATGGAGAAAGGCTGAAGACTTGGGGCCTGGGTCTGCACAGACGCAAGGAAGCTAGGCCCTGCTCAGCAGTGTCCTTACACCATGAACCTGCCAACTTAGTCCCACACGAGTAGCCAATTGTCACTGCTTCCCGCTTCCAGCTTGGAGTAACATGGTTTCTGCTTCCTCTCCCAGTGTCATTTAATACATCTAACACTTCCTTCCTGCCTGCCCACATTTCTTCTTTGTAACTTTTGGACCTCCACAATTAACATAGCAATTTCACCCATAGACCCAGAAATTCCAGAAGCACTTTAGTCACCCCCATTCCCCATCCGCCACCGCATACCCCCCCCCAAAAAAAAACCCTCACAGGTGGCTATAACCAAAGTTTTCCCTTGACCTTCATTACTGGCCTCTGGAAAATACTATAAATGGCATCAAACACATTTTAGATCTGTACCTTTCGAACCAAGAAGTTAAGCAGCCTTCAGTACATCAGTGATAATTAATTTAAACGAAATACAAAATCAATACCACTATCCCGGATCTCAGTCCCTTTGCTTAACAGAAGACAGCCGCTTGCAAACTCAAGCGGTTTTAAGGGCAACAGTGCCTCTGTGTGGTGATTTTGTGCATTACAGATCAAGAGTGACTGAGAATACAGAATGTGACCACAAGCAAAGACCTCACTCAACTCTAAATCATTGCTGCAGTAAGCCAACAGACTGTTTCTGCCAAGTAGACAGATGTAGTTGTAGTTGTACACCTACTGTGGCACTCAACAAGGAAGATATGGAGGCCTTCTCATAGATGCAAACCCTGCCAGACCTCAGCAGAGGCATGCGCCATCCTGGACAGCGGAATCCCTGACATCTCAGAGGTTTTTATTGATACCTAAGCTCCGCAGGTGTTCTACTGATAGCATGTAGCAGATCATGAGCAATCGAACATCTTTTACATAAAGCCAACAACAAATGCCGAGGCCTAGGCAGTCCTTTTTCCCGACAGTGCACAAAACAACCATTTTAAACATAACTAAAAATAAACTTTTGCAACACTTCCCCCCTTTCTGTATAAGACCAAAAAAGACAATAAAATTGCTTTATCTCTATAAAACAACTTTATACTACACCAGCAAAACTATTTACAAGAGGAACTATCCCAAAACTCTCAAGGATGCACAGGACCAAATGAAACCAAACATCTATCAAGCTTTTCACAATGTCTTTGGACAGCAGGAAAAAAAAAAAACCAAACAGTATCCAATGTCCACTCATCTGAAATTCACCCACAATCTTCCGGGCTCCTCCAAAGGGCTTGGGTCACTTCTCTAGATCTGCCTTCTGCAGCACACACAGCTTGTCCTCCAGGCTCTGGCTGCCTCCCCTCCACTGTTGCTGCTGTCTTTGGTGGTCATCTCATGGTACTGGTATCTTCAGAATGCTGGGGTCTTCTGCTCCAATTGTACTGTACTTTTACTAATAGCCTCTCCTGGGTTCTCCTCATGGTGCCAAGCCTCAACTTCTCTGAATGACTCCTTCAGTCAGGGCCTTCAACTGCTACTGAGGCTGCGCCTTCACCAGTGGCCTCTTCTGATCTCTCATAGTGCCAAGCCTCAGCTGCTCTGTATGACCTCTTCATGCCTTCAAAACCAGCACCACCTGGGTAACTTACGTACTACGTTTGGCTGCCAGCACAAGGTACAGCCTCAGCCAGTTCTGGAAGACAGCTTCTGTGTTCTGACCATTAGGAAACACTTTCCGGATTTTAAGATAAAGTCTAGTTTACAGGGGGAGAAATCTGGTCAGTTCATACTTGAGTTCAAAGTTTGGTAGAACATTCCAAAGACTTCTTCATAGTGCAGCAAAGATTAGTCCTGATTCTTTTATCAAGTGTCTTTCTCAGCATGAACTCAGGTGAACCTTGTCTGCAGGAAAGGGTTCCCTTGTGGGATGGAGTTCTCATCACCACAGCAGATGTGTCTTGTCAGGACCACCTCGCCAGTATCTAGACTACTTGTAGTCAGGTTTACAGAAAGAAAAAAAAAAGCTGTTCAATTTAAATAAGTGACTTTTTGGCTTCAACGCCCCCACCCCTTCCAGAGCAGGAGGTCCTGGGCTGGTGAAAATTATCTCTGGCCCAGACATCTTAGCAGTTTGGCATTCCCCTCTGCCACTGCTACTGGCACAACCTTCTCCATAAATCCCAAACACAACATCTTGAACTTCACACACACACACACACACACACACACACACACACCTATCAGAAACTCAATTTGTAGAACAATATGCTCTGGTTTCCATTTCCCATGCTCTGGCTGCCATCAGCAGCGGGAGGGAGCATCGGCTCCATGATCAGGAAGAGCGGTTGAAACCTTGCTTTCTATTGCTTTGACCCCACAGAGGTGCTCTTCCTTCACCAGAAGGACTTCTCAATTTTTTCAGTATCTTTTATGTGCACATAGCTCTCTCTCTCTCTAGAGACCTCTCTCCATGGCTCTCACTCTTGAGCCCTCTGTCTCACTTGATTTCCACGGCCTTCTCTCTTCATAGAGGCTCATTTCCTTCCTCGCTCTCCTCTTCCTTCAGGAAACTTCTACTCATTAATACCCTAATCTCTGTCTTCTTGGAACTGCTCTGAGAATACTTTACACGAATCTGTGAGGCCTGGAGTTTCTTTCTCAGTCTTCCTTGTCTCCATGTTGGATGTAGCTGGTGGGATGTCCTGCTCCATGTCGGTGTGCCGCTTGCAGTAGTTCATCTACTGTGGCGGCTCAGCAAGGAAGACACGGAGACATTCTCATAGGCGCAAACCCTGCCAGACCTCAGCAGAGGGAACCACTATCATGACAAGTGCCATCTTGGACAGTGGAACCCCTGGCATCTCATCTCAGAGGTTTTTATTGATACCTAAGTCCTCAGGTGTTCTATTGATTGCACATGCAGATCACAAGCAATCAGAATCTTTTACATAAAGCCAACACCTGCAGACAATACAAACGCCACGGCATAGAAATCCCTTTTCCCAACAGTGCACAACACAACCATTTTAAACATAACTAAAAATAAACTTCTGCAACATATAGTGAGATTCTTTTGTGTGTTGAAACTTTTTTTGAAATTGTGAAGAATCTCTTTTCCCTGTGAAGCCACCTCAGGCAGCATGGGGAGCTCAAGTAATGGCCAGGGCTGGAGAGTGTCCAGTGAGAAGGCTGAGGAGAGGAAGGAGCTCCAGGAGAGAGGAGAGACCAAGCACAGAGATGAGGGGAGGGATACAGTGGTCTGGAAGTCCTGATGCAGAGAGGAGACAGGGTCACACCTGGTAAACACAATGTGATTGTTTGCTTAGTATATACGTGTTCGTGTGTGTGTACACATAGATCATAGGTCAACAAGAGATGTCTTCCTTAATTGCTATCCACTTTACTTTCTGAAACAGAGTCTTTCACTCAATCTAGAGATTGAAGCTGCAGCTAGATAGTCTGGCCAGTAAGCTCTATTACTCTTGCTGTCTCTGGCTCCCCAGCACTGGTATTACAGGTATGTGCCATGCACCCATCTTTTATGTGGGTGCTGGGAATTGAACTCAGGTCCTCATGCTTGTGCAGCAAACATCTTACCGATCCATCTCTCCAGCCCCAATAGTTTTATTCTTAAACTGGGTGAAAGGCGACATGGAACAGTCTTACACCAAAATAGGGGTAGTAAATGAACGCCACCCAGGAGCAGAATCCACAATGAGGTATCTTTGTTTCCTACTGTGTGGGGACTTAAGACACTGGCTTGAGGCTGAGGCAGTTCATTTCTCCTGACTTCAAGCTGCATGTGTGATACTACCCCTCCACCGGGCCTACTTGATTCAGAGGGTTTGTAAAATAGTGAGTGACAGATGACATCTACATTAACTTATTAATACAATGAGATGTTCCAGCATGGATGGCAGTTCCTCCTTTACTGATACGAAAGAAGACTGTCCGACAGGCACCTTCAGTGTCGGTCAAGCTGTCCCACTCAGTAACGTTCAGTAGAGTCACTACTCTCTTGCTTCCATTGCATTTATATAGATTTCATGGCATTTGTGAAATGCCATGCAATCTGGAATCAAAGGTCCAAGTAGCATTGCTATAATCTCTCTTTGGGATTGAAGCTACCCGCTGCAGAGCTGTTCTCTCCGTCAAGTGCAATGTGCGTTCGGGTCTGTGCTTATCTTGGTCTGTGACGTGTCATCGTTCTGCATTCACCTCTGTGTATTGGATGGAAATTTCTCTACTGCTTTGGTAGGTAGAAGGCATTTAAAAGTATCTATGGGTTTTTTGGCTTTGTTTTTAATTAAAATAGAATTACATGATTTTCGTCCCTCCCCATAGCCCCTCTCAGGTACTCTCTCTCCAACCCTTTCTTTGCCCTGCAACACTCAAGTTCATACCCTCTTTTTCTCTTATTATTGCTGTGTGTGTGTGCGTGTGTGTGTGCGTATGCACATACATATATACACATGCATATATACATGTATGCGAAAGTATATTAATTACACCTGCAAAGTCCATGTTTGTTGTTGATATGCATATGGTTTCAGAGCCGACCACTCTACACTGAACAGTCACTAAGGGACTCACCCATGGGGGAGGCTAATTCAACTTCTTCCCCAGTCATTAATTGCCCATAGGTCTTTGTCTAGTGAAATCTTTTCCCTCTCTGAGTTAGCACGTCCATTGATATCGCCACTGTCTAGTCTTGCTTGTGCAACCATTTCTAGGAGAGACTGTTTCACAGAAGACGTCCTCGTTTCCTGGCTCATACAGTTTATCTGCCCCCTCTGCTGTCCTGTTCCCTGAGCTATTGATTTAGGCGCTGTGATGTAAATGTAGCATTGTGGTTTTCTGTGACAGTCTCCATTTGCTGTAAAGAGAGGCTTCTTTGGTGAGGAGGTGGTAGCTACATTTGTCTGGGAAATGTGGCTCATGCACCTCAGTAAGTCTGTTAAGTAAACAAAGTCAACAAAGACCTATAAAAATACATTGCTTAAAAGAAGTCTTGACAGTATTTTTTGACTGCAGCGTCAAAGACAGAAACCATCAAAGAAAGAATGGACAGACTTGAGCACACAAGGCTTTAATCTCTGCCTCTAAAGTCACTGTGGTTGATGATCGACTTTCTGATACTGTGACAGATGCCTAAGGTAATCGATTTAAAAGCAGTGAAGGTTTATTTCAAATCATGATTTCACAAGTTTGGTCCATGGTTTTTTGGTCCTATTGCTTTGGGCCTAGAGCACCACAATTCATGACAACTGCAGCATGGGCGGAGAGAGGATGCTCACTCACAGTCACCAGAAGTGCTGAGAAAGGAGGCTCATGTTTCAATATCCTCTGGGAGCCCAGTCCCAAAGACCTAACTTTCTCCTGCTAGACTCCACCCCCTAAAGGTTCCAAATGTCTCCCAAGAGAGTCACAGGCTGGTGACCAAATCTTTAGTACATGGGCCTCAGAAGAACACACGATGTCCTATTGACAGTAGCCACTAGTTATTTCCTAAATGGGCTATCATTTTTCTAGTCAGATTGGCAAAAGTAAGCAAGAATACAGACATGCAGAGCCGGCTGGGACATGTGTGGAGAGGGAGGAGAGGCTGGATCAGTCTGGTCCTGAGGCCAGCCGTGCAGTTTATTCCAAAGCCTTAAAACCAACCCAGAAATTCTATTGCCCAAGAGTTATCTTAAGGAAATCACGGGACACGTGAAAAGTTGTGCCTGTTTACGGCTGTGTCATTTACCATTGAAAACAATATGGAAATCTACTTCAGCAACAGGGAGTTGAAGAGGACCTACTACTACGGCATTAATGACAAAGAAGGCACGAGGAAGAGAAAAGACCCTCTGGGGGTTACGTGTGACTTTTATTTCTTTTGTGTAGCTACACTTCCCAAACTTCTCATTAAAATAAACTTTTGTATGGACAACAAAAAACAAATATTTTTGTTTTAAAAGAAAGTCACGTGTATTTAAGCAATGTGTATTCAAACCTTCATGTTGCAAATCATATTTGCCATTTATAATTAATTAATCATTTACTGTATAATTCAGTCATTACTAGGTTTGATGGTTAATCTTAACTATCAACATGACAGAATTTAGAATCACCATGGACATAAGTCTCTAGGTATGGCTATAAGGAGTTTCTAGAGTAGGCTAGTTGAGGAGGGAAGATCCACCCTTATGAGTAGTGCCATTCCACAGGCTAGGGTACCAGACTGAGCTTAAACAGGAAGTCAGCTGAGCACCAGCATCCACCTCCCTCTGCTCCCTGACTGTGGATGCCGTGTGACCAGCTGCCTCACGCTCCTGCCCCCATGACTTCTCCACCATTTTGGATTGTACTCTAGAACTGTGAGCCAAAACAAACCCTTCCTTAAGTTGCTCCAGTCAGGTATTAAGTCATAGCAACAATGGAATAATTAATATACCAATAATTCTCAGAGTTGACCTAGCTGACTAAATTCTAACTAATTCTCAGAATTAAACAAACGACATCACCCTTTCATGACAAAGCTGGCTTTTCCAGTGATCTTTCTTTCTCTGTATTCCCCTCCCCTGCCATTTAATTGGGAGACAGAAGAACAATTAGCAATGTTCTTGTCCTCTGTTGCCCTTTGTGACATTTCTCCATTATGTTAAAATGTCTGGTTATTTAATTAACAGAAAGAGGAAGATATTTTTAATTTGACAGTCACTAAAGTAAGAACAGGGAATTGAGAAGTTAACATATAATTGAGTCAGTCCCCTTTGTGGGTAATAGTACCTCCAAAGACATTAGTAGATTCGGGGTGGAATCTGTCATGAATGGGAAGGAATTTACTGAGTCTGCAGACACTTAGTGCAGAATTCCACCTGTCAGTGGCCAGGTGACCGCTGCTGCTCACTTGTGATTATCCTAAAGCAGCTGGTTACCGTTGGTTCCAGACAACTGTGGAAGTGGACCCATTCTTCCCAATTGACTTTCACATAAGCCCCAGGATGCTGTGGCTCCTGGAGGACCACCTTCCTGTGAAGGAGGGGCAAAGAGATGGAAGGCAATAGACCTGAATCTTCTCCCCCAGGAAGTGGAGGAGAAGATAGGAAATGATCACACACACTCCCACTTTAGTTGTCTGCACAGCTTGTTACCTGCTCCCAAACCAAGGTCTCCAGCAGACATGCCCTGAATCACACCTCCTCCAGTTGCCTAGCCCTTCCCCCTCCCAGAATCCCAAGGGTGTCTAGTACCTGCAGATGTTTTTTCCCTTCACAAGGGGAGAAAGTAGGCATATCATATGTAGCCTCATGCTTCTGATCTATACCATGTATTTTGCTATCTCTTGTGCTATTTGCCTGCTTCTTAAGCGTGGGAACCACAGCTTTAATCCCATATGACAGATAGTGACTGTGGTCTACAGGGCCCAGAAAATAGCTTCTAGTCAAGAAGCCATCCAATCCTTTGTTGTGTTCTACTTAACTCGGGCCTCTCCTGGACCTCCCCCTCCCTCTGTGGGCTACTCTCTTTCATTTGGTTGGAAGGGGGAGGTTTGAGAGCACAGGGAACAACCTGACTGATGATATGCAAGTGTTGCATCATGCATGCAGTAAACATTTCTTAAAAACTGGTGCTATACATTGCTATCAGGCTGCAAGAGGAACTAGAGGGAAAGGCCATATGTGTAAGGATGTTACAGTCTACATGGAGAGACTGGAAATAAACAGTCTAGGTGTTAGGATCCTTCCGGAATAGTAGAAGTTTGCTCTGTGCAGCAGCCAAGATCTCCAGCCCCAAGAACACTTTGGGGAACTGGGGAAAGTTGCAGATCCCGGAACTCGTCATGATTCTAAGATAGTGGTCTTACCTAAAGCACCAGCAGTTTCTGCTCTTCCTAGTCCAAGCCATTTCCTCTCTACCATGGGGCAGGGGGTACCAAATGAGACTGAGCTGCAGGAGCCTATGCCTGCTGTGCTTGTAAACTTCTGGTGTGCGCCTCCAGTGCTTCCACTGGGGTCCTGCATCTCATTCTTCTGACTGCTTGCTAGTGACCCTCCTTCAGTGTGATCGTTGGGCCCTTGACCGTCTGTGACTTTCCACTCTGGTTCTCACCACTGCCTTCTGTTCTGTCCTCTGTCTCCAGCTTCAGATTATCTGTTCCGCTTGACCTCGGGTATTCTCACACGTGGCCTTGACAACTACGAAGCCCTCGTCTTCCTTCAGCTACACACCTGGATCTTTGCGACACACTTTGCACTCTGCATAGCCACAGCTTAGTTACAGTGAATCCTAGAAATTAGCGTGACAGTTGTTCAGTGTTCCGGCGTCCTGACTGGGACAGCCCACAGCCGTGATGAGTTTGTGGGCTGGATCTGTTAAACAAAAGGTGGTCATTGGACAAAACTCTTGACTTTCTCATTGGAGGTCATTCTGGAGCGTTCCCAACACAGGGAATCCCTTGGGAAGCCTGAAAACAGGAAGTTTCACATGCTTGGGTGTAGTCAAGGAGTCAGGTCATGAGCCAAGCTACAGAGGGGCGCTGAAGACATGTTTTAGAGATACACAAGCAGCTTCAAGGCCTCCCCCGGGCACCTAGAGCCTTCGGGATTCATTTTACTTTGAATATAGACAAGCTTCTGTGTCTTTAAGAAATTTGGTGATTTGTTGTCTTATTTGGGCCACTATACCAAAAAAAAAAAAAAAATGTCTTACAGACTGGATGACTCAACTGAAAAAACATTATTTCTCCCAACTCTAGGCAGTAAAATCCAAGATGAAAGTACTGTGAACAGATCTAGTATCTAGTGAGAGCCCCTTTCTTGGCCTCAGAGTGGTCAACTGACCTCTCACTGTGTCCTCACAGGCTGAGAGAGTCCTCCGTTCTCCTCCTGGCCTTATAAAACGCCAAGCCCACCACGGGGCTCCACCGTCCTGATCTCACCTAAACTAAACCACATTCTCAATTCAACAGTTTACACACCCACAGCCCATAATAGTTACCATTCCTTGTCTTCTAGGCACCCCTGTGACTGGACACTCACGTCCCTTTGTTGTCCCTGGGAGAGCTCTGATCTAACACTTCCCATATGCTGCTCAGGAGTGGAGTGGAGACAGCTTTGGGCTTCTGTTTCTCCTCTACTACTCGTTAGCTCTTTGTGTGTCAGCTTACTGCTTTCTAGGGTTCCTGCACACACTTCCAGGTCCCCAAGCAGGGAGGAGTCTTCAGGTTGATGTCTGTCCTCCAAGTGCATACCCAGGCTGGGCTACATTTTGCTGTTTAGTGTTGGTGGTGGGCTACTTCATACTGTGATTTTGCTACTGTTATAAATCGTAATGTAAATATCTGATATACAGATGGTAATAGGCGAGCCCTGTGAAAGGGTTGTTTGATCCCCCAAAGGGGTCAAGACCCACAGGTTGAGAACTGCTGCTGCAGGACTTCCTGGCTTGGGTCTTGGGATTTCCCTTTCTGATTTTGAGAGGAGAAAGCATAGAACCTAGTTTTCATTTGTTTTCTCCATCTGCATCTGAATATCTAGTGAGTTGTGTAGGGAACAAAGGTCACACCCAGCAGTAGGTCCTGGAGATACCAGACAGGATCCCAGCCAGCTCTGTGCATCTAGGATGCAGCACATGACCCAGGCTCTCCCATGAGATGCACAGAAGTCTCCCACTCTGCCTAGCTGGTTTCCGGGTGGCCTGTCCCCAGGCATTGCCTGTAAATAGGTTGTAGGTTTAAACCAGACACTGCTTCCCTCTGCTGTGCAGCTGGGGGCAGGCAACCCTGCCTGGGAAAGGATAGTCCATAAAAAAAAAAAAAAAAAAGACAACTAAAAAGATCTTGAGTGAGAAAAAAGGCAGTTCCAGTAGGATGTCTACAATTTTTTTGGTCCCTATAGCCTTCCGTGCTTGCATATTTCCTCCATGGTACCTTCTGTTGTTACCTAGGACTCCTACGCTATTACCTGGGTCACCTCTGAGCCATGCAAAATGGCCTGGGTTTGAATTCCAGTTTTCCCGCTTACCTCAGACCATGTGACCTTAGGCAACTCATCTCACCTCTCTGCCTCACTCTCTTCATCTTTAAAATGGAAATAATGGCAGTACGTGTTTCTCCTGGTGTTTCATCAGATTGTATTACATGCATGAAAGTGAGCCACTGTGTGTAAAGTATTCGGGATGGTGCCTGGCAAACCCTGAGTCCTGTGTGTTTGCTGACACTGTGTCTCGGGCTTTGAAGGTGTTATCACCTCATGCTGTGATGCCGTCTTTCCTACCTAGCTAATGTCTACTGGTTCTCTGGACTCGGTTCAAGCAAGACTGACGCAGGGGCTGAGTCCCTGGTCCCAGGGATCACCAAAATGTATATACTACTGTGACACCCAGTGAACTCAAAGATCATTGTTGACTTATGTGTCTGCCTTCCCCTGGTTGTGAGCCCACTGAGTACAGCAAACATACATGCGTTACAGAACACAGAATACCCTTGAGTTGAATGAATGGATAAAACCCTGTTGAAATCCATTAAGTTCACATGTCTATTCAGCCACCCGTTCACTCCTTCATTCATTCACAAAAATCTATGTGTGTGTGTGGGGGGGGTATCCATGTGAATATATGTGTGTGTATGTGAATGTGGAGGTCAGAGGTCAGGATGGAGTGTTTCCCAGGAGCTGTCCACTTTGTCTTTTGAGACAAGGTCTCTCATTAGAACCTGAGACTAGCTGAGTAAGATAAGATGGACCACCCAGAGAGCCCGGGGATCACCCCATCTCCATCTCCGCAGTGCTGGGATTACAAGCGTGTGCTGCCATAACTAGATTTTTACCAAAGTTCTGGGGACTGGACTCAGATCCTCGTGCTTATATGGCAAGAACTTTATGGACTGTGATATATCCTCAGCCCCTCATTCAAGAGAAAGAGAGAGAGAAAGAAAGAAAGAAAGAAAGAAAGAAAGAAAGAAAGAAAGAAAGAAAGAAAGAACAAAACTCTCTGTTGACCATCTCTGATGAGTCAAATATGTTTCTGCTGACAGCTTTACCTTCCGTGATGGACCCTGGGTAACCACTATCAGACCTTAGATTCCATTGAGTCAAACAGATAAAGTAAATTCTGCACTATCTTTTTAACAAGAGACATTTTGGAAACCACAAGCCTTACAGCTAGCCACGAGTAAGTTCTCTAAAATCCAGAGCCCTGTTGTAGGCTCTGAACTTCCCAGCTGGCCTCAGCCAACCCCACTGGCATGCATAGTTGATTAGTGACTTGTGGTTAAAATACGCAAGACCGGAAGTGTTCTGCCAAAGAAATCATTTGAATCATCTTTAATCCATTGTCTCAAGACTCTTGAAAGCTTGTGTGTGTGTGCCAACTGCTTAGGCTGTCAGTCCTATTTTGAGAATATTTTTTTCTGTTTCCTGCATGCAAAGACACTTGAGTTTGCCTAACAGCTCCATAAAGGCCTCTGCTGTTATGGACCCTGGCAGCCACTTTCCCTTCTCTTCTGAGTGCTAAGAAAGGCCCATGTTTGACTGAAGGCATTGCTACCTCAGTTAAAAGATTCTCCCAGCATCCCTTGTAGCTAAATGTGATTTACTGACTAAGTTCTAGTTAAAGGCATATACCTTGGTTTCTTCCTGTTGCTTCTGCAATAATTTGTTACAAAAAAGGAATTTATCTGACATTTCTGGAGGTGAGGGTCTGCCTGTATCTCTAGACTTGGTCCTCTCTGGAGGTTTTGTAGCTCTACTGCCCCACCTCCCTCCCCAGCTGTTAGAAGGACCAGACTGTTGTGGTTATATTCGGTGGCCTATATAATCATTCTCTCTTGAGGTCCTTAATCACACCTGCAAATCCTTCTTACTATATAAAGCAACACATTTGTGATTTCAGGGACTGGAGCATGGACATCTTGAGAGCTATAACTCTGTATTTCCAGTTAGAAGTGGACTGTAGGGCTTTCAGGAAATGGACTTAAAGGGGTATCATCTGGGAAGATACCCTTTGCCTTTCAGTCTTTCTTGTCCTCTCTTTCTCCTTCCTTCTTCCCGTCTATCCATCTTCCTTCCTCACCTCCCTCCCCACCCCAAAATCTGAAATGTGATGCTTTCAGTGGCCATTGTAGAGCAACACTTTGCCAAAGAACTTTAACACAACACTGTGCTTTAAAGCCCCTCCCCCTTGTGGTGGAATGCCTCTTGGACTTCTGAAAATAGCTTGGAGGGAGGTACATAAGAGAGAGAGAGAGTGACAATTGGAATGACAGTTGTTGTAGTAGAGACAGGGGTGGAGTGAGCACCTATTTGGAATGATGTCAGGGCAGAAGTGAACTCTAGAAGCTGATGACAGGAAGCAGGCAGGAATAAGGCTCAGATAAAGTGGACCAAGGTTTTAGAAAAGTTACAATTTAGATCTTTCTCTAAGGTAATTGTCGCGCTGGAAGAAGCTGAACAGGGTAGGGGGAGGGTAGAGTTAGTTCAGTTCCCCAGGCTTAGACAGATTAAGACAGTCAGAAAAGGACTGTTTCTCTCTTCTGTTTCTTTTCTTTGTTTCTTTTCTTCTGTTTTCTGTTTCCTTTCCTTTCCTTCTTAACCCTTTGAGCTAACTGAGGTTTTTTTTTTTTTTTAAAAAAAAAATTACAGTTAGAAATCTTTCAGCCAGGAGCAGAGGGGTGGAGTCAAGTTGCCAGAGAGAAAGTAGCAGTTATAAAGGCTTGAAAGCTTAGATACAGACCCACATGGCAGAAAACAGCAACCCACACCCCCTTTTAAAAGAAAAACCCAGTTACAATCCATTTTGAACCATGAAATAAATGACCTTGGGGATGGAAGCCAGCCAGTGGTTGATGAAAGGGGAACTCTGAAGCATGGAACCTGGGTGACCCATCCAGCCCCTTCAGGACTTTGTTTACCAAAATATACATCAATCTTATTAAACTCACTGCTATTCTTCTGTACTTAGTTTGTGTGGAACATTCATACGGACCTAAATCCCAACTCTCCAAATTGTGTACAACTCTATTCTTAAGAAACTACCAGTCTGGGACTCCAGCCTGCTACTCCATGTAAGGGACAGGCAAGTCATCGTACAGATGTGACAACTACTTGAAAACGCTAGGAGAACTGGTCAGTGGTCTTGTCTTTCACCGATCAGCCACCATCCTTTACTTCTGCCTATATGCTGAATAGTAAAATAGTAAATTCAGGGCTTTGATCCGATTCCACCATGACACCCCCCAGAAGAACCAAACTGGTCAGAATGGGCTGTTGACAAATCAAGTTCTGGTTTTGATTAGTTCAAAGTGGGACTGTGTGTTGGCTCCCCATTCTTTACATACATTATTTACATACATGAAAATATTTACATACATGTAAATAATAGCCAATCACAAAGGGTATGCCAGCCAAAGTATCTACATTCAAAAGTGACCCTATGAAATAACCAAGCCCACTGTCCCTAAGAGAAACCAGCAGTTATCAACAACACCAAGGGCCAAACGTTGATTTGAGCCAATGCTCCCTACCCATTCATGATGCATTTATGAATGTAATGTAATGAAATATGGCCTCGGTAGAGCGGTGACATGAAAAATTAGGGCTATCCCTACTTAAAGAATGCCCCCCAATGCAGTCATAGACAGACAAACCAGGAAGGGTGAAGAACAGACTTACTTAGCCACTGGGTTGTTTGTTGCAGCCAGGGAGCTCTGTAGTCAAACAGTTGTCCTCACCAGCTTTTCATCCCAGACACCACCAAATCATTATTTGGATCCTGGGTTATTCCCTTTATTTGCCGTAGCAATTTCTGTAATTATCCAGAGTATCAATCTAACCCAGTAACCAGCACCTGGGGCAGGAAGAGTAAACTCGAGATGTTTTTAGATTGATCCCATCCTAAGCCTAGTTATCGGGCCTCCCTCATCTGGGAGTATTCCTTGTGTGTTCTCTGAACAAGAGCCATTTTTTTCCTCTCGATCTGGAGTTATCAGTGTGAATGGAGGATTGGTCAGAGAGATGTCTGACTCTGATGACATTGCGCTGTGAGTCTTAACAGCACAATGGAAAATGGAGCTTCCGCTCGCTTCTCAGGCTGCGTGAACATGTCCACTGGGAAGCAGCGTCCACGCTGCACTGAATAGCCACAGGCCATCACGCTAGGTGTCGAGGTGCTCCAGGGAGTCTGCTGTGACTTAATGACAGAAATTCCAAAGAGCAAAACCAAACCTGTTTTAAGTCAGAAGAGAACACAGAAATCCTTCGCTGTCGGTCCGGCTTGGTTGTGGCGCTGAGCTGTCAGATGCCGCCGATGTTGAGAAGCCTGGATTTCCCCCTGAACCAAGACAAGAACAAAGAAAGGAGGCTGGAGATGGCAGGCAGGCACTGAGAGGGTCCGGCAAGTGGGTCCTTTGTTTTGCTTGCTTTTGTTCCTCTTTGACAAGGAGTTTAAGGGACAGAAGAGGGATGGGTGCTGGGGACCCTTTCAAGTGATAGAAGGTTTCCAAACTAAGAATGGATGGCTTGGGCTCCTTGCCATCTGTGTTACCTATAAACCGTGGGCTTCTTTCCAAGGACCCTCCTCTTCTGCATTTTTCTCCTTACCCCTAAAAGTGACCTTACCCAGACTCACTGCTTGGGAGCTTAAGGTCCATTCCTACTCACCAGCGACTCCTGAGTAGTACCTCCAGCCTTCTCTCTCCCTGAAAATCCAGGCTCACTGATCTTGGGCTCCTGTGTATCTTGTTAGTTATCTTAGGATGCTAGAGTCTCTAGGACCTTCTAACGACACACCAAGCCACCTGCAGTGGCGAGGACCAGAAGCTCGGCTCCTAACACAGCCTCACTTCAATACAGCCCCACTCCCACCATCTTCTCGGCATTTTATTACCCCTCCCAGCGTTTGCCTTTACTAACCCACTAGAAAAGTCTCCTCACCCATCTCCTGCCTCAACGGCCTCCACGGAACAGCCAACATGATCTTTTGAGGATATAAATGAGACTCTCCCACTCGAAGCACTGCAGAAATGCCTGTGTTTCTACAAGCCCAACTGGACCTCAGATGTTGCAGCCACACCCTTGTGATTCATGGTTCAGTCCCGGGTCTCCAGGCTCCAGTCAGCCAACCCAGCATGGCTCCTGCTCTCTGGGCAGATCAAGCTTGTCACTGTGTGAGAATGCTGTTCCTCACAGCCACACCCTCCCCGTGCGCAGGTCTCCCTGTAAACGTCATTTCCCTCGCTACCTATCTCCGGAGCCCCAGAGTCATTCTCTCCTCCATCTCTCCATTCCTGCTTCCTCCTTGCGCTGTCTTTGTGCAGGATGCTAGTTGACACCTCCATTGGAGAGTGAACCACATCGGCCCTACCATTTCAGCACTAAGGGCAATATTGAACACATTGATAAGTGTTTATGAATGAAAAAAAAACAAAACCAGCCTCACTGGCTGTAAGACGAGAGCATCTTTGAGCAGGGGTGTCAGGTGTACTGTTGCAGTGAGGCGAGAAAATGAGTGTGGTTGCCCTCGTGAGCTCTCGGTCTCCCGATACGATGTGACATAGCAGTCTGGCTGTAAGTAACCAGGACTCGAGAGCAACATCCTGTTTTGGAGAACCTACATGTGCTTAGCAGTAAAACTCTCCTGAAGACCACTTGACAGATCAGTCTGTGGAGCAAATGCCTCCTCCCCTCTCTCCTCCGAGCTGGAGGTCTCTGTTGGTCTCTCTAAAATGGTGCCAGAAGATAGGAATGCAAGAACTGGAATCCACATTGTTTCTTCCCTATGTGATCCCAGACTGACTGTAACCCTTCAGCTCCGGTCACCTTCACCCACAGAGACCACACTCTCTGGGTTCCTCCCTGCTCCCTCTTGCCACCACATCCTGCCAGCGGTTGCTGTGCCACGGGCTGCTCCTCTACCCACAGCCCAGCCAGACCTTGCCCCTCACCGTTTTCTACACTGTCCCCGTTGTGAGGTTCCACAAGCACCACCTGACAAGGCTTTCTACGTAGCCAGCCTGTTTGTGGTTACCTCTGTTCATGTTTTTCTCCTATCTTCCTGACTCATCCCCAAGACCGTCTCTTAACCACAGAGGACGCGCATCACACAGCAGCTGGAAAGAAAAACCATGTTCAGTATCTAGAAAATGACTGCAGCTTGCTCAGGACTTTTCCTCCCTCCCTTGATGCTCGGACCCCCTCTCTTCTCTCCAGTTTTGCAAGCAGGTGAACCAGATTACTTCTAAGCAGTGCACTGGGAACAGTTAAGCACCGGGTGATGCTGAGAATCAATCTGCGCGTCTAGATAGCAGATTAAGAAAAAAAAAAATCTTTCCTCACACTTTGTCCTCAGCCGGAGCTGAGTTTTGCTGCCATTCAGGATTTGAGGGGTGGGGACCTACTGCAGAGCCACTCACACATGTGTGCGTGTGAGAGCCGAGGACTACATGCGTGTGTGTCGGTGTGGTTGGATGCGTGTGGATGGGCTCGTGAGCGTGTGTTAACAAGGGAGAGATGATCGCTGTATGTGGGTGTTTCAGGTGCAGCTAAAGAGGGAGCCGGAACTCTCAGGGAGATGACTGCGGGCCAGAGCAAGAGTCTGAAAATGTGAAGAAGCCCCAACTCTCTTCCTCTTGCTATACTCATGGTTAGGGGACTGCCTTCTGGGAAGCGGTCTGGAAAGCATGGTGCCACTGGGAAGGCCTGGCCCGTGTACTCTACAAGCTCCGTTGGCTTCAAGACTTGCTTGACTTTTATTCCAAGACCTTCAAAATTGGCCTCCATCCTGTACCAAAATATCCAAAGAAAAACAGCGTCAGGGGTCTGGGGAAGCAGGAGTCTGGCGGGGTGTATGCAGTGTGGCTGGGCTACCACTACGTCATAGTGTGCCCAGGCTTCTTTGCAATGGCAGGGACATGAGCGCCATTCTGCCTCCCTCCTGTGCACTGCAGCCCTCGGCAGGACCTGAATATACCAGGCTCTGCCACCTGCTATCACTCCTGTGCCTCTGAGTCTCCTTGCCCTCTGACTGGCCCAGGTCTCTAACCTCAGACCTCTGGCTGTCCTTCCTTGGCAGAGCCTGGAGAAGGGGTCCTGGAGAAAGTAGAGGAATCAGACCCTGAAGCAGTCCCAAGCTGCTGGCTGGCCCTAGAAGCTGGTGTAAAGACATTTTGGTAATGAGGCACCAGTGGATGCAGCTAGCTCTTCAGGACCACAGCTCTCACTGAAGGGAACACACTGGTCAGGGATCCAGGACCATCAGTAGAAGAGCCTGGTACCACCCAGAGGCCTGCCTCTGAGCACCACTGTAGGTGGGGAATTCTTAAACTTTTTATACTTGACCCCTTTCTGCCCAAGAAATGTGTATACGTCCCTAGATATATAAGCATAGAAGATAGCTATACAAATCAGACATTTATTGATAATAAATCACAAAGTTTAGAAACGATTTTATATATATATTATTTTTGACATTTATTAATGATGAAAGTGAACTTGCATACTGAAGTGGGTATGCTTGTTTATTTTTATATAAAGAATTAAATCTTCATTGAATATTTGATTTTGCAGGTCACAAAGCATCAAAATCTTTCAGAGCTCATCCATACTTGATTTTATAATCAATGCCGAGAATGCCACTTGGCAGAAATGCATGCTATAAAATGGCAAAAGTGTACTTAGAAAGTACATCTGAGAAACTTCGAAAAGTCTGTCCTAATCCCAAGGCAAATTCGTTTCACGATTTTTTATGAAACTCAAGTCCGCAACTCAAGCAACAGTTTTTAGAGTCAAACCTTCTAACACAGTATAATGCAGAGACAAGCTAATTTGATCCTACACGCCGAGGGGTGGCAATGGAAAGTATTAAAAGTCTCCGTTTTCCATAATTAAACCATTAAGTTTCCGTCAGAACAGAAAATGTCGTATGTACAGTAAAAATGTGGACCTTGGATCTGAGCTGAGGTTTTCCAGGCATTGCTGGTTTTGTGCGATGTGTAGGCATGTGCAGTGCAAAATGTGCACATTGTGAGTTCAGAACCAAGGCTGCAGTGGTGCCAGGCAATGCAGCATGGGTAAACACTGACAAAAGCACCCCGTATTCATGGCATATTGATTCTGAAGTCGTGCTTGGCCATCCCACATTCAGAAACCCTAGTTTTTCATCATCCTGCATCCCCAGGGTCATGACCTACAGTTTTCAGGCTGAGCCAGAGAACTATCCACAGTGGATCAGCTCCCATACACAGACAGGGGTTACAGGAAGGATCACAGGGGTTATACTGGAGAGGCCAGGAGGCCAGATAGAGAGGCAGGATGGAAGGGAAGGCCACATCTCACTTCTGGGGAAGCATGAGATTGCCTGGAAGCTAACCGAGGAATTCTCCTGTAGCTTGTTTGTTTGTTGTTTATTTGTTTGAGAAGGGGTCTCACTCTGTGGCCCAGGCTGGCTTCCAACTCCTGGGCTTGAGCATCTTACTGCCTCTGCCTTATCTGTCTCCTTCTTAAGCTCACTTTTCTTTCTGTTCCCTGTGGATCTCTGCCCTGGGAGCTCACATAGTGCTTTGCGTACAGTCCCCAGAAGGACTCCCATGGAAGCCATTCCATGTCCTAAAGCACCCATGCCTTCAGAACAGAGTCTGGCATGTTCATCATGCAAGTATGGTCGGGGAAGGGGCGCAGCTTGGAGGTAGAGTTCCTCTAGCATCCTTCCAGGTAAATGATAAAATGTTCTAGTCAGTAATCGTAGTCCTAATAGCAGCATTGAAATTGCTGCGTGCCAAAGATTGACTGCCAGGCAGAAGAAACAAGGCTCGACCGTTTCTGGGATCTAGCCTCATATCTGCCTCTCGGACAGAAGCTGAAACTTGGAATCAACAGGCAGATCAAGGGTCACAGAGCTTGTGGGGAGAGTAACTCAGATTCACACCTACTGGCTCCTTGGTGGCTGTGGGGAGAGGGCTAAGGCTTGACTACCATGGAGTTGGAGGAGAGAGCTCCAGGTCCTTCCCATGTTTTGTCTCAATAACCGGAAATGGATCTGGGAGTGGATCCTATACCGGGAAGAGAGCATGCTAGGCTGACTTAGAAAGGACCAGTTCATCTGTGTGAATCAGACAGAACTTGATGACAAATGCCAGCAGAGTGGCTGGAGCCTTAGGATGTGCTGGGGAAGGCTACCAGCCCTATTGCTCTACTGGTGAGGCTGCGGCTTATCAGAATGAGAGTAACCGCCACCTAGGGGCTAACTCTGCTCCCCTGGTCTCCTTGGGAAAACCTTAGCCTCCCACATCAATTTAAATGTAAAATGGGCACAAATCACTTTTCAGATTTGAATTTGTACAAATGAGGTGGCCAGTAAGCAAGAGGAAGGTAATAAGACCCCAAGCCTGTCAGTCACCCACTCCCTGCCGCCTCTGGATACCCTTCCAGCCTTCCCAGGGAAGCTCCCCATCCCTGAGAATGTCAATGAAGCTTTCTGATGAGGGCGCCTGAACACGGGGTATTAGATCAGTTTTGTCTCAGAGCACTGACCCTGCTTATTTGTTTTTCCTTTCTGCTTTTTAGAGGAAGGCAGTCATCAGCAGCAGCCACCCTAGGGAACAGTGACTCCTCCCACCGTGGCTACCGAGCCTCCATTTCCCTGCACTGCGGCCTAATCAATGTAGCCACGTCCAGCCTTGCCTTTAATAAGCTGATTGTGGAGCTAAATCCCGCGCGCTCCCAGTCTCACCCTGGATGCTTTTGATTGACAAAACTAATCTCTCCTCCGCCCCCACGTCTGCCGCTGCCCGCATCCTCTTGCAAATCATGTACTCAGCTGCTGACAATTAGATATAAGACTTTGGATTCGGGCGCGGGAGGGTTATGAGGTTATGAATCAATTGTGGGGGCTCCGGTGAGATAACAAACCTGGGGAGCCTGTCTCAGGCACCTCACCACAGCCTTCAGTGCCTCCTGGCTGATTTATGAGCTGGTAATAACCTCTCCTGGTCTCCTGCCCCTGTTATTTTTCATAATACTCAGGGAGACTTTAAATTTCAGAGTCCAAGCTGGCTGGGTGGGGCCGTGGGGAGAGAGCCTGTCCAGGGCTTGCACAGGGTCCATTGTCTTGGCTGATGTGTGATCACTGGGTCCTTGAGAGTTACTGTTGTCTCAGGCTCCTAGAGGCCAGCAGGCAGTTTACAAGATCCCAAAGAGGTGGCAGATCTTGCATATGGTGGGAGGTCTGCAGATCAAGGGTCCAAAATCATGATTCCTGTGTCTGCATTAAATTCCTCCAATGTGATCCAAATAAAGTCTTGAGGATTGGAGGATTTCCTGTGAGGAGCACGACAAAGTGGCACTCACAGCAGACTGGAAGTTACAGTGCAGGCTAGAAGCGGGCAGGGGAGCAGGCACAGTCTATGGAGCAGACGGTGTCTGGAGGCAGAAGGTTAGAGACCTATCCTCCCTCTTGACCTTCGCTCACCTCTCAGTCCTCTGTGATGCCCACGTACTGATGAAAAGATGCTTTGAATTGCTCCCTAACACTTTGTTAGCCTGTCAAGATTTGCTCTTAGAAGAGAAGATCTGATGCTTTTAGAGAAACCTGTGACAATAGATGAGAAGCCCCAGAGGTTTCCTCGAAAGCAGCATTCCAAGAGTGCCTGTCTGAGATCTGGTGTGGGCTGGCACTTATATTCATCTCTCCTTCCCTCCTATTTCCCTTCCTTCTTCCCCTTCTCCCTTTCTGTCTCTATCCATCCTTTCCTTTCTCCTTCCATCCCCTCTTCCCTCTTTCTTCCTTCCTCCAGCCCTTGGGCTCAAGTCTTAAATAGGCCACCAAAGGAAAAAAATACTTAGTTACATTTGTAATGAATATGTGCAGGGGGGTGACTACGTCATATATGATGTATATTTAAATACAATGATTGATGAGGAAGCGCTTGTTAAACCCCACCTTCATGACAAGTGTTCGCTCCATGCCAGGAGTGAATAGCATAATAAAGTCCCTGTCTATAGGTGCCGGTGCTCATCGAATGTTAAGACTTAAACTGTGTCTTCCCCAGAAGCTCAGGATGTGATATTATTAGGAAACACAGTCGTTATAGGTATAGCTAGTTAAATCAGGAAATCAGGGTGGGTGTGGAGGCAACATGATTTGTATCCTTATAGAAAGAGAATCTTGGGCAGAGTGTGTACCAAAGGAATACCAAGTGGATACAGATGCAGAACTCGGGGTGTCGCTCCTACAGGCCGCAGATACCATGTATTCTGTCAGAGGGCAGCAGTCCCTCACTGCCCTCACATGAACCAACTCTGCGACCTTGAACTTGAGCACCCAGCCTCCAGAACTGTGAGAAAGTGGACTGCTGTGTTCGGGCCACCCAGTGGTTCATGATGCTTTGCTCGAGCAGCCTTAGGAAGCTAACGCAGAAGAGGAAGCAGATGCTGACCTAACAATCCAGTGGGGGCTACGTATGCCTGACCGAGAGAAGTACTGCAAATGGAAGAACCTCTTTGTCTGCCAGCAAGTGCCAAGGGACCTTGTCAAGTCTTGAAAGTAATGAAGGCTTTCTGAGTAGTTAGCGAAGGGTGTGCAGGGGTCGGGTACAAGTAGAAGCTGGGGTACAGTGGGGAGAGCCTTTACCCTGCGAGATCACATATGCGGACATCCTGAGCTGAGATGAAGGCTTGGCATGTTCTGGGAACAGAAAAGCAGGCCAGCTAATAGAAGAGAGGAGACAGGAGAGTGAAGGAATGATCAGTCATCAAAGCACCCAAACCACAGCAGGGCTGGGATCCATCACATTCAAAACCTTTGCTCTGTTGCTTTCTGACCTTCACTTCCTACAGAAATTTTATCTAGGGTCTAGAGGATGCCCCAATGGTTAAGAACACTGGCTATTCTTCCAAAAGGCCTGGGTTCAATTCCCAGCACCCACATGGTGGATCATAGCCATCTGTAACTCCAGGGAATCCGGCACCTTCTTCCGGCTTCTGCGTGCCCCAGGCATGCATATGGTACACAGACGTGCCTGCAGGCAAAACACCCATACACATTAAAATAAGAAGAAAAATTATTTAAAAAATACATTTATCAGGAGTAAGCCTTACCTTGCCATGTCCCCGTTGTTTGCCTGCTGTCGCATCCCCTTTGTCTGCACACTGACCCTCAGCAGTGCCTTCCTAGAGGTATCCAGACACTCTGAAGTTCCCTAAGACCTGGAATGAGACAGCGAGTAGCACAGATTGCTGCCGCCTCCCTCATCCTTGCAGATGATGTCAGTTAGGTGCTCGAGCTTAATGAGGCCCCTGGAACACAGGCTGTCTGAGTGTACGTCCGACTGATCTGTGCCAGACACTGAGCTCTTTCTACAAACCGTGGCCCTCCCTGTGCCCTCACAGCTGCGGTGGCAGTCTTGTTACTTCTGTTCCCTTTTCCTGGGATGAAATGAAGGCACAGAGCAGGTCCGTGGCCTACTGTGGCCATGGTCACAGTTAACAGGTCATCACAGGAGAACCACAAGCCGTGCTTTGTGAAGAAGGCTTTTTCCTGTACGTAGGTGGTAGGTTCATCCCTCGAGATATAACGAAATGTAGACGAGGGGGATGGTGCCACTGTTTGTAGGTGACAAATTTAGGTGGCAAATATGGCTGGAGACAAGTCTGTCCAATTTTATCATCGCATGCTTACTAGGTGATGACTAAATATGTTATGACTTTCCTGGGTGAGCCAGTGAGCAAGCTACAACTACTTGACATTGACACTGGGCTTTCCTCGCGCTGTTCCTCGGGCCTGCCTGTGTTTCCTTCCACTGCTGGCTATTCACCATGCCCGGTTTAACATTTCTTCTTCGTTTAGCCTTGATCTTCTAATGTGACGTTTTTGTTTTGTAAAAATGAAAGC
Organism: Cricetomys ansorgei; assembly: GCA_026225945.1. Lineage (NCBI taxonomy): Eukaryota > Metazoa > Chordata > Mammalia > Rodentia > Nesomyidae > Cricetomys > Cricetomys ansorgei. The sequence continues at coordinate 6,706,995 of JAMJFZ010002869.1, forward strand.
ATAAAGGAACGACCAACAATGTAAAAATGCCCTCCTTAGCCCATCTATGCATCTGATCAATGAAGATAATAAATCTCACCATGAAGTTAGTATAGCAGCATTATCATTCTAAAACCCAGGCTATAGGAAGCACTCAAGAAGTATTTAGTAAGATTCAGGTGAGTGAGTTTTCAAAAGTTTAGCTTAGTCGTTGATGAGAGCAGCAATCACTAAATCAATTCCTCTGCTCATTCAGTACAGAATATCAGTTTCCCAGACATTTTTCTTACACTTTACTGGAGACACTCGCCAGGTCTAAGTCGGTCCGAATGGGAAAGTGGGAAGAAATTTGGCATGAGAATGCCTGGATTCTAGCTCTGAGTCTAATAAATGCTAGTGTGTGGCCTTGAGCTTCTCTGGGCCTAATCTCTTCAGTGTGTATTATTACGCTAATTCTTTGCATACTTACTGTCAACATTATGATGGCTGGAGCAGTTGCCTGCTATACTATAGGCACTCAGGAAATGCCACTGCCCTCTCACAAGCGTCCGCACCCACCTGGTAAGTGGCATGGTGCCAGCCTCTCTGCTTACAGGTGCACAGAGACCTGAACAGGTACATGAAGACATCAGTGGATGTAATCCCGGCCTCAACCAAGGTGCACGGTAAACTCACTCGAGGCAGAAACCGTAGTATCTTTCCCTGGGTTCTTAAAGTCGTTCTTCAAGAGAAATGATGAGGATTAAGATGATCTCACCAATTACATTAGGTGTCAGCACTGGGTTTCCAGAAACTTGAAATCTACAGATGCCTGCAGCTAGTGCTATTAGTCTTTATCAACTTTGCATGGATTGCAATTGATCCAATACTTTGGGGATGATGGGAGAAAGTAGCTCACATTAGGATCTCCTTGGGTTCTTATGTCTGAGTGAAAGTGTCCTAATCAAACTCCTTAGAACACCTGAAGACACCACCCAGGGTTTTATACAATTCTCCTCCAAAGCAGAAATATAGCCCCCCCTGAAATACTGGTGGCCCACTCAAATCTATTTGTATTTATCTAGAGTTCACAGAGCATGGAAACCAAGCATGAGAGCTTACTGAGTCTTACTCTACCAAGTACATAAATAAACAGAAAGAATAGATTCAGGTTGCCTCTCCTGATACAGGACTCCATGAACATCCCCCATGGTGTCTATAGAAGTCCACTTGTAGTTCCAAGGACAACAGATGGCCAGCATGTGAGGCAAGGCCAAGGGCAATGATCCAGCATCATGACTGAGCTTCCCTCTACTGACCCCTCAAGACAAAACTGGGACTAGGGATGTAGTTCAGTTGGTAGGGTGCTTGCCTAGCACCCATGAAGCCCTGGGTTTGATCCCCAGGACTGCATAAACTGAGCATGATAACAGCAGTAATCCCAGCCTTCAGGAGATAGAGGCAGTAAGAGAGCCTATTTCAAGAATAAGGTGGAGAGTAACTGAAGGAAACACTGACATTAATCTCTGGCATACAAATGCATACATAAATGCTATTATGTGCACCCACACAGATTACACACAGAAATGAGCATAGCAGAAACAGAGAGAGACAAACACACATGCAATTGGTCTCAGAAAGACAGCTTCCAGGTCAGTGTTCTGGGTTCTCAGGAATAAAAGGTGGCTGTGATATGTGTGTTGGGTTGTGAAGTGTCAACACTCTTTAAATCCCCATAAAGCAGTGGTTCTCAACCTGTGGGTCCTTTGGGAGTAAAATGATCCTTTTGCAGGGGTCACCTAAGACTATCTGCATATCAGATATTTACATTAAGACTCATAACAGTAGCAAAATTACTGTTATAGAGTATCAACAAAAATAATTTTATGGCTGGGGATCACTACAACATAAGGAACTGTGTTAAAGGGTCTCAGCATTAAGGTTTAGAACCACTGCAGTAAAGCATCTTGACTAAGAAAAGATCCCAAATTCAACAGTAGAGGCAAAAGGCAGCAATTATTTTCAGATAGAACAGAAAAGAATCATCTTCACATTCTTTTTGTAAGAGGAAGGAAAGTATGCTCTCTGGGGTTGTCAGAAAGAAGAAAGACAAAAGAAAAAAAGAGAGAGAGGGAGAGAGAGAAAGCAAATGCTTGCTCCTGCTGCGTGTGGACCATTCCAGTCTGGCTCTAACATGTCGAGTTGGAGCACCTACATAATATTATGACATATTTGCCTTCCCAGCTTGTTGTAGGCTGAGCCACAGTTGTTCACTTCTTGCCCCAGAACTGGAGTAGGGCCACTTGTGGCTCAGTCCTTAGAAGTCCGAAATAGCACACTATCAGAAGGAGAACGTCCTCCCAACCCTTGGCCTCGGCCATGTTTGCTGCATGCCACAGAAAGGCGCCCGCAATGTGTTCAGGGCACAGCAGATGGAGTATGCTGCCCGGGATAGCTATGAATAAGCAGCTTAACAGGCCCCACGTGGCATGGCAACTGGTGTGGTCACTGTACATAACACAAAACCCAGCTCTGCGGTCCCCAAAGTGTTAGTGGGGAGAAGGAAAGGGACCTTTGTGACTTTTTCTTCCTTACAGGAGAAGTGCTTAACTGTGACCCTGTAGCTCCGTGAACACAACCAGAGCATGGTGGAGCTGGAGAACAATTGGACCAGAGTCTGAGTGTCAAAGAGGGTAGAAATCCAGACAGTGGTTCTGGAGGGCTGGGGTTGGGGGCGGTGCTGGGTAAGATAGCAAGGAAGGAGTTTCAATGTGAATGAATACTAATTAGTGACATGGATATTAATGATGACAGTAATTAACAGGGGAAAAGAAGGGCTGTCATTGTCCCAGGGTGAGCAATCAATCTTGGCAGGTGATAAATAATGGCTGAGCAAGCTCGGCGGAAAGATAATCCACAGGCCCCAGGGAGAGCTGGAGCGACACTGGGAGCCTCACAGTTTCTAGGCAACCTACAGAAAAGAACTATTTTTCTTTTGAGGAAAAAAAAAAAGAACAGGTTAGAGTCGCCCCCACCCCCACCCCCAATCTGGGATCACAGTTCTTATTTGATAGCTGCTTTGTTGTGCACTTCCTAGGACAAGCGCAGAACTTCCGTAATTTGGAGGAAATAAGCATGCGCACAACATGTGCGCGCGCGCAGCCACGTAAACGGACGCCCTCTCAAAGGATGTGACCGGGCCGGAGTGTTTTTTCATCCAATTTCAGTTCGTAGACGCAGTCCAGAAGCAAGGGTGGGAAGCTTCCGAATCTTGCTTTTGAGACTGAAGTGTGAGAAAGTGGCGTTGGCAATGAGGACTGGCGCTGGGCGAAGCCCAGGAGGACGAGGGCAGGGAACTGGCAGCCCTGACGCACTGTGTCAACATCTTCAGTAGAGCCACACAGACACCAAATGTCCAGGCTGTCCCGCCCTCAGGGATCTTACTGCTGGTCACTGGCCAAGTGTCTGGAAATTTTGACTCCTCGTTAAATGGTGCCTTTTAGCAAATCCCTCTGCTGGTCTCATTCACCTGGCTGGGAATCCAGCTAGGCAATGAATTAGCAGAAATCTCTCTCTCTCTCTCCCTCTCCTCTCTCTCTCTCTCTCCCTCTCCTCTCCCTCTCCCCTCTCCCTCTCCCTCTCCCTCTCCCTCTCCCTCTCCCTCTCCCTCTCCCTCTCCCTCTCCCTCTCCCTCTCCCTCTCCCTCTCCCTCTCCCTCTCCCTCTCCCTCTCCCTCTCCCTCTCCCTCTCTCTCTCTCTCTCTCTCTCTCTCTCTCTCTCTCTCACACACACACACACACACCCCAGGGCTCATACCCACTCTGGACTCAGATCTGGAAATATTGCTCCTTTCGGCCTATTTTCCATCAAACATTCCACTAGAGATGATGAAGCCATGTTTAGTGGTCTGCAAAGATGTGAGATGGATCTTTGGGTAACATGGTGGACTAATCAAATGTTTTGAATCTTCTGGAAAGTTGGGCTCTTGCAAGGGAATGAAAGCCAGACACAGAAACATAGTACTGAAAAGCTGGGATCAGGTTGGGTGTATGCACTCTGATAAAGCTGCACCAGCTAAGCTGGCAACCTGATCCTCTGTGTTTCTTTTGTACAGTCAGTCTCACTGGGAGGTCTTTGTAACCGAATTTCTCAGGCTGTAAACACCCAGGAAGACGTGTGTCGCTTGTGCTTGGAACCCCCAAATAAGGTTTTGCCACGCTTCTGAGTCTCACCAGGGGGAAGGCTTTGCCAGATCCATGAGCTTGAGACACTGGGGTCCTTGACATATCTATGCCCGTGTCAATAATACACATTTACTCAGGACTTCCTGACTGCACTCACTGTCTCCCTGCACACTCCTGAGTGAGCTATGCTGCTCTTGGAACACGGCGTCTAAGTGCCATCTTTTTAGAGGAACAAGCGAAAGGGGGCTTGTTCAGAAGACTGTGGCCAAAGTCGGCGGTGGGGGTTGCAGGCCAAGCCATGGGATGGATACAAGCCCGTCACGCTGGGAATGATGACACTGATGGCTTATGGAAGGGTGGTCTCAGAATGATGTGGTCTGAGTTCAGGTTAATTTTTCTGTCATCTGAAGACAAAATGAAAGCCGAGAGGAAGAAGTAAGAGAGGATCCAATTTCTATTCAAGGCGGCTTATCTTAACCACATTGGCGAGTGAGGAGGTTGTGAGTTCCTAAGAACTGAGACTATTCCAAACACAGGTAACACCTCTCACAAGGGACCCCATAACTGCGGGATCCAAGGTCCTTTCCGTTTTGTGTCTCCTCTTCCCTCGATTTCCCAGATAAATAAGGGAAGAGTCTAGAGGTGTCGAATGGCCCATACAATATAATGCAGTCCACAGCCATCTTTGGGGGAGCCTGAAAATGTATGATAGCTGGGGCCCAGAGGAAAAAGAAGAAGCTGTTAGTAAAGACCCAGAAATGTCTGCTACGGACTCAGAGGCAGGTCAGTTCAGAATGGACTCACACCTGGAGAGAAGAACATGTTTTCCAAGAACTTCTGAGGTCACCTGTGACACTTAGCCCTGTCAGTAAGGGCACAATGCTGAAAAAGATTTGTTCCAGGAGCAGGCGTACTAAGGCTTCGCTGGCCTGACGTGGGGAAGCCATTGAAATCTGTGTCCCTAGAAAAGGACATATGAGGGTATAACTGAAACATCAGGAGTGGATCTGGTCTTTTTTTTTTTTTTTTTTTTTGGTAAAAGAATTGACATACAGGCTGGGAGTGTAACTCAGTTGCTACAGTGCTTGCCTAGTATTCACGAAGCCCTGGGTTTGTTTCCCCAGCACTGTATAAACTAGGCATGGCAGCATAGGGCTGGGTTGTCAGCATCCTCAGCTGTATAGAAAGTTCAAGGCCAGCCTGGGATGCATGAGAGCCTGTCTCCATTAAAGAAGGAGGATAAGGAAGGTTAACAATTATCGGATCATAATTGTGGAAATGTCCCCGTGGATGGAAGGACTGGGTTAGCATGGGGAAATGTCAGTACTATCTAGCTAGGCTGTGGGCTGCTGGGCTTAGGACTCTGGTGAGGATGTTTCTCCTGCTACCCGTGAGAGCTTCATCTGAAACTGCTCTCTCATTGCAGGTACTGACATTGTACAGTGGCTTATGAAGAACCTTTCCATTGAGGACCCAGGTACTTGACCCTTGACCTTGCCTTTACCTCCCCTGTTAGCGGTACACATGCCATAACCAACTTCTCCAGTGGACCCTGCACAGTCTTAAAAAGAAGGCTTATCACCGTGGATTCCAGGATGTGGGATCATTGTATTTGCAGACAGGAGTCATTTATTTTCTCCACTGAATGTCCGTCATCATGTGGAAGTCACCCTTTGAGGAAATGAGCCACTATTTAGAATGCCAAAGAGCTCAACACAATAGCCTGTGAAATGAGATGAATTCTCGTTAGCCGGAGCAATTAAAGATAAGTTGTAGCCCTGTCACAGAACAGCCTTCTAGAAGCAGCTCTTAAAATTAGATTGCCTGATCCACAATTAAGATGTTTAATTATTTGTTGAAACTCCTTCTGATTTCTGCTTCTGCGAGAAGTGAAGAAGTGATTTTTTTTTTCAACTCTAATTGTGCATTTCAATTAGGCAAAGTCTACCAGAGAAACAGCAAAACCCTGACCAACGAGACAGTTCCCACAGCTGTCCTTCCACCAGAAAATTATCAGGAAAATGTGTTTTCACACTCTAATTAGGAAATGGGGGAGGTGCTCCAGAAAAAAAAAAAAAGAAAGAAAGAAAGAAAGAAAAAGAAACTTCTAGACAGCTAAAGTTGATTTTCATTAGTGTGCTATGAGTTTTCTCCTCTCTGTGTTTAGCACACATTCATTTGTCTGGCTTAATTGGTGTTATCAATAGTCAAAGATCATCTTTAAAAATGTCTGTAATGGATCTACTCTGGGGTTCACATACAGTGACAAGTGAACCCAAGGCCTTGTTCCTGCTGGGTAAGCATTCTACCGCTGAGCTCCATAAACCCAGCTCTCTGCTCTCACGTTCTTAATGGTCATCCTTGGGGGACATAGATACTGCAAGTTAAGTGGACCCCAACCACTAACCATGCTTTCTGAGAATTTACAACAAGTGCGCACTCTGGATGTTGGGCCTATGATTGTGATTCTTTGCTGGAATCGATATGCAACTTGGGCTTGCATTTTGACCTGACATTGATAATCTATAGTTGAATGTACAACAATGCAATTTCAAGTGATTCAATTAAATGAAGATGATGGAAAGCAGGCGATTTTTGGAAGTGACCCTGGCCCTTTTCATGTCCTGGATCAGTGGCCACTCTGGCAATTAACAAAAAATTCTTAATTCTAGAGAAGTTCTTAGCTCACAAGGTACCGTGCCTTTTAAAGAATAGACCCCAAACCAGCTCCCCTTGGTATTTCCGTTAGACTGCCTATGTGACCAGCCTGGATAGGCATCCAGCAGATGTGGTGACATCTGGAGTCACTGTTCCCTTTTATTGTCACTCCCTAACTTAAGGCTATTTCCCAGGGTAGAATTTGCTATGAGCACAGCTTTGCCCTTCTGAAGTAACCATCATATTCATTATTAATTATTAATATTCTGAGAACTCTAACCAGCTAATATCTTATATTCCGGTGGCCCTGGGCATGAGAAATTTCTGTGGAAGGTCCAGACTGGCAAAGGTCACATCTACAAAGCTCTGATCTTCTCTGATACCTTTGAGAGGACCTCAAGATGTTGAGACAGGTTTGGGCTTCTGAGAATTAGACTGGAAGGAGAAGCTAAAACAATTTGCCAGGTGGGAATAGAAAACATAAACCAAGGCCTGGGAAGCCAACATGTCCAATTAGGCCCTCTGCCTTTCCTTCATTACCTTCTGCCAAAGTAAAGGCATTTCTAAGTAAGAGTTTTAGTACAACATCACTTTCTTTCAGGACCTTGCTCTTCCATCTTGCATGGGAAGGGCAAATGATGGTGCTCTCCTTCCTGTTGGATCTGCCTTTTTCCCCCTTTGTTTGTGTGAGGGTTTTGGTTGGCTGGTCAATTAGTTGATTGGTTGGCTTTGCTATGTAGCCCAGGCTGGCCTTGACAACTCCATCCACCTTCCTCAGCATCTGGGTGCTGGGATTGCAGATGTGTGCCATCATCATTCCTGGCTCGTGGTTCTTAAAGCATACAGTTGGACTTCTCTATATTCAGAGCCTTATCTCCAAAGTCAACTAACAGTGGGTTGAAAATATTTGCTGCAAAATGTACCTGTCCTCAACATGTGGAGAGGTTCTGTTACTCTCTCAGCATTATAGTCCAGCAGCCATCTGCACCGCATTTGGATGTGTTAGGCAGGGGAGTGTGAGGTTATACACACATGATACTATTTGATACCAAGACTTGAGCATTCAAATATTTTGCTGTCTATGACGGCCCTGAAACAAATTCCACATGGATACACAGGGACAGTCATATAGAATTTAAAGGCAAACTGGTCATCAGAAAGCAGGTAAAATAAAACATCATTTATTTGGGGCTCGAGAAATGGCTCAGCAGTTAAGAGCACTGACTGCTCTTCCAGGGGTTCTGAGTTCCATTTCCAGTGACCACATTGTGGCTCACAACCTGCTATAATGGGGTCTGATGCCCTCTTCTGGCATGCAGGTATACATGCAGATAAAGCACTCATAAATAAAATAAATAAGCCTTTATTTTTATTTAAAAAAAAAAAGCACATCATTTATTCTGAGTCTACCCACTGTGGATACTATTTCCAAAGGGACTTGGTGATTCTTAGAAAGCAAAGCACTTGGGTTGCAGTGATGTTGAAAAGATAGTGCGTACAGACAAGACAAATGACTTACAAATGAACAGCTTATAAAACTGGTCACTGTCGGAGACCCTCAGGGCATGTGTAATTCCACATCCATAACGTACCTTCTAACCAACAAAAGGTACTTTGGGATTTAGGGGAGATTCTTAGGTGTAGAAGCATTTAGCCCCCACCCTCCCCTGTACAGACTTTCTCAGGACAGGATAATATCTTAACTACTGATGGAAACCTGTCTGTGGCTGGGTCTGAAATAAAGAGGCAGAGGATGATTTGGGCAGAAATACTTGTCTTTCTATCTGGTTTGTTACCTATGGCACTGCCCACCCCATTGTCCTTCCACGGATTTCCTGAGACAATGAGAGCTTGCCCTAGTCCATCAGTGAAGGAAATGGACTCTTCTCACCGAGGAAACCGTCATGTCACAGGGAGATGCTGAAGCCTCTGGACCACAAGACTACACCCCCACCCACACACACCAAGGATGATAAAACATGAGAACCATCAATCAGGGATGCCATCTCTGACTGAGTATTATCCCCGCACCAGTCAGTGCTAAGCACTTGTGTGAGATCCCTCACTTCTTTAGGTACTGCTTGGTCTATGCCGTGACGTAGGTCTGACTTTGTTTCAGAAGGTCATGGGAAATGACCTTCCAAATGAGTCCTTAGGCATTGTCAGATTCTCAGAGGAGGACAGATACATAATGGTCCTTCTCAGTTGTCAGCATCCTCCCCCACCATCAGCAAGGGAAGTCATATCACCACCACCATCTGAAGGGATATCACCCTTTGCTCTCCCAGTGCATCTTTTAACTGAATGACCTGCTTCCTCATCCTTTCTCTTCCTTCAGTTGAAGCAATACACCTGGGAAGCCTTATCGCCGCCCAGGGCTACATCTTCCCCATCTCAGACCACGTTCTCACCATGAAGGATGATGGCACCTTTTACCGTTTCCAGGTGGGTCTGCTGGCTCCTCCCTAAGAATCCTTCTGGTTATCCTTCTGAGGTCCACAGGACCTCAGATTAGAACTACCTAGAACAACTAGACATGTTTAAGAGAGTAAGTGACCCCTGAAGCACTGGAAAAGCTAAGAGATGCATAAACTTAGCCACTGGGTGACCCACAGAACAGTAAAAGTCCTCCATTGACAACCTATGATATCTGGGCATACTGTCTAAGCTGTTGGGAGATGTTATCATAGAATCCCCGACATAGCTTATAAACACCAGAAATTTGTTTTCACAGTTCTGAGGGATGGGAAGTCCAAGTTGAAGGTGTCTGCACAGTCAGTGTTCGGTACGGAATCACACTCTATTTCATAGATGGCACTTTCGAGCTGTGCCCTCATATGGGAGAAGGGACGAGGGGTGTCCCTCAAGCCTTTTTAAAAATAAGGGCAGTAACTTCACTTATGAAGCCTCCACTGCTATGTCCCCCTCATCTCCCAAATACTTCATCTCTCTCATCTTAAAAAAAAAAACACATTTATTTCTTATTTTATATGTATTTGTATTTCGCATGCATGTATGTATATGTACCATGTGCATGCCTAAGGCCCACAGAGGACAGAAGAGGATGTCAGATGACCTAGAACAAGAGTTACAAATGGTTACAAGGCACAGTGTGGGTGTTGGGAATTGAACCCAGGACCTTTGCAAGAATAGCAAGTGTTCTCAACCATGGAGCCATCTCTCCAATCCCAAGACTCCATCTCTTCAGAGCATCTCCTGGAGGCCCGGAGTTCAGTTGAGAATAGTTACTTTTCCTCATTTCTTCCGAAAGAAAAGCTGCTACAGGAGTGAATATCACAGTGGAGAGATGGGGGCACTCGGAGATCACACATGGCTTTTAGTGTCCTTACGAAGCTGAGCCTGAGTGAGTCTGAAGGCACCAGGCTTTCAGCACTGTAGCACCCTGGGGTGAGTTCTTGGGTGCTACGGGCGCATCCACCTCACCCACTGTTAGCCCTTCTCTTAGGCTCTGCCTTAGAGGGAGTAAAGACAGAGAGTCAGGAGCTATGTCAAAGTCTAAGCCCAAGGTTTTGGGAACATAGTTCTCCAGGTGTGAAAGAGGAAAGCGTGCCAGCCTGATGTCTGTGTCAGGATAAGGAGCGTTTGCGCACAACTTAAATTTCTCAGTTTTACAGCTGCATGCCTCTGGTTCTGACGCCGTGTACTCTCTTGCAGGCGCCTTACTTCTGGCCTTCAAACTGCTGGGAACCGGAAAACACTGACTATGGTGAGGAGAGCTGATGTGACCCATACTTCCTGTTACTCCCAGGAGTACTAAGGACAAATGTGCGGCACCTGGTGACCACGGTGCTGGGGAAAGGGATCTTGACCCTGCTAACTCCTTGTTGACACGTATCGCATTCCCCGTTTCACATAGTGAACCAGCACACTGAGCTGTGCCCCGAGAGAAGGGGCAAAAGGGGCAAAGGGAACATGTTCTCGCCAGCGCTTGTGCTGTGGAGCTGGGAGAGCTAGGACCCCATAGGAACACTGTGTGGACAGGGGCTTTTGTTGCTCCTTCTGGGGACATAGCTTCAGGGAGGGCTGTATCAAGGAGCTGCCTTCCCCTGGCCTTTTTTTATTTTCACATTCTTGTAAAAATTTACTGAGAGCTCATTGGCGATTTGATAGTCGGTAGTTAAGAGGAGGGGGAGACAGATCAGAGAGGGACAGAGCGGGATGGACATTTGTCACCTTGGACTAGGGGAACAGTGAAGTGGAAAGTTTGTCTCTATCTAGATAGAGCCCAGTTAGACCCGGGCTACACTGTCAGTGGAGACTATTTAATATTCTTCATGAATCAGTTCTCTGAAGGAATTATATCGTTCCCAACTTAAGGTAAAGTACTTGAGACCGTGAAGCCTATATCCACACAGGATCACATTTATCTGCCCCACGGGGGCAGGGGCTAGTCTGCCCTGTGTATTCCTATCACCCTCAGGGGGGGATCTGTGGCACAGGACATATGTGGTGCTCAGAACATCTTTACTTTAGTGCTATTCAGGATTTTGTGACTGCTTAAGCTCTTTTTATTTGTTTAGTTTGGGTCGAGGTAGGTTCTCTTGCAGCACTGGAATCAAACCCACAGATGTATGCTCGCTAAGCTACACTTCAGTCTGATTCTGGTTCTGTTTCTCAACTTGCCATGCAATATTTTAAAGTTGTTTATTTTCATTTATGTGTGTGTGCCTGCTTGCCTGTGCATGTGTACCGTGTATGTGCAGTCCACATGGGGGCCAGAAGAGGGCATCGGATCCCCAAAACTGGAGTTACAGGCTATTATGAGCCACTGGAAATGGGGCCAGGAACCCATCTGTGGTCCTCAGGAAATATAGAAATTATTCTTAATTGTTGAGCCACCTCTCCAGTTCCTAGTTGTAGTTCTTTATTGAAAGTGATCAATAAAAACTCCCTGGAAACACTAGGGTTTGAACTCAGGTCTTAATGACTCCAGCCCATTCCCTTCCCTGCTCCTGTGTGACCTGCCTGGAGACCATTGCAGCAGGACTCACCATTTGCGAGGTATCCTTGCAGCCTCTGGTGCAGTCTAGTCTGTGGCTCTCCTGGATCTTTGCAGAACTGAGAGCAACAGGAAGGCTTCAGGGACTGGCTGGTGGGGGAACCTTGTCTGGGAAATTTGCAGGATAAGCTGCTGTTCTGAAGCATGGGTTTGTGGGATGCAGACAGGCCACGGAGATGATGGAGAGGCAAAGCAAGTGCGGCATTGCCTAATGAAGCAGTAAGTCTAGAGGCTGATCTCGTGTGGAGGGCAGAGCCTGGCATCTGCTGCTCAGCTATCCTGGGGCACCACTGTGGCCCTCCCAAATGGCTGTTACCTACACAGTAGTTGAAGTTGATCGGGTCCAGCAAGGTTTCCAGCTCAGAGTAGATATGTTTGGGCGTAAAGCAAGTGCTTTGAAACTGAACAATGGCTCAGGGTGGCCCGTCTCATCATTTGAGTAATTATAGCTCAGTTCCACCCAGCATGTGCCCCTCCGGCAGGGGCCAGGAGATGGAGCCAGACCAGACATCTAGATCAAAATAAGAGTAAAATATATTCAACCATCTTACACAGAATACAGCAGAACAGATTTTTATCCCTCGCACAACTCTCTCTACAGATCTCTTCCATTTCAGAATATTAGTGGGCAGCATCAGCAGAGATGGAAACAGCAATTTACCTCAGAATCCCCTTAACATAAAATTATTTTGTATTCCTGTGCCTCAGCTGATGGCAAAGTCTCGAGTGGGGAAAATCAGGGTGCAGGGTGTAAAAAAAGACAGTTTAGTCAGAAAGTCAGATCTCCAGGAGAGAATTGGGCAAAGAGGAACCTCTCCAACACCCCCTGAATCAACTGGCCCCTCTGTCTACATGATCTTGACAAATTCCCGGAACGTCTCTGTGCATCAGAACCTCATATTAAAGTCAGAACAACATCATTGCCTGTTTTCTGGTTCTGTTTGTTGGGAGGGAGTGAAACAGGGAAGGTTTGTTGTGTAGCAGAGTCAAGAGTCAGCACTGCCCTGGGGGGTGTCGTCTCTGGCCTGGTGGTGGCTGACACTGGAATTGCTACAGCGATGCAAAATTGTCACTACCTGATCGTCCTCTCCCCAGAAGGAGGTGAGACTGAAACTAAGAATTCAGGAAAAGAATGGATTAGACTGATCAAAGACCAGAAGCTTTTATTCATTCAACAAACATTGACTAATGATTTACCCTGTGTGAGCGTTTATGGCACAGATCTGACCAAGTCTCAATCTTGCTGGCCCAGCGGGAAAGGTGCCATGATCGGAAGAGGGTGGATGAAGAGGGTTGAGTAGGTCAGGAGGGACATTGTGTTTGTTTCTTTTCTTGACACTGTGGCAATATGCCTGACCAGAGGGGCTGAAGGACGTGAGGGTTTGCTTGGCTCTCATGGGAGGAAGGCATGGCTACAGGAGCACAAGGCAGCTGGTCACATTGAATCTACAGTCAGGAAGTCAGGGAGCAGAGAACAAGAATCCTGGTGCTCAGCTCGATGTCTCCTTTGTGTTTACAACAGGACCCTCGTCCACTCAGTGGTGATATCCACATGCAGGGTGGGTCTCCCCTCCACAGTTAAACCTTCCTGGAAACACACTCACAGACACACGCAGGGGTTCATCTCCTAGGTGATTCTAAATCCCAACAAGTGGACAGTTGAGGTGAACAGTTCCAGGCAGGTTATATAACAAAGTCCTAGCACTCAAGGAGACAGGGTTCAGCCGGCTCAGCTGGCTCTGGGCGCCCTTTGGGATGTCCAGCGAGGAGGAATGGCTTGCCAAAGTGCCTTCGTTTGCAAAATAGGGATCCTAACCAAACCTATCTGGTAGAGTCATCGTGAGGACTGTGTGGAGTCCACATTTGTAAGGTCCCTGAGGCAGAGCCTGGCATTTGGTAAGCTCTGCATAAGCAGGTGCTGTTGTCATGGTGACTCAGCAGGACTGGATCAGGTTTTATGTACATTGAAATGGATCAGTTCCAGATATCTGTAAAAAAACAATTTGCTACACTGCGTGTGTGTTTTGTTACACTGTGTGTGTGTACGTGTGTGTGTGTGAGTGTGGGTGTGTGTGTGTATGTGTGTGTGTGTGTGTGTGAGTGTGTGTGAGTGTGTGTGTATGTGTGTGTACATGTGCAAGTGTGTGTGTGTATGTGTGTGTGTGTGAGTGTGTGTGTGTGTGAGTGTGTGTGTATGTGTGTGTATGAGTGTGTGTGTGTGAGTGTGTGTGTTGTATGCATGTGTGTGTGAGTGTGGGTGTGTGTGTGTACGTGTGTGTGTGCCTATTAACTTGCAGGAGTCCATTCTCTCCTTTCACCCCATGGGACTGAACTCAAGTTGTCAGACCTGACATCAAGCACCTTTACCCTACTGAGTCGTCTCACTGACTCAGCTCCTTGTGTCTTAACAGTATGTGATCTTCCGATTTAGTATGTTAGACACAATGCATTCTCGCTATGGTGACACACTGGCATGAGCACATCCAAGTGAAGCCAAGGTGAGATTGGAGGAAGACATAATTTTTCTTTAGTATAAATAATAAATAAATAAATAACCAACATAGGTTTGGAGGTAGAAATAACTAGCTTTTAGTTAGTAAGCAAGATAGATGATAGATAGATTGATAGATAGATAGATAGATAGATAGATAGATAGATAGATAGATAGATAGATAGACAGACACCCCAGAGGTCCTCTTGCAGGACTGGCAGTCACCACTAGAGGTCACTGGAGCCAGGGCTCTGGAGAAGCTTACCTGGTAGTAGAGACAAGCCCCTAAGCACCAGGATCACCTGCTCCCCTGTGGTGAACAGGTTCCCAGTGTAGCATCAACCACAGAGAAGCAGATTGGAATTCCAAGTCCATGGGTTCCTGGTAGGCAGCTGCAGCACCAGCTTTGTGCTTCTCGCTCAGTACTCAGTAGGTTGGAAATTTCTCAGGATGAGATCCCGTCCGCATAAAACCTGCAGTCAAAATCTGCATTACCCCTACCCTGTTGTATTTGTTTTGTGGAAGGTGAGAGGTGTGTGTGACTGTGGGTGTGAGAGCAGGAGGAACACCCATTTGTATGCATGAGCAGGACACTGTGTGTCCTGTGCTATCGATCTCTACCTTATTCCTTTGATCCAGGGTCTCTCACCAAATCTCCAGCTAGACTGGTGACCAGTGAGCCCAGTAAGCCTCCTGGCTCTGCTCCTCACATCGCTGGAGCCACACATATCCGCACATCCGCACATATCCATTTATAACTTTTTATATGGATCCCAGGGATTCAAACCAAGGTCCTCAGACTAGAACACCAAGCATCCTTCCCCACTGAACCACCTCCCTAGCCCCAGCCCTTGTGGTGGTGACCTCTGAGTTTCACATTTGTCCAGTAGAAAATGCTTTGTCGAAGTAGCTGCCACCTCCATTGGCTCACCAGGGATGGAGCTGGGGCAGATGGCATGCCAAGCTTCCTGCTTGATTGCTCCAGTCCTACACGCCAAGAAGCTGAAGTTGTTCAGAGCAGACAGTTCTTTATCAGGCACAGTGCAGGGTTCTGTCTGCTCGGTTCATTACAATAGCTAGTAAAGTGAAAATCGGGGGTGGGGGTGCATGTACTTTAAGCCTTCTAGATCAGTGGTTCTGAACCTTCCCAATGCTGTGACCCTTTAATACAGTTCCTCATGCTGAGGTGACCCTCAACCGTTTTGTTGCAACTTCATAATTGTAATTTTGCTACTGTTATGAATTATAAATATCTGATATACAGATGGTCTTAGGTGACCCCTGTGAAAGGGTTATTCGACTCCCAAAGGGGTCGTGACCCACAGGTTGAGAACTGCTGCTCTAAAAGAATATACATTATGCAAAGGACTATTCATGTGACAGTCTATGAAGTAAGATCAAGGACTTCTCTTTGACTGTAGATCTCAAGGACTTGGGTTTCTTTCTTAAATAAATCATGTAGTTTGGATATTATTAAACTGTATTAACAATTTTGAAACCACATCAATATTGGCTCCTCCTACATTTTTATTGCTTTTTTCCAGATGTCTCATCTGTAACAAATTCATCAGCAATTACCTCAGTCAGCTCTCCTTGATCCATTAGCTCGTTCCAAGTCATTTAGCAATGTCTTCAGAGACACAGCCCCTCTATCTTTTAACAGTAATTTCATTGGTACAGATAGTCTTCCATGGTAAGGTTATATCCTGGTATTCCCAATGTAACCTGAAAATATCCCAAATCAAAACGCACACATACCTACCAGACTCCCTCATTTAGCAACTGGGCACACTGCACGGCGTTAATGCTTTCCCCTCACGAGCTGTGGGCACCGTGGCTCACTGCCACTGACCAGCCTCCCAGGAGAGGGGCGCATCACACATCACCAGGCTAGGAAAAGATCAAAATTAGTAATTTGTAACTGTGGTTTCTAGAAGATCCATTCAGCTTTCCCACTATTGTTAAATGTAAAAATTATTAAGTCAAATCGTAGGTCTGGAACCGGTGTGTGTGTTTGTGCCTGTGTATGTGAGATTGTTGTTAAAATGCCAAGTCCACCTAGACTGACAGAAGCAGATGTGGGGACAGCCACAGCTGGGAAGGCTACCAGCCACAGGGTTCCCAGCATCTTAGGCTGCCAGGAAAAAAAAAAAAGTTGTTTTCAACCATCAAGAGCATAGGTGAGGTGTCAGGTCACTGAGCAGGCCCAGGCTGCTCTCTGTGGTCGCTCCTCATGCTCACAGTCATCTACTGCTGACCCTGGGTATTTTCCCTTGGCACCAAAAAAATAAAAAAATAAAATAAAAAAAAAGACAACACTGAAGAAGCCGAGATGAAGAAGAAAGAAATGATGGTCATGTTTGAGAAAGAATGTTCTGGTAATGTGGGGCTACGAACCCTTTTTTTTTTTTTTTTTTTTTTTTAGCCTGGATGAACAGGCCTAAGTTGTCCTTCCTTTTCTCTGATCTTTCCCTGCAGAGCAGGCCTGGGGACCAGGGGTAGGGCTGTGGCTGGGTAAGACACAGCCTGTGTCCCTAAAGAGCCTTCAGCCTAGAGCAGGGGACATTCCAGTCAACAGGAATGCAGTGCGACTGGGTTGTATAACTGGCAGTGTATGGACGTTCTCTGGGACGCTGGGCTAGCTTTTCAGATGGCACCTGATGACATAGTGCAAAATGCTTGATGTAGAAGTATGAAGACTCCAGTTCAAGCCCCTGGCCCACGTGAAAAGCTGAATGCAGCGGTGCACACTTGTAAATCCTGTGCTGCTAGACAGAAACAGGAGGATCTTGGTGCTGGCTAGAAAGCTCCATGTCCCATTGAGAGACCCTGTTTCAAAATATAAGATAAATAGTGTCTGAGGAAAGACACTTAAGGTTGACCTCTGGTTTCTACGTGTAGAGCTAAGAGTGGTGGCCTAGTAAAGATTATGGGAGAGAGGCGAGGAGGTTGACGAGACAAGACAGGATTATAACGGGCCATATTTCAGCTCTAAAGCCAGGCTTTCTTCTGTAGTCACTGAGGATGCAATGCAGGTCATGCATGCTTGTGAAAGTCACTCTGGGCAGAGGGTGTCTGGTGCATAGCAGAGGAAAGAAGCGGGGGATGTCAGATGCAACGATGTCCACTCTGAAAAGCTGTTCCTCTTGGACAGCTGGGCATTAACACGGACTGAGTGAGCATCTTAGTTAGGGTTACTATCGCTATGAGTGAAACACCATGACCAAAAGCAACATGGGGAGGAAGGGGTTTATTTGGCTTATACGTCTACGTTACTATCCATCGCCAAAGGGAGTCAATATAGGAACTCAAGCAGGGCTGGAACGTAGAGGCAGGAGCCGAGGCAGAGGCCACAGAGTGCTTCATTACTGGCTTGCTCCTTCATGGCTTGCTCAGTCTGCTCTCTTAGAGCACACAGGACCACCAGCGTAGGGGTGGCGCCCCCCCTAATTGTCTGGGCCCTCCCCCATCAATCACTGATTAAGAAAATGCCCTACAGGCTTTCCTACAACCTGATCCTATGGAGGCATTTTTCTCAAGTGAGGCTTCCTTGTTCCCTTTCGTTAGTGTCTGCTTGACACAAGACTGGCCAGCAGAGTGGTGATTGGCTGGGCAGGCACAGGCTGGGTTCATTCCGTTGCACTGCTGGTTGATACGCCCGTTGTTTCTCTTCTTCCTCAGCCATCTATCTCTGCAAGAGAACAATGCAGAACAAAGCAAGGCTGGAGTTGGCAGACTACGAAGCAGTGAGTACGGTGACTCCCGGGCCAGGGGAGGGAGGAATGTCACCGCTGTGGGGCTTTGTCACAGCCTGCATTTTTCCTTGCTTCCCTTCTTTCCCTGCACTCCCTTCCAGACAGTGGGAAGGGTGTCTCTTCTGTTCCTTCTTTGTTATCCGCTCCTCTTGCCATGACGGTCACGTCGCATCTTTACATACATAACTCTCAAACCTTGACAGCTAGAAATGAACAGCTCAAGTGAGTCCTGGTGGCACACATCCATAACCCCAGCACCCAGGAAGCTAAGACAGGAGTATTGTGAGTCTGAGGCCAGCCTGGGCTATATTAGCCCAGGTTATGTCAGCCTGGGCCATGTGGTGAGACCCTGTCTTATATATACATTAATGTAGATAGATTAATAAATAAATAGCAACATAAAATAGGCACAGAACCTGTACACATATTTCACCAAAGAGAGCAAAGGATGACAAATAAACACATGAGAAGATGCTCCACACCATTAGCCATCTGAGAAGCAGATTGGATCCAGGGTGAGGAGCCATTACACCTAGAAGAATGGCTAAGGCAAAAGGTATTGATGACGCCCAGTGACAGTGAACACGTGGGACATGTTCTTTTGTATGACGGGGAGAATGGAGAGATGGTGCATGTTTTGGCAGTTGCCTATAAAGCGGACGCTACAGTTACCACATACAGTGAGGTAGAGAAATCAGAACCTGTTTCGCATCAAAGTCACCATGCCACTGTCCACATTTGTTGTATGCATGTGGTACCTCAAGGCTGAAATCAACCAAATACATCTTAATTGACAAATGACTGAACTTACTAAGTACATCTGTACAATGGAGCGGTGTTCTGCAGTAAAAAGGAGTTGGTTCTTGCTATACACAACTACCTCATAAGTATTGACATCCTGTTGGGTGAAAGACTCCAGTCTTAAGCCATCCGTTCCATTGTTTGATACTTTTACAAAGGCAGCGCATGTATCATGAGGGAAACAGATCAATAGCTGTGGTTATAGATGGTTGGGGTATGGCCATAAAGAGATATGCTAGGGAACTTGAGGGGGTGGTGGTCACAGAACTATCCTAAATTCTGATTCTGATGTATAACTACATACATGTGTTGGGAATTTGCAGTTGTTTTTCTGAAAGGTAAATTGTCAAATTTTCTGTACAATATGTTTAAGATCAAAAACTGAATTTCACCTTTATACCCCTCTTTGAGCTTAGTGGTAGATACAGAATCCAAGAACAAGATTCAAGCCAGAAAATAAGGCAAGACACTTGCCACAAGGGGCATCTCTCTTCCAGGTCCACTTACCTTCCTCTATCTTTGTCCATAAGATGTATTTCCTTGCAAGAGTTAGACATCCCACCTCCCCACTCAAGGTCTAGCCCCCACTTGGCAGAGTCTGGAAATGAAAAGAAAGAAAAAAACTGAGAACATGAAGACTCACAGATCATTGTGAAAATTTGTTTAACTTCTGGGTGCAGAATCTTTCCCCCACACCAAGTTTCACAGGCATCACAGAGAACCAGGGAAATGGCTTACATGTTCACGTACCTTCCTTTCCCTCTCTCCACACACACTGTGTGTGGGACAGGTGCTGCTGAACTGAACCAACTGAAGTGTGGCGGCTAGGGGAGGAGGCAATGTTAGGGCAGCGGAGCATCCCTCCTTGACACTCAAGGCTCAACAGCATCTTCAGACCCACCTTCCCAAAGCCCCTCTCTGCCTCAGTATTCCAAAAGAAACATAAGGAGGCTCCTCTCTGATAGGCACTGCCTCTTCTGAGTCCGGAAGCCCAAATCTAGCAAGTCAATTAGACCATGGCTCCCCTCTCCACCACCCAAAGGCAAATGTGCAGCCCATGGAGAACAGGGCTTGGGCATGGCATTGGCGCCTTCCTTGGGCCTGTTGGTATCACAGGCTTATGTTTGGGAGGAAGATTAGAGAAGGCTGCGGGGAGATTGTCTAGGATCCTGGGATCCGGCTAATGTTTGCATATCAAATCACATGTCGGAGCATGCTGTGCGCCTGTCTCCAAACCGGGAGCAGTGTGTCTGTGGCTCTCAGCATCCTGGGATGGGCCCTGCCTGTGTGATCTGCCATCCCAGCAGCCACATCACCCCATCATGCAGAATATACATGTCAACTCCAAATGTATTTTAGCCAGTTTCTGCTCTCTTGTCTCCCAGTGGTCTGTTCTGATATTTGTAAAGCATACAGCACAAAAGGTTTTCTCCAGTATGAAGTTCTGCATAAAAAAAATGCTTAGAAATTAGAAATACATTTTGTTCCCAGAGCATACTAATTTGATTAAAATTTTCTGGTTGCCTATATTCTTTGTAGGAAACAAAAAAATCAGAAGCAAAAACAGGAGAGAAAATGACCTAGCATTCTCCCAGTTTTTTCTATACATGCAATTTTTTATATGTATACATTTCTTTATATACATTTGTTTTACAGTTTCTGCTTCTCCTTCTAATCACAGATTGTAACATCTAGGGAATCATTCTCTGTTAGTTAGTACTAAACTAGACTGCCATTTTAATAGCTGCCTAGTATTTCACAGCATGAAAGAGTTATAGTGCTCTGATTCCCCAAGTGATTGGCATTGGGTATCACCATCCAGACTTCCTACAAGCTGTGCGAGTACCCTAAGCCTTGGCAATAGGTGGGAATTTGTGTGCTCCTTAAATGAGGCTCCTTTTATATTTATAATCTACTAATGAGGGTAATCAATTAGTGTTGGCATGAGCACTATAGAAATACATACCATAATACCAGCTCCGGTCTTGCATTAATCAAAATTAAGGGGATCATTAGGAGGCCTGTCAAACGCTTCTTCTCACTGTCCCAAGGGTTCAGTAGCGAAGTCTGCAGACTGAGAGCAAAAACCTCCCCCCATTCCCTCCAAAGATAATCCTGGGTGAAGGACCTTCCTTCCTTCCTTCCTTTCTTTATTTTTCTGTTTCTGATTTTTTTTCCTTTCATGACCATCAGACTGTCTTTGGTCTTCTTCTGAATCCTGACCTTAAAAGTACCCATGCAAAGCCTTCTAGGTTTCCCTTTCCTGTGACCTCCTGAGCGCCTCACTGGAAGAAATATCCTCAAGAGTTCCACCCTGAGCTTTGCTATGTGTGACCAATAACAGCCACCAAATGTCCAGTAGCCTTTATCCCAAGCACTATGTGCCTTGTGTTCTAAATAAATAGATAAATATCATCCAAGAAGTGATGAATTGGGTGAGCTGGAGGCTTCAGACTTAATACACTTATGAATGAACATTAAGAGTTAAGCAATTCAGCAGGGCCTGGTGCAAAGTCAAATCGGGTTCCTGTCCAGTAGCTTTAGTATGAGACCCTGCTATTTTGATGGGAGTAAACCAGAAAGGATGGCTATCCTGTAATAAGCTTATGTGTTGATGTATTAGCTTACAGTGATTAATACCTTCTTATTGATTTTTATTTCTCACCAGGAAAACTTAGCGAGACTCCAGCGGGCCTTTGCAAGGAAATGGGAATTCATCTTTATGCAAGCAGAAGCACAAGTAAAGTAGGTGAACTCAGCAGAGACTGTTGGGAGAGAAAAGAACTCTCTAGCATGTGGGGATGCTGTGAGGGCATGGTGGTGGGTGAGGTTTGCAGCCAGGTCAGTCTCTCTCATTGCTCTGGAGAGACTGAATGAATAGGAAGAACATGGTAAACAGGTTTCATGTCTGGAACCAAGGTCTTGCTAGGACAACTTCATCAGACAAGGGGGAGTCTCCCAAATGCAGAGCTGAAAGGTATACTTATTTGCCCAAGAGCTTTCCAGCTAAGAGACTAGAGAGCACCAGTTCATTGTAGAGCTAGAAATCTTGACTCCATAGGTTAATGTGTTAGAACTTGAGGAGCATGTCTTAGTTACTTTATCCAACACTGTGACAGAAGCAACTTAAAGAAAGAAGGGTTGACTTGGGTACATGGTTGGGGTGGGTGATACATCATGGTGGAGGGGTGGTAGAGTTCATGGTGATGGGAGGAAACCCATGGAACTAAACCAGAGCCAGGCCTGGGCTATACCTCCAAAGGCCTCCCCCCACCAGCCCCCCAGTGACCTGCTTCCACTACCCAAGCCCCGCCTCCTAATGACTTCACATCCTCCCCAGACAGCTCCAATAGCTGGAACCAAGTGCTCAAACTCAGAAGACTGTGGGGACCTTCTGTGTTTAAACTGGTAGAGGGGACAAGTTAACTCTCACCATCTTCCATATAGGAGCAAAGCTTAAAACTAATGGAAAATTAAGGCACGTAATTTAGACTTCTGGGTTCAGTTGCTGAAGCTACCTTATGAGGAGTGGCTTAGGATCTACGCCTTTCCTTGGCAGAGGTGGGTATCTACAGGATTCCTCTGCCAGGACAGAGCTGACTCCTGTGAGCTTGCCTCAGAGAAAAGATATCCTGAGCTCAGGCTAATCTAGGACCAGTTTGGGCTTTCTCACTGCCCCCCTTCCAATCTACCAGTAGGCTAAATCATTCCTCTTCCTCAAGAGACACAAGAGGGAAGGAGGAAAAGAGATGGAAGGGTTTTGCCCGTATCCTTGCTCATGGAAGCGGAGTGGCAATTCCTTCTTCCATAAGAAAACATGAGACATGGGGAATGGATGACCTCCAAGCCCATAACATGGTTGTCACCTGGGTCTGTGGAATTCTGAGACATAGAATTCCCATGACCACGTCTTCCTTTACCTCCCAGTGATGATGTCTGGCTTAGCCAGCAGTGCAAATAGGCAAAAGGAGACAGAGAAGGGATGGAAAAGAGGCTGGGCTGGGAGAATGCTGGGACCTTTTCTTGAAAACTCCCTTGTAGGTGAATGAGCCGCATGCACTCAACACCTAGAGTCAGGTTTGTGGGCTGTGTGGGTGAGGAGAGATTACCAACGGTCACCATCGGAAATGAACCGAGATAATCTGGCCCAGCAGTCTGCATGCCATCATTGCTGTCACGCTCCCACAGTCCTCTCTGCCTTGATGCCAGTCACCTGTTGATTCTTCTTCCCCAACCCAGTGTTCCCCTATGTCCCCAAGGGAAGGCAGACACCAAGTACTAGGTGCTGAGTGTCTGTATGAGACCATCTGGGGAGTAGAAGAGGAGTGTGGGGGAGCTGATGGTAAAGAGGCTCAAATTGAATGGACTGAGGTAGATGTGTGTCTGGGTGCCCACAAGCCACTGGAAAGCAAAGAGAAGCCCGGATGTGTTCTCCCAGAATCAAATGGCATCGTGTTATAAAAGAGGGGGAAAGTGTCACTTCGTACATACAGGGTTTTTCTCTATTAACTTTTCTGATTAACATTGTGATTACATAATAATTGTGGGCCATTTAAGTACACAGCAATTATCACAAAAATCACAGGGTGATTATGGGTTTATTTCAGTCCAGTAAACTAAAGGGTTCCCAAGAGAGCTGAGAACCACAAGTCACACGGCAATTAATCCAAGTTGCTTTTTACTTAGATGATGTGAAACGCTACACACTTTGAAGTTGGGGGCGGGGGGAGCCTCTTTTGTGGGCTCCTGGTCAGAACACACAGAATCTGTCTTTGCTATCCATAATCACCCTTCTGCAGTTTGTGCCTTTCCCAACTGAGGCCTGTGATATTTGTCTTTGTGGTCTTGTCACAAGCTAAGGCCACTGCTCGGCCTTTAGAAACCCAGATGGTTTGAATGACTTTGAAAACAGATAATTGGAGCATTTTACAGATGTTTTAACTGCTGCTTAAACTTCCATGTTTGAGATGGAGCATTGGCAAACAGGTGACTCTCTCCGTTCTTATAGAGTCACACATGCAGAGTCCACTCTGCAGTAGATCCAGACTGATGGAGAATCCAGTCCTCAGGAACCCCCATCTTAATCCTCTCATGGGCAGCTCTGTTTCTTCCTGTCCTCCAGTCACATTCATTGCTCACAAACGATAATCTGTAATCCAACCCAGAATCTTGCCCTGTGTGGAGTGTCTGAGTGACAATGGTCCTGGGTGCACCTTAGTCCTTAGGAGCAGGAGAACTGAGGGGAGCAGAAGAGAAACAGGACAAACGTCTCTCACTTCCTCTCTTTACTCTTTCAGGATTGATCGGAAAAAGGATAAGACAGAAAGGAAAATCTTGGATAGTCAAGAACGGGCCTTTTGGGATGTCCACAGGCCAGTGGTGAGGAGGTTCTACTTGATTCCCTAAGCTGCATACACACACACACACACACCCTCATTCTTCTCTTTTCTTCAAAGGAATGGCTGTCTTTAGGGACCAAGTGGCTCTTCCGTAAGATAGTTGCTAAGCTTCGTGACGTTGCTCTTTCCATTCGTTCATATTGTCTCCTTAGATCTCCTGGAGGATATGTCAATTCTATCTTCTAAAAATTATACACTGGTGAAAAGGTAGAACTGGAAATGGGGGAACAGTGTAGATGCCGAGAGAGGAACTTCAGCCTCCCAAAGTCTCCGTTCCTCCACATTAGCAATGCTTATCTCTCCCATCATCAAGGTCCGAATCTTAAGATGTTCTTTAACATACCGTTAAGTCTTGCCATCTACAGTAGCCGTGTTCTATAAAGTCTTTGCAATCTCTGAAGTAGTGAATAGTGAAGGCTTGCTCCCAAGTGAGCTAGCTTCCTTCCAGACACTGGTCACATATTTTGATCAATGTGTAGCTTTGTTTCATGTGTGTTCCTGTGGGAAGACACCATATTTAACAACATAAAGTTGACTCGTTGTGTTGAACCCACAGCTGGCAGAACTGTGAGTCAGGCCAGATCACACCATTCTCTTTTCTCCTGTGGCACACCAGAGCCCCCTTTGCCGAGAACACTACACAGTTCTTTGACGCCCTGCTTGAAGGCTACCGAAAATGGAAAAAGCACCAAGATGAACGCACACACATACAAAAAAAAAAAAAAAAATGTAGAAAGCCTGGCACCAAATAAGGCCTGTAAAGACAGCTTTACAGTGTGGCTAGGAAAACAGAGCCTCACCCTGGTCAGCCTCGGGCATAGTCATATGGGGTGACTAAAATCACTAAATTCCTCTGCACGTGTCTGTAAATGGCCACCATAGCTCTGAGAATATTGATTTGCACGTTACAAAGAAAATTTAGCAAGTAGATGAATTCACAAATCAGTACACAATGAGGCTTGACCGTGTCTCTGATTTTACATTATTAAAACAAATCTTGATTGCCCTCAGGAAATGGAATTGAAAATGAACAAACTATTTCAACCTTCCTAAAAACTGATTAAAAGCAACAATACCAAGCGGGGGATGGGAGGGGGTGGAACCCAAGCCTCTGCTGGAAATTTTTTTCAGATGGTTAGAGATGTAACATAACAAAGGCTATGCCCAAAGTACTGTGGCCGCTTGAAATATAGGTTTGATGCCAGAAATACATACTAGATCCTCCGCAAGTTGTTCCGACTTTAGTCAGATTTTACATTTCCAGTGAGAACTCCACGCGGAAACATGGGTTATGGCAAGATGAAAAGATTATGCGTTACCTGCAAACGGAAGGATTAGGTCTGATGGTATTCCTCGGATTCAATTAGAAGCATGATTTTCACTTAGTAATTTATACTATTTTTTTTCCCTCTCAGCCAGGCTGTGTGAACACAACGGAAATGGATATCAGAAAATGTCGACGTTTGAAGAATCCACAAAAGGTTAAAAAGGTTCGCAGTGATTTTTCATGCTTATGACTCTGCCACTCTTTATCCTTTGAAATCATTTTATTCAAAAATTCTAGAAATTCGTTGAGTGCCTGGTGTATTCTAGATATGGGGTTCATTCAGTTCCAGTCTCTAGGATCCCGCAGTCTTAAAGGGAATGAAACCAGACCAGAGGCAACAGGGCCACCGTGCTGTATTAGGAAGAATAGGAAAGTTCAGGAGGCCCTGGAGGTGCAGCTAAGACAGAATAGGGTATCCCGGGGGCTTTACAGAAGCAGGGTCCTCTGAGATGAAGAGTAAATAGCAGCTGGCTCTAAGAGGTTATAGCAAAGAAAAGAAACCACGGGGGTAAAACATGGGAGAGCCTGCAGGTACAAAGAACTTGGTACTTAGAAGCAAATGGGAGAGTTTAAATAGAGCTAAATTGTCAAAACTCACATCACCATCTTGCCCTACTCCGAATGATCTCAGGATCCCTTGTATATCACCACACTAAAAATGGCAGTGGCCACAGCATCCCCATGGGTACCATATTCAGACTACCTCTGTCAATACGTTCACCCCCTCCAAAGACCATGCTGCAGGAGAAGGTGGCTGTGCTGTGTAACACTAATTTCGGAGGGTTAGAGGTGTATCCCCAAATGTCCCCGTTCACATAATGACCAAGTGTGGATTCAATGTACTTCAGAACTATTTCAGTGTTTGGAATACTTTCATATACCTATCAAGCTATCTTGGTGGGTAGGACCCAAGTCTGAGTACAAAATCCACTTGTTTCATAGTCATCTTGTGCACATAGCCCAAAGGTAATGTTATGTAATATGTTCAATGCTCCTCTGTTTTGACCAGAACCTATCTCATGAGACGAGGTGTAGAATTTTCCTCTTGTGGTACTTGGGATTCAGGAGGATTTCAGATATTTAGACAAAGATTAATGTGGGGGGGGGGGGAGAGAGAGAGAGAGAGAGAGAAAGGCACAGATAGAAACACAGACACAGAGAGAAAGAGAGACAGACAGACAGACACGGACACAGAGAGACAGAGAAGACTGAAACCCCAGGTACATATTTCTTGAGTTTACTAATGTAATTCGCTCATTGGTAAATAGCAAGGCCCGCTGTCTTATATTTTAAACCTCTAGCCTAACTGTCGGTATTTAGTCTTTAAGGACCCCTAATTTTATCCCAGAACTTTATAAAGCTATGAACGTCATCTGAGCCTTTGTGGCTGTATAGCTTTCAGTTATGCACCTCGTGTCCTTCGTGCCTGTTTCTTTCCCTGTTCATAACACAAGGAACAACCTGAAAAGCATCCATAACTGTGGACTTCTGTAGAAGCTGAGGTCAGAAAACTGCTTAATTTAAAAGGAGCACTAGCCAGGAAGCCTGCCATCTCAATGTTGCACCAGATGGGCACGTCCTCTGCCGGCCAGCAGGAACCCATAGGGAATTTTTGAGCACACCTTTGAGCACACCTATTGTTCTTGAGCTCAGTGTTGACCCCAAATCACCTGGGATATTTGTTCAAAGTGTAGATTCTCAAACCTACCCATGAGAATTCTGATCCAGTAAGTCCGGGGTGGTGCTCAGCAATGTACCTCTTCACCAAGGACCCCCAACTAATTCTTCTAAGTTAGTTGCCTTTTGGGTTGTGTTTAGACAAACAGTGCGCATGGTGACCATTTTAGCTCAAGGAGATTAAGGATTTTCCCACTGTTGTACCCCAAAGACAAGGTGGTCTCTCGAGAGGTCTACCATGGGAGAAACTCAAACAGAGGCCAGTCACGCGGCTGGATGCCACAGAGGCAGTTGGAAGAATGAGATGAGGGCTTGGCCCCTGAGCCACCCGCAACACTGAGGGTGTGTGATTCGTAATTTTGCTTCTTCTCCTAGTCAGTGTATGGTGTGACTGAAGAGTCTCAGTCCCAGAGTCCAGTGCACCTACCAAGCCAGCCAATCAGGAAAACTACCAAAGATGACATCCGAAAACAGGTGAGTGAATGAATGTAATACTCTCAGTGCGGTCTGTGGACGGCAGAACCCAACTGTTAGATGACTTGAACCTGTGTGTGCCGAGTGTGACTCTTGATCAAAGCTTGAGAAATTCTCCCTCTGGCTTTTCTAGCAGTTATTAAAAGGGGTGTGGCTGAGCTATCCCAGTGATGAGCTGACTTTTGAGGTCAGACTTTCCCACTGCCTGCTGTGGGGGCTGGGGAAGGAGAAGCGAATGTCCCATCCTGGAGACCTTAACATAACAAACTCCCAGAATGCCCCAGCTCAGGGCCACTGCTGCTGTTGTTAAGACTCAAAGAGAAGGTGTAAGAATAAAGAGAGCCCCATTCCAAGGCCATTGCAGAAGCATTTAGTTACATATTATTTTCTGTCTTGATGAGCAAGCCAGATTAACAGAGAATGGCTAAGGACATCACTCCCTTCTGAAGCCTACTCTTGGGTGGGGCAAAAGAATAACTTTAGATGCCTTCTCCTGACAAGCTTTGGCTGGGTGGGAATAAAGAAACAGACGATGCAAAATAGCTGTTTGCTGATTCTAGTTAAACACGACCAATACATGGGTGCAGTATGCACACATGGGAACTAGGCAGAGGAACCGTTACTGGAGCTTAGTTTAAAAAAAAAAATCTGTAGACTACATGGTTTCTTTTGAGTGAATAATTTGGGGGGAAAGTAAAAATTAAGTGATAGTTATGGACAGGTGAAAATCTTAAGTATGGTGCAATTGGATACCAGCCACAGGGTAGGAGTGTTGTCCGAGGATGTGTCCAGACCTCAGTAAGAGTGCATGATTTGAGTTCACGGGATGAAGGAGAATCATGTTCTGTTTTGGCCTCACTGCCCATGTTCTTTCTTTCCCCCAGATAACGTTTTTGAACGCACAGATTGACAGACATTGTTTGAAAATGTCCAAAGTGGCTGAAAGGTATGCTTCCCCCAATGTTACTACCATGTGCATATTTTTAAAAGGAGAAATGTTACAGGGCTCTGGTTCCTATGTGTGTTCCGCTTCGAGAGAAGGCTACGGTAACTCATCAAATCTGACGTGTAAAATCCCCAGTCCCTGTGTGAGTGTAGCTAAGACAACAGGCCTCTCTTGAGCAAGACACACTCTCTTGTTTAAGCATCTCAGAGGGTGGCCATAGGACCTTGTCAGTCAGGGAAGGATGCTTCTAAAACACACCGTCATGCAACTTTGCCTTCAGTCCCCTGATTGATTCAAATGGAATCTCTTCCTTTTCAGCTATAAAATGCTCAGATTCACTTTATAGGGGGAAAGAAATTGTGTGTGCCCTAGGAGGTGCTGGCCACATAAACGGGAGAGGACTGGATCCTTGAGAGGTGTTCCTTCCTCCTCCACATACCTAATCAACCACTGAACTGCACTGAATCACCTGTAAAGAAAGTATCTGGCCCCTGCAGCCTAGCTCCTGTGCTATAATCTGCTCTGGTAGCTGGTTCCACTCCGTTGCCTCATGGGAGATTCAATTTTATCAGCTAAATGGTCTGTTTTTGAACACTTCAGTAAAGAGACCACCTGGGGATTCTGTATGGAATAAATCTAATCATGCAGCCAGAACTTAATACTTATTCATCCATGTGCTGCTCTAAAAGCAGTGTCCAATTTCTGTAGGAATCCAGGGTATGAACCAGGCTTTAGTACTTACTGCATATCAGGTAAACTGAGTCCTTTGAGTTTGGATCACACAGGGAACTGGCTGTGTGGCTTTCTCTGCTGGCACCTAGGTTGAGCCACATCTTCTTTCTGAAGAAATAATGTCAAATAGGGGCTTAGGAAATCCCAGCCCCAAATCCAAAGTCTGATTAATAATGCTCTGCCTCAGGACAGCAGGAACATCTGTAGCCTTGGGCTTATAGCATCTCATGTATCTATTTGTATGTGTGTCTTATACTTCCTCTTGTACATTTGTTGTTCTGGTATTAGGAATTGAACCTCATTAACCATGGGCAAATGATCGACTAGTAATCTATATTCCCGAGACCTCTGTTTACGTTTTATTTTGAGATGGAAGTCTCAGTAAGTTACCTAGGATGTCTTTGAACTCTCTCTGTAGTTCAGGCAGGCCTTGAACTTGGAACCCTCCTGACTCAGCTTCCTAAATAATGGGGATTAGTTCAAGGTCCAGCCTGTTTGTATTCATAAGGATTTCTTAAATTTTCAGCTATAAGAATATATGTATACGGGGAGACATGCATGTGAGTGAACAGCCTGCAGAAGCTGGAAGAGAAAGTTGGATCCCTGGAGCTGGAATTGCAGGCACTTGTTAGCCGCCCATTGCGGCTGCTAGAAACCTAACTGGGGTTCTCTACAAAAGCAGTGTATGTTCTTAACAGCTGAGCCCTCTCTCTATGTCCCTGTTTGTACTCCTAATAACAGAGTTAGTTATTGACATTCTGGGCCAGACAATTGCTTGTTGCATTCTTAACATCCTGTGCGTGGTAGATAGAAAAGCATTCCTAACCTCTATCCACTAGAGGCCAGTAGTGCCACCTTGCCATTGTGACAACCAGTAATGTCTCCAGTCATTGCCGAATGTATAAGGGCACAGAAGCAGGGACGATTATGGGGCTCCTAAGATCCCCAATGAAAAGGACTCTGATGGTGGCAGTGGCTGAAGCTCTCATTACATAGATCGCAATTACTCTTAAGTCCCAGGTCTAGCCGGTTGCAATCCACTGCTTCCCCACTGCGTTCCCACTGTCAAGACGTGGTTTTCTGGTTTTGAAAGTGCTTTTCCTTCTCACTGGGGTTACCTTTGCCCTCACACCAAATGGGCAACCTGGAATGCTGCTGTGTCTGTATGCATGTTAATGTCTGGCTCGGAGGGACTCTGGAGAACTACTGTCATAGGAGTGTACACAGAGCATCTTTCATCGGGTTCACACGCCCAAGGCCAATGTTGTGAGGCCTGGACGGGAGTGGGGGTGGGGGATGGGACTAAGCAATGGAAATTCCCAGACCCAGCCCTAAGGAAGGGCTTAGTGGTCCTAAGGGAGATCCAAGCAATCTGCACTTGAAGTTTCAAGGAGACAGGTCTGGTGTCTAGGACTCTGGTGACGCCATTGTGGTCTTACAGGCCTGAGAACTCACTTTAGAAGGGCCCCGAGTTTCAGCTTTGTCTTATCTTTCGGGTGTGGGAAGAAGCCTGAACCAGTTACCCTGAGATACCAGTCAGAATGAGGTAGGTGATATGTCCCAAGGGGGCTGGAGCAGAGGAAGGGAGTCTGGCAGGCTCTATTGTTTGTTTGTTTTCTGGCTGTCTGGGAGGAGCCCCAGCTGGTACATCTAATTACACTTGAGAGGTGCTCATGGGAGGGGTTATTCCAACCACAACTCCCCAGCCAGAAACTTCCAGGAATCCAACCCCAGCACAGGGCTGGATTTTATTCCCGGCAGCAATAACTGACAACCCTTCAATGCGACAGGAGGGTTTTCATTAGAGCCACAAGGAAACTCCCAGAGAGAGCAAAGGGAGAGCAGCCGGGTGTTTGCAGGAGATAAAGCTGCCCAAGCCTGGCCTGTCAGCTGCTGTGCTCTGCCAGGAGGGGCCAGGGAAGTGACACTGGCAGCTGGCCAGAGGTGAAAACTGAGCTCTCCTGGGTGAGCCACACAGCCTCACTCTGGATCCGGTTTCCCTGGGCCTGCTCCAGGTGATAAGTGGTAATTAGAATTGTGTCCCCAAGAGGAAAGGTCCCTGCCTTCCCCCCACCCCCACTTAGTTGCCTAAGAACCCAAGAGGTGAGAAGCTGTTGCTGGTGGTATGGGTGGCTCAACTCTAGAAAAGACAGAACGTGGTTAAAACCTGCAGCCGACTGTAAAGGGACACAGAAGTCAGGGAGTGTGTCCAGAGCCATTGAATCCTGCCCGGGGCCATCCAGTAAAGCAAATTGCTCCATCCATCTTTCTCCAGGAGATAGCAGTGATGGTTAACCCACAGGGTTAACGAGTTAGCGCATGTGCGAGGCCTGGCTCCAGTCTTCGGCTCTCAGGTCCCTCCACGGTGAACTGGAAGGGTCAGGAATTTCCCTGTGGTGGTGAACAGCACTTCTGACAGGAGCAGAATTTGGTATTTGAGATGGAATGAAGAGGATGCGTGGTCCTTGGGGGAGGAGGAGGGAGGGCTGGCCTCGAGGATGACAGTTTTGTGTTAATACAACTCTTCCCACCCTCTCGCACTCCTTTCTCTGGCTCTCAGGGAACCCCACAGGCTGCCCAAGGCTAGCGCTGAAGCTCATAACCTGTACAGATCCCCTTTCCACCTGTCGTACACTCCAGCCTCTTGTCTTCCAGGACAGGGGTGTCATGCATGAGGGAGCTGGCTCTAGAGTTTCTCAGTTCATTTCAGTTTCAAATATTCTGTCCACTGTATATCCAGCAGTGTTTAAATGTCCCTAACATGTCAGAATCTGTGTGTTTCCCAGGCCGCTTCTGACACTACTTCAAGGTGTAACCCTATTCTTGATTCAGAAATAACAATCCCTATACATACAAATTAACTTTCCAGATAAACACCATTCCACACTATGCCTTTTATCTTAACTAATTTAAGTGAAAATTTTCCTTAAATGCGACTCACAAATGTGCCTTCCTAAAGAAAGAATCCTGCCTTTCAGTTCATTTTTCTGGATGACTCAAGCCAGTGTTCTTATGATTTGCTTTTAAACTCCTTTAAATTAAGTCTACGATCTTAGGAGATGTCGCATGCTGCTTCCTACACAAAATGGCTGTAGCATACAATGTCCTTTAAGTCCCTGGTTCAGATTTCTACATATTGGTTCACTTTCTTGTTCCCATTAAAATGGTTGTCTCTAGTAATAACCTCCTCTTTAAATGTGCATCTCTTCCCACGCTGTAACAGACAGGGTCTATCAGTCAGCTGTGGCCAACAAAGAACTGTAGCAGTTAGGCTGC
Source organism: Cricetomys ansorgei (assembly GCA_026225945.1). NCBI lineage: Eukaryota > Metazoa > Chordata > Mammalia > Rodentia > Nesomyidae > Cricetomys > Cricetomys ansorgei. Next base: position 6,739,693 of record JAMJFZ010002869.1, read on the forward strand.
TATGGTGGCTTAGCAATGAGACACGGAGGCATTTTCATACGTGCAAACCCTTCCAGACGTCTGCCGAGGGAACCACCATCCTGGCCAGTGCCATACTGGACAGTGGAACCCTGAGTGTCCCAGCTCAGGTGTTTTTATTGATACAGAACTCCTCAGGTGTTCTACTGATACCACGTGCAGATCATGAGAAATCAAACTTTACCCACATAAATCCAACATCTGCAGACAATACAAAACACCAAGACCTAGGCAGCCCCTCACCCAACAGTGCACAAAACAATTATTTTGTACATGGCTAAAAATAAACTTCTACAACCAAGAACCTCCAAACTCAGAGACGTAAAACTACAGTAGCTTCCCTCTGCACACAAGGTGTAAGTTCTCTGCCGGAGATGGCAAAATACTACTAAATGCTACCTACACTATGTATTTTCTCCTATGCCCACATACCTTGGATATTAATAATAACTAATAATAAAATAGGACGACCACAGCAATGTATAACAGTGATGTAAATGCAGCCTCTCGTGGAACTTTCACACACTTGTGTAAAGGAAGTGCTTTGCAGCTTGTCTTTGGTGTGTCTAGATGACCTGCATCACCACTCAGTTCAACGTCAGCCAGAATTCAGTAAAATAAGGGTTAGTTGAACCAGCACTGCAACTTCACAACAGTGACTCTGATTACCCACACTGCAATTAATTGATTAATGGGAAGGTAGTGTATATAGCGTGGAAGCACTAGGGAAACTTTATGTCTTGGGTGGAGATTTTATCACACTGCCCAGGTCAGCGGGCAATTCTAAAACGTAGGAATTATTTGTTCCCAGACTGTGACTTATCATGGGTAACTGAAGTTGCTGGAAACAAACTATATGTAAATGGTTGCTTACTCAATAGACATTTTCTGTTTATTAAACATCTACTTGCCAACTGGTTGCAAGGGCTGAGCTGCCTGTCTGCTTGAAGCTTTGGACTTGATAAGAAGCTCTGCTAATCCTGGCTGTCTGTCTTGTGTACGTGGCTTCTGACCATGGAAGATGGCTTCAACAAGGACAGTTGTACTGTCTTTTACATGGACTCTCATCCTTAAACAGGCTACTTTGATATGACACAGAAACGACAAGAGTACAAGAAAAAGAGCAGAAGCATGCAAAACCTAAGCCCAGGCTGGAGTAAAAGCCTAGAGTACCACAGTCCATTTGTAAAATCAATCTACCACACCAGAAAGTCAAATCACAATGGCTCTGGTCTTAAAGCCAGTGTAAAATCTCTTTCCCATGGGCCATGTTGTCCTTAATGACATTGAACGCTGAGACATGACGTGTGTTTCACCTGGAGATTCTGAAGACACCTTTGTGTTTCGTTGCCCGCCTGTTGCTGTGACAAAATACCAAAAAGAATCAACGTAGAAGGGCACAACGGAGCAAAACCGGTGGCTGAAAATGGAAGGTGAGAGAGAGGAGGAGAGAGGAAAGGGAATAAATATGGAGGGGTGGGGGGATGATTGGAGAGGAGAGGGGGGGAAGAGTAACAGCAGAGGTCCCAATATCTTCTTCAAGGTCCAAGTGACCCTGGTTCCTTCTGCTAGACTCTATCTCTCAAAGGTCCTACTCCCAGCCCGCAGGCTGCCGACCAAGCCTTTCATACATAGCTTTAGAGGCACATCTTTATTTTAATCCAGCCACTCAAGCCTTCCAGCGCTAGCAGCGCGGCTTTGAGAACAGAGAACTCTAGACATCTCTGTTTCCAATTATACGGGCATCTCTGAGCTTTCCCCGCAGAGACTCCTCCCCAAGCCTAGCAATGCTGTGGGACACCACAGTGCCCTGAGGTACTGCCGCAGGTCCTGACACAGCACCTGCGCACGGGAAGAGCAGGTTGTTTCATTTTATGTCTGCTGCTGGATTCGGTTCACCCTTACTCCATTACTGTGAGTCGTTTGTGTGTCACAGCTGACTGCTAAATTGATTTTTTTTTTTTAAACATCATCTTGCTTGCCCATCTCTGAGATTGCTGTTGCTCCCTAAAATTGGATGCCGGTTCCTCCTCTGCCTCCTGACCCTTGGTGATCATGAAATGTAATTAATGAAATGCGATAAGACAGCAAGGAACCAGATACCCTAAGGCTCTATTAAAAATCTGCTAGGGTGATAGATCCATGAACTTAATGTCTAATGATAAATTCAGGGGGAGGGAGGAAGAAAGGGAGGCCAACGAAGTCATGGCAACTTTGCTTTCATGTGGTTTAAGACACTGTGGGGTCCTTGTGCCTCCTCTCTCCCAGCCCACCTTAGTTGGTAGGAGTAAAGAACGGTGAGAAGTCACCTTGTAGCCAAGGTCACCCTATTCAGACCAAGATCTGGAATCTGTGACCTGCTGAAGAAAAGGGGTCAGGAGACGTGGCCGGGCATGCTCTCTCCTTTCTCGGGGGCTAAATTCACCTCCACTCAACCCATTTCCCTCTTGAATACTGCGTCTCTGGGTGTCTTGCAGTGACAGGTTCTTTCCAGTTTCTCCCCTCCCTGTCTTCTCTCACTTGGAAAAGGTTACCCCCTTCCTCCCGGTCTGCAGGGTGGGGCGCTCTGCCTTCCCACCTCCTCGCCTATCAGATGCTTTCTGCCCCACCTTCCTTTTGAACGTCACTATGTCCTGCACACACCCAAGGAAGGGAGCAAGTATGATCCCTCCGCACCCCCTTACCCCTGTTCTTGCTCTTTTGGAGGCTCTGAGTATATGAATTCTAGTGTATTTCTGAGTGGGGACAAAAGACACCTGGGCACAGTGCTTGAGATTTCCTGCCTGGCTTTCTCTGCAGTGATATTGCCCACAGCTGCGGGCCATACCTCGAGGTGTCTTTTTCCATAGCAATTACCAGTGCTGGTGCCTTTTCAGTGTCTCCGTTCTATAAGCCAAAATCCACACGTGTGCAATGGGCTCTAGGGACTCCCTCCTCTGTTTCACTATGGCAGACCGCATCTCTTCTTTCTCTGGCTTACCTATTAATTTTTTGTGTGTATCATAAACATAATTTATGAGGAAATTATTACTCTTTTTGTTAAGGAAGAGAAGATGGGACCTAAGACTTGCCCCTAAGCCTTTCCAAGTGAGTAGACTAGGCGTTTTTCTGAAGGGCCTTTCATTATGTCCTTCCTCTCGGAATATATCAAGGTGCGCCCTAATTACAACCTGAATCAATAACTACTCCATCCTCTTGAACGGTGAGTATAATTAGAAGCTGACTTTGCAGAACTGGCACTGGATGTGGCTTAGTTGGTAGAATGCTTGCTTAGCATTGATGAAGCCCTGGGTTCAATCCCCAGCACCCCATAAACCAGGTGTCATGGTGCATACCTGGAACCCTGGCATTTAGGAGATAGAAGCAGGAAGATCGGAGGTTCATGCTTATCCTCAGCCACATGGTGAGTTCAAGACTAGCCTGCAAATCATGAGATTCTGTCTTGACAAGGAAAAAAGACAAGAAGTTGCCTTTGCTGCTAGTCCCATGCCAGCATCATCCTGTGATACAGTGGGACCTGTGACTTCAGTAGGTGGTGAACACTGTTCTAAGGGACACACCAACCACAGAGGATCCACCCTGACAGCATCTACTCAGGAACATGAGGCAGATATACAGACAATCGGCCAGTTCCACACCTCCACCCAAGAGCCAGTTCAAAGCTGTTAGCAATGGCAGGAAGCATCTTTGGCCAAACTCAGTAGGTAAACCTCTTATGGTGTGCAGGTTTGCCATTTGAAAATAAGAAAACCTGATACTCATCAGGAGTCGGAAGTAAGAAAGGGGCCAAGAGCTTTTAAAGAGTTAATTGACAAATGTTCCTAACAGATTTCTGCTGGATTTCTTGTATTTACTTTCTATTTCCCAACTCCTCTGGTTCTGCTTTTGTGCCCCTTGCATCCATCGCTGCTTGTGTGCAACTTTGCACCAGGCATCCTACAGAGCTCTCTATATGCCTCTGGTTTTATTTCCCTTTGTGCTTTTGATGGCAGTCCCCAAGTCTTTCTGTGATCGTTAGTATTGACTTTGGACACAAATAGTACCACGTATCGACCATGGCTGCCTTCTTCATTGCCTGCCCGGCCCTTTCTTTATCTTGGGCCTCCCGAGCAGCATCCATTCATCTTGTGATCTGTACACCACCAGGAAGCACATGCTCTGGGGCACTAAGTGCATCTCCGGTCAATGAAAATGGCTGCCTTGTTGAACTTGGTCTTCATATGCCCATCACCTTCATCCCTCTCCCAAGTGTGTTTGTTAAGTTTCAAAGCAAAGCAACCCCAAATTTCCCAGTACAAGGGATTTTCTCACCTCCTCTTAGACCTCTGCTACCCCAATTATAGAATGAACCCTTTCTCACTCTTTCTCTGGGAAGACCAGCACCCACAAAAACCAGGCGAGCAGTTGAGGCAGCAGACTGTAGAAATCACAGAGTCACCAATCTGAGTAGCCAAGAAAATGCACATTACTCTGGAAAGCACCGAACTAGGCCAAATAAGCCAGACTCTGAACGACAAATATCACATTTTCTCTCATTTGTGGAATCTGGATTTTATACAGATACAATACGTGTGTGTGTGTGTGTGTGTGTGTGTGTGTGTGTGTGTGTGTGTATGAATATATTATATTATATTGCGTTATGTTATATTATATTATCTGATACATACTATGCAGTATAGTCTACAGAATTAACAGGATAGCAACAGGGAGGAGATGAGTATGATGAAGATACATAATGTGCTTATTTGAAGATGTCTCTATGAAACCCATCACAGTGTACAAGGAATCTGTCCTAGCTGGGGTTCAAATTGCTGTGTTGAAACAACATGACCAAAGATAACTTGGTAAGGAAAGGGTTTATTCTGCTTACACTTCCACATTATAGGCCATCGCCAAAGGAAATCATGGAAGGAACTAAAAAGGTCAGGAACCTGGAGGCAGGAGCTGATGCAGAGGTCGCGGAGGAGTGCTGGCTTGCTCCCTGTGACTTGTTCAGCCTGCTTTCTTATAGAACCCAGAACCACCAGCCCAGGAGTTGCATCACCCACAATGGATTGGGCCCTCCCATATCAATCACTAATTAAGAAAATAGTCTATAAGTTTGCCTATAGCCTAATCTCATGGAGGAATTTTTTCAATTGAGGTTCCCTCTTACCAAAACGCTCTAGCTTGTGTCAAGTTGAATGAAAGAAAGAAAGGAAGGAAGGAAGGAAGGAAGGAAGGAAGGAAGGAAGGAAGGAAGGAAGGAAGGAAGGAAGGAAGGAAGGAAGGAAGGAAGGAAGGAAGGAAATGCCAACTCCTATCTTTTCCATGCCGTGGGGTTGTGGGCAGGACAGAGGGAGGAGCATAGATTCTTGAACACTGAGTTTGTTGGCATGCACCATGACATTGACAATGAAGTGCAGCGTGTGGGGCCCATTCCCAGGGCATGAACCTTTTGTCTACCTCCACAGCTTCCTGTAGGTGACTGTGTCTTCTGCCTTTTGCACCAATCCCTCTAAAGCGATGCCTGTGATAGCAGAGTAACGGTCCCTCAGAGATAAGCATATCCTAATGCCTGAAGTTATGTTAAACTATATGGCGAGGAGAACTGAGATTGCAAATGGAGTTAAGGCTGTCAATACATACGCTTTAAAAGACATACATTATCCTCATCATGTGGGTGGGCCAGATGTCATCATAGGAGTCCTTTAAAGGTAGACAAAAGAGCGGTGTCAGTGGGATGGGGTGTATAAAGTTTCATTTAGCTATTGCTGACTTTGAAGATGGAAAGAACCATAAGCCGAGGAAAGTGGGAAGTCCCTAGAGGCTAGAAGATAGATTCCTCCCTAGCATTTCCTCCCACACCAAAGAAATACCGTCCAACTGACACCAATTCTAACTCAGTGAGACCTGCTCCAGACTCTGACCCTCAAAACCGGGCTAATATACTGGTGTTACTTTATGCCACTGAGTTTGGAGTAATCTATAACAGTATTGTTAGGGACAAATACACAGCCTCAATGTCTCCTTTTCTCTTAGATTCTCTAAATCAGACTGTTCACCCTCAGAATCTTTAGCATCCCTACATCTCTAAGCATTTTGCTGACTGAGAGTTCCTCTGGTAGACATACATGACTGTTTCTGGCAGTTCAATAGATCCCATGAAAGGTAACACTGGAACACCTGCTCATATGATGTTTCTGTCCCTTTACAGAGCCTCTAGCCAACTTCCCTTACATTCCCTTCGTCGGTAGAATTCCCGGGACCAATTCCACCTATGACTATCACTGTGGCACTAACTTTAGTCACTATCTTGATTCAGATTCAGGTTGCTAGATTTCAGTGAAGAAGTCCCTACACTTCCCCTACGTGTTCCTCCACAGTCTATCCTGATGCTTGTCTGCTCCCTATCTCAGGGGACATGATGTGGGACCAGCTATGGGAGCAGTTCCATCCATGCCTACGGCCTGTTACAAAACCCTGCCTTGAGCCCTCTGTGACATTGACCTGGAGCAACATCACCATTCAGTCTCACCAGACCTCCTCCACCCACTTCTCTGAAGATGATGCACCCATTCCCAATCTTCTCTAAAATGTCCCTTAAAATGTGTTGTTTTTCGGTCCTGCTGCACACATGCCGCCACCACCCCAGCCCATAGCCGACGGAATCTCAGCTCCGTTTCCCGCCCTGGCCAGGGGTGGAAAATTAGGGGTGGGAGGTGCGTGGAGGGGACCGAGTGTGGGTCCCCATGGACTTGACGTGGGCCCTGACCACCGAGGCCTGAGAATCAGATGAGACACAAGGAAATGAAGTCTCGGGAGCCGTTTCTGGTGGAAGTCAAGCTCCTTTAATGGCGGGCTTTCCCTGATTATATTTCTTTCCCCAGAGGAGGCGGGGTCCAGGTACTTGAGGTGGAGAAGCCTCATTTGTGTGGAGCAGGCACTTGGCCTCATGGTCTTTGCAGAGACAAGACAAGGAGGGAGTTATCAGGGACAAGGCAGATAAAATGCTTGCCAGGTTATTTTCCTTTTTGCTCCTGTGAATACAGGCAATATATAATTAATATTTAGCTAGGATCTCTCCAGGGCTAAAAGAGGAGGAGCTTGCCGAGCTCCCATTCCTCTCACCTTTCCAGGCCAGCCACTTCGATTGCTCTTTTAGCCCACAAAAATGCACTGGTTAAGAGCCCGTGTGTCACGGTGGCTTGAGTCCTCGCAGTTCTTGGTCATTGCTTGGACCACTACCTCCGAAGGCTGGTTCTAGCCAGCTGCCTCCAGTGCTCTTTATGTGCTGTCAGAGGCAGGCAGCCTCAACAAGTAGGTTGTCTGGGTGCTCAAGGGCTCCCCGAATTCTCAGCCCAGCCTTTTTTGAGGCTTTCTCCTGCTCTGATATTGCCCCTGTTCTTATTCGGGGCTCCACCTGGAGGCTTAGTGCTGGCCCTGACCTCCACTAAGGAGGAGTTGAAGGCCTCCTTCCTGGTTAGAAAACCCCAGCCCAACTCTCAGAAACCTGAGTAGGGTAGAGGAAAGGAGAACAGGAAGCTTGCTTCTTCTGTTCCCACCTTCTGCTTCAGGAAAGTCTATTTCTAGTTTTTTGTTTTTATTTTAAAATCCCCCAATTTGTAATTGAACTAGATAAGGAGGTCTGTCTTTTTCCTTGAGTTGTCCAGTAGATGTCTTTTCTTGGAGATACAAAGCCAGCTGAGGCAGACATCTTTGCACTGACCAGGGCAGATGTCCTAGAAGGACAGATAGGTCATGGCTGAAGGAAGGAAGACTGATGAACCATTTGCCTCATCTCAGATTCTGATACCCAAGTGTCTCATAGTAAGAGCGCCTCCCAGCATCTCCTCATGCCTCTGACATTCAGGAGCACTGTAGCAGGACCTGCCGTCCTTACCCCCTTAACAGAATTTAGTTTTGTTGCTGATGACTTGTCTTGTGCTAATCTGAGGCAGTCAGGTGACCCAGCATTGTCCTCCATAAGCCCATTACTGTTTACATGTTCTTTGAATTTGCACCCCTCTCCCCAAAGAGATACGTCCAGGTCTTGATCTGTGGAACCTGCAGGAAGAGAGGAAGGGGAGGGGAGAAGGGAAAGTAAAAGACAGAGAAATGATCAGATGAAATGAGAAAGCAATCAAGCTACAGACACAGAAGCCACTGGAGACAAAGACAGAGACAGAGACTGGAGTAATATAGCCACAAGCAAGGACCAGACTACCTAGAGCCACTAGAAGCTTCAATAAGCAAGGAATGATTCCCCTCTGTACCCTTGGAAGGGAACAGAGACCTGGCCTGAGCCCTTGATGTCAGATGTCTTGCCTCCAGAACTGTACACACTCACACTATTTTAAGCCAGTAAGTCTGTGGTAATTTGTGACATCAGTCTCATTTATTTCAGGGTAAATGAAATTAGTCCAATGAACGAAGGACTGTCTCCCCTGTTGCGAGCATCCATGTATCCTGCTCCTGTCCCACAGGGTCTTTCCGGAGTGCACTTTCCCTGTGTGTTGTTCTTGCTACACTGCAAAGTTCTTTCAGAATGCAAACCTCAAGGGAGGCTCACAGGAAGGACATACGATGGTGTACCTTCACTGTGCATGGAGGCTTCAATCGTGTATTCTGCCTTAGAAGATGTCCAGGATTCTTCTGAGATACTTTCCGTATCTCAGATCACAAGATCACAACCGTATTCAATGAGGTCATTATATACCATAGTGTGAATTTGATAAAGATCGGATAAATGACCCAACCAAGAACTAACACAAAGGCCTTCCAACATGGACCACTGCTTCTTCTGCCCTGCTAGCGGATGGTCTATACTTAAGAGGGCAAGGAGGCTCTGAGGTGTCAGGAAAATGACAGCCATCCTTGAAACCCAAATTATCAGTTTCCTTCATTATGGTGTGTGTGTGTGTGTGTGTGTGTGCGTGTGTGTGCGTTGTATGTGTTGTATGCATGGGTACATGTTCACCTGTGGGCAGGCTCATGCACATGTGTCCTAGTTTCTGTCCTGTTGCTGTGATCAAATACCCCGACAAAGGTGACTTTAAGAGAGAAGTGGTTTGCTCAGCTTACAGTCCATCATTTCGGCATCACAACGACTCAAGGTACAAACCTGAAGCAGCTGGTCTCATCTGGTCAAGAGCAGAGAAGCAATGGCACGCATGCCTGCTACCCCACTCGCTTTTACATAGTTCAGGACCCAAGGCCAAGGAATGGTGCCGCCCACAGTGGGTGGATCGTCCTGCCCCAATTCATATAACCAAGGCAATTCCCCCACAATCTGATCTAAAGAACCCCTCACTGAGATTCTTCCCAGTTGATTCTAGGTCGTTTGGGTGTACATGTGAAGGTCGAAGGTTAGTACCATTCTCCACTCTGTTCTTTGAGACAGGATTACTCACTTGACCTAGAGCTCACCAATTCAGTAAGACTGGCTGGCCAGTCAGCTCCTAGCATCACCTGTCTCCATCTCAGTACTGGGATTACAGGCATGAGCCATCACGCCCATCTTTTTATGTGGGTACTAGGGAGCCTAACTCAGGCTATCATGTTCACACGGGAAGCGCTTTAACCGCTGAGTCCTTTTTCATTGTGACTTAATGAATAAAACACTGTATATCCTGTACTCTTCAGAAAATTGGTCATATTTTTTTTAAAAAAAAAACTTTCATGTGCATATAAGTCACCTGGGAAGCTTATTAACATGAAGACTCTGACTCAGTAGAGCTCAGAGTCTAAGAATCTGCGTTCTGACAGCTTGCGGTGGGCACCTGTGTTGCTGCTGTGGACCACACTTCATGTAGCAATGGTGCCTCTAGCTGATGTCTTTATATTTTTCAGCTTTAGGCTAGTTGACTCTGTTTGCCCTTTTCTCAACTTAGTAGTAGAGACTACGGCAGCGACTTTGCTGTGGTAGAGGTAACTTCTGGCCCACGGCTAGCCGTATTTAGGGGGGGAAAGGTTATTGTGGATTGGTCATTATAAAAATGTTTGTATCTTTGGGACAAATTATTCTACTTACAGTTATGATTTCCAAATAGATATTACAGAAGGTGTGTGTAAGTCAGCCTTCTGTTGCTATGACAAAATACTTGAGGAATTCAGCTTAAAATGAGGAAAGGTTTAGTTGACAGTTTCAGAAGTTTGCATCCATTGGCTCTGTTGTTTTTGAGCCTGTAGTAAAGTAATGGCAGAGCAAAACACTACACTGCTTACCTCATAGTGGCCAGGAAGCTAAGATAGGGAAAAAGGAGAGAAGAGCCAAGACAAAATACACCCTTTGGGGGCATGATCCCAGTGACATACTTCCTCCAGTTAAACTCCACCTCCTAAAATTCCACTCTGCACCATAGCCTATGAGGTTAGGAATCCATAGAAGGACAATGCATTCAAGAGGTCAGAGTCTTTGTGACTCAATTGCCTCCCAGGACTCTACTTCTGAACATTGTTGCACTGGGAACAGGCCTTCAACACATGCATTTTTAGGAGACATTTAAGATCCACACCATAGCAAGATACAAGGAAAAGAAGAAGAAGGAAGGAAAAACCTTATATGAGAGCAATGAATTATACAATACTAAAAGTATATTAAAAGTCTGTATCTGATATAAAGGAAATGATAAACCTTAATTATATACATGTAATTATTATGAATATAAAAAGAATAGTTTACCATATATAATTATATGATACGTAATAAATATATAATTTAATAAATATATATTTATATGTTACATAACATAATAAATACATAATAAAATAAATCATATATAATAAACTATTCTTCAACTTGTAATAATTACATCTCTCTATATATTATATATGTAATTACATATTTGTAAACATATTACATATATTAATGTATATATATTACATATATAATGATATGACTTTAAATTAAATCTAATTAAATCACATAATTATGTGATTTATTATGCAGTAAACATGCAGTAAACATATAATATAATAAATATATTTATATATTATATATAATAAATACATAATAAAATGAATAATATGTAATAAACTATTCTTTTTCTTTACTTCCCCCTAAGCACATCACTAAATGATATGAACTTAAAAATAATATGAACTTTTCACTAAACAGATAGCGGAAGGCTTTCTTGCTCTACTTGGATAAAAATCATGGGTATTTAAGAAGGTGTATTAGTTACTTTTCCTGTTGCTGTGATAAAACAACCCAACAAAAGCAACCAAAGGAAAGATAGGTTTCTTTGGGCCCACAGTTTAAGAGTACAGACCACCATGGCAGGGCAGTTTTGGTGGCAGGAGCTTGAGGCAGCTGGTCACATTGCATCCACAGTCAGGAAGCGGACCACGGAAAGCTAGTGCTCAGTTTGCTTTCTTCTTTTGATGCAGTCTAAAATCCCAGCCTAGGGAGTGGTGCTGCCCATTCCAACTAACCTAGTCAAGATAACCCCTCACAGACATAATCTAAAATAACACTCCATGGGGATACCCAGAAGCTTGTCTCCTATGTGATTCTAGATCCTATTGAGTCGATGATATAAACTTTCACAGACACCCTTCAAGTGCTGATCTTTAGCAGCTTTTGTTTCCCTTGGCGCTGGCAGCAGGAGGCAGTGGTGAGTGGTGTCCTCCGGTGTCAGAGTCCACGCTCAGTTCTTAGGTATTGAGCCCTGCGAGTGTTCTAACCCCTATGCAAGCTTCAGGCTTTGGGACTCTTGGCTCTTGGAAGCATCCTGTCATAGCACTCAGCCTAGGGGCTGATACCCAGGGCCCTGAAGATTGAACAGTTTTCTGGAACTCTTGTGGTGTTCTGGGTCCTAGAGGCTATTATTCTGGCTCCTTGCAGCCTTTTCTCCCTTAGTCACCTCTCTGCTTTCTCTCACCTCCTGCTCCCCCTCTCCTCCCTGCCCTGGCTGCCCTCAGATCCCAGATCTCCGCTGCCAGCATGGCTGCTGAGATCACTTGGGATGTCTGCCACCTATGGGACAGATTCTGGGAGCCAGGGTGGGGTCACTACTCAGGAAGCCAGTGTCTGGCACTGTTGAGATCTCTAGACGTGGACATTCAGCCAGGCAGGTGGGATAACCAGATGGCCAGGACTGCTGGGCAGAGAGCATCACCACTTCTAGGCACATCTGGGACCATAGCTACCTCTTCTCCAGCTGTCAAGCAGGCGTGCTAGGGCCACTACCCCTTCTCAGCTATCCAGCGGCTGCTGCCGTCACCACCGCTGCTGTCACTGTCTCTGCTGTCTCTGGATGCGACCGGCTCGATCAGCACTCCTGAAAGTACTCAAGAAAATATCCCTGTGGAGAATTCTTTTCATTGGACCAAATGCTGCAACACTAGAGGAGACAGTACAGGAGAGCATCTCCCAGCCCACTCACTGTGAGCTTGAGCAAGCTGTTGCTATAGCCCCGGGTCTAGACCAATCACAGCTATTTGTTTGGGTCCATCAGAATCTTGCCTCTTACTACCATTCATAATCACTGAAGCTTGTGTTTGGGACCAACGGACTTTTTTTTAGCATTTTTTTTTCCTTTCATATAGTACATTCCAACACCTTTCTTCCCCTCCCTTCGCTCCTCCCAGCTCCCCCCATCTTCCCTATCTCTAAGATCTACCCCCATATCCTCCCACTCCCACCCCCTCCTGTCCCCAAAAAAGAGCAGTCCCCCCAGGGTTACTGCTCAAACATACCACAACAAGATGGAACAGGGTCAGACACAATCCTCTACTTCAAGGTTGGACTAGGCAACCCAGTAGGGGGACAAGGTACTCAAAGGCGGGCAAGAGGTTCAGGAACATATACCCCTATTCCAGTCTGTATGAGTTCTGCAAGAGTACCAGGCCAGGCAACCTCAAGACATATTTGGAGGGCTCAGAAGTTTCCATGTCTGCTGCTTCAGGTTCTGTGAGTCCCTAAGAGTGCTGGTCAGTTGACTCCATGGGATTCATTCTCCTGGTGTCCTTGACCCCTCCGGTTACAGCAATCCCTCCTCCACTTCTTCCGAGGGGTTCCATGAGCCCTGCATTTTGTTTGGGGACCAAGAGACATTACCTCTTAAATTCAGTCACAGTGATTAGTGCTTCCACCAGGGGAAGTGCTCTTCCTCAGGCCAAAGTGGAAATGGTTGCAGGGTCATCCAGAATTCATGAAAGCTTCTGATAACAAAAAGTCTGACACAAATTGTTTCAAGCAGACCTGGCTGGTACCTTCAAGATCCTCAGCAGTCAGCTCTGATCTCTTCACAATTACCCCAAACCATCCACAGAGTATGCAAGATGGTGGATGCCAGTGTGACAAGCAGTTCAGGCAGCTGTTAGAATCAGTCCTTCTGCTCAGGGTAGCAGAGGAGAGTCCACAGCTGCTAAGGAGGAAGTCAACTCCCTTCAGCCTTAGTATATGCTTACAATTTGGACTTCGGGGTGTCTCATTAAAACTGACCATGATTTCAACAGTGCTTTAGCAGAGCATAACATCTGCCCAGTGCCCAGGAAGGAGTGGACCCTTCATCTGTCTCAAACTCAGGTTTAACAAGTTGACTAGTGGATTCAACACATTCTCCTGAGAAAGAAAATCTATGAAATTGAGAAACATAATCCACAAGCCTTCATTTCTCTATTTGTAAATATTTGGATTTTTCAATTGGGCAGTGAGGTTAGATGTTATCCTTACAATTTTTGTTTGTATGGCTGGCTGGCTGGCTGGCTGGCTGGTTGGTTGGTTGGTTTTGAGATAGGGTCTCTCTGAATAGCCCAGGGTAGCCTCTAATTCAGAATCTTCCTCCTCATTTTCCTGAGTGTTGGGACTGCACACAACTGGTTCCTGGCATTTTGTACCTATGGCAGTGTATAATATTTCAGAATTTGATCAAAAAGGAAGTGAATGGTGACATCATGAAGAACACTGTAATCTACATGCCAGAGCAGATGTGTGGTTAGAAAGTGAGCTAGTTGACCCAAAAGATCTCACACTGACTGCTAGAGGCATGGAAATCATGGAAGACAAGAGCTAAGCAAGAGTTGACAGCATTCAAACAAGCTCAGTCTGCATCTGGAGACTTCTGCCCTTAGATCACCTGCTCCCCTCTCCCTGGAAACCAGTCTCTCCCTACTCTCTGGAGAAACTGACCCACATAACCTCAGAATCCAGGTACATTCAACATCACTGAGGCCAAGTAAAGACAAAAGAGGCAGTGTACATTCTATTTACTGAACTGGGGCTTCTGGGGTGGGGCGGGGTGGTGATCCACACCCCCATTGTAACAGTAGAAGAGCTGAAATAAATGCTATCTGGCTTACAAAGCCTCAAACATTTACCACATGGACAGTACAGGAATGGCTTGCTGATGTGTGATTATAGAAAAAATAAGTGTCATGGGGGTGGGGGTGGGGGGTTCTAGCTCTGTGTTTCAGGGCTCTAATAAGAAGACAGGCAGGGTGCCTGTGACCTGTCCAGGGTGCCCATAGTTTACAAACTCTGTCCATATGCACACTCGACCTCCAAGCAGGTTTGGGTACTTGACTCTTCAGTACAGATGGATGTCCAAAGATCTTTTTCCAGATCCTCAAGGAATGCCCCAGACTGAAGGAACATCATTTCCATATGAAAACAGAAGGAAGGGAGTTAGAGAACCAAAAACAACTCAACCAACAGAAGAAATATATAATAAATATGGAGAATTATTGGCCTTTGATATATGATAGAGCATTTCATTGATAAAACAAGAAACTTGGTGCTGTGATAAAAGTAAAGTCTTGAGAGTGTGTCCACCTACATTTTAAACACATAACTAGACACGTCAAAAGACAGTCAAACAAGGAGATGAAATACTATAGGAGAAATTCAGTACAGGCTGCTCATATGTTAATAAAAATTGTCTTGTTGAACAAGAGAATTGGGAGATGAAGGGTATTAAAATAGCAAAGAAATAAAATTTATGGGAGTATTTTGAAGTTTATTTCACATTGTGCTTGGCATAATGAATAAAAACAACAGGCAAAAGGCCATCGTGAAATTGCAGAGCACTTTAGCAATAAAGAGGAGACCCAAATCCACATAGAGAGACACTGACAAAATAACAGCAGTCCAAATGGACCCAGAGTTCTCAATAGTAAACACTGGGTGCCAAAAATATAGTGCAGTGCCTTCAAAATTCTGAAGGAGAGTGACTTTGAACATCGTGACCTGTGCCCACCACCATCGGTCAAATACGAGATTGGTATGAGCATTTTCAGACATCAAGTACTCAAAATATTGAGCTAGCATGAGCCTTGGTTAGGAAGTTATTGAAGGACGTGCTCCATCATAGCTAAAAAGTAAAACCAAGAGCCAGTAATGGAGTACATGGAACAAGGACTCAGTATGTAAGTAAAGAGAGTTCCAAAATGGTGGTCTTGTTGGTCAAGTCCAGAGGGCCAACAGTCCAGATAGAAGCGGTGGGGATGGGGGGCACTAAGGGCTGGAGCCGGGGAAACCCTGATTTCTGGATGTTTTACAGATTTGTAATTAAAAAAAAAAAAACCCTGCAAAAGAGTAGGATGCCACTTAGCTGAGCAGATGATAATTTTATCCAATTTAATAATACGGGCACTGGTTTAAGAAAAATGGTTGGATGAATTTACCTGGAAGCACGTCAGAAGGCAGGGTGCAGGGGTTCTAGAGGACGAGTGAGAAGAAGTTAAATCCTACCTAAAATTAATAAATTAAGAACAGTTATAAAATCACATGCTTTAGAAACATACAGTCAAACGCTGGCAGAAGCAAAAGATAGAGGGCCGTTGCTTCTGTGAGAAAAGAAGGGAAAACAGTCGGCTTTTGCTTTTTATCCCACATGTGATCATTTAGTATTGTGTGATAGGCTTGCTGAACTCATCACATATGCACATGTGTTTATATGTGTGTATGCATGTGTACACACACACATATAGGCACCCTACCCTTTATGTGTCAAGGTTGCTACCATTGTCCCTAGCCATTTTCTATCTTCTATATGCACGTTAGCTAGTCATTTGTATTTGATCATAATTATAACTATAAAAACTAAGTCACTTTTGAGCCTAAATGTATGTGAACTCATGATCAGGTGGGATTTAAAAGTCTGTACAATAAGTGAATCGTTTCTTTGGGAATCCAGGCAGAACTGTGGACTCCCCTTTGGACTCTACTTATTTTTGAGATCTATAATCTTTGGAGGATAGGTATCACAAAAATGAGGTGGGGAATCTGTATCAGTATGGCCAGCATAAGCGGGGGAGATTCATCGAGGTTCTGGTAAAGAGTTAAGTATTGAGGAAGGACATCAGTGTGTGCATTCGAAAATGTATGACAACAGAGCGAAACTGACATGTTTGTAACAAGAAGGGACCAGGGCAGCTGAGAGCAGCTTAGCTAGTGAGAAGTGGGAGTGGGTCTTTCCTGTGGACACTGCTGTTGTTGGCGTGGATCAGAACTGAGTGTTTTCCTAGGGAATCAGTTCTCTGCTTTGCTTCCTCCTACAGCTTAATCGCTTACACAGAGCAGTATGTGGAGTATGACCCTTTCGTAACGCCAGCAGACCCATCTAACCCCTGGATCAGCGATGACATCACTTTATGGGACATAGAGACAAGGTAATAATAATAATAATAACAACAACAACAACAAGGTTTGGGAGTGGGAGGAATGTTGGAGAAAAATCTGTAATCTCATGCAATTGCCTTATTCCCTGTTTTAATTTGAATAGAAGAGGCCCAAGTGCCCTCCATACTGACAGACATCTGTTTGCTCAAGTTTCCTTCCTCCATGTAACTTTGATTTGTACATGGGTTCTTTATGGCTTCTCTCTGGCCCCTCTCTGAACCTTGGTATGTCATGGTAGCTAGCATAGCTCCTCTCCTTCACCTAGCTCTGGCCACTGGAGGGGAAGACTCAGCCTAATAACTTTCTTCTTTTTAGACAGGAACAATATTAGCTAGCCCCTCTCCTGACTGTCCTTACCTTGGAGCGCTTTTCATCAACTACCCCTCAGTTGTGAACATTATTCTCACTGTGGAACAGATGAGGAAACTGAGGCAGAGCAGAGTTGGTGAACTTGCCTTAGGATGCACAATTGGAATGCAGCAGCATTCATGCAGAGGGCTCCAGAGCTGGTCTCCAGAGGTCACAGGCACCCATAGATTCATCAGCACTTGGCTCTGATCTAGAAGGAAAGCAATGTGCTGACTTAACAGCTGAGGGGAACTTGGGGCACAGCAGAATTCCAGGACACATGGGGACAGTTCTATGTGGCACCCCTTCACCTCTGCCCTCAGAATTCTTCTTTCACTCTCTGTGCCTCCAGTGTTCTCTCTCTTCTGCTCTCTGTCATCTTTCTCAGAAGTGGAGAAACCTGGTAACAATTAATAAAGGTCATAGATGCTTACTATAAAAAGCTTAACATATCCTGGTGTACATAAAGAAGAAAACTCCTTCCTGCTGTGGCCAGCCCCAACAGTCCTCAGGGTCCAGAAAGAAGGTGATGAATAGGCAAAGGGAGATTGAGTCATAGACAGAGACTGAGGGGATCTAGAAGCTCTGACTGACTCACAGTCATCATGCTTTTTTATTTATATGGATTTCATAAAGACAAATTCATTATTTCCAAAGAGGATACAGATCATATTTTGTAAATATCTGAGCCAGTTTAGGTGATCCCACAAGCCTTGAACAATTTATGATTAAACTCTGGTGGTTAAAGTTTTACTTTAAGTTAGCTTGAACCCAAAAGCCTTCTTGGGCCTAAAATCTTCTGCAGCTGACTTGCTTTTATGATCTCTATAAAAAGCTGTTTGTTAAGATAATTCCTTTTGTTCCCTAGTTAAGTGACCTTACCATAATCTGATGTAAGTCAGTCTTTTTATAAATGGCAAAGCTGTCTACCTAATTCTTTTCTTCTTTTATATCATGCTACTATGTGTGGTAAAGGTTATTTTAGCCAATTTAACTTTGTTACTAAGTTCCTTTTACTCTGGGGACATATCACGTACATCCCCCCATCTTGTAAGCTACATATCCAGGAAACTCTGAGCATATGTTAGAGGAGGCCCCTGATCTGCCACCACTCCTCCTGTTTGGCTGAAACTTATCAGCTTCTCCCAAGTTTACATTGCTCTAACTATCTTGTTTCTGAGTTTGCTCAGGGGTAGCTGCACCAAGAAGATTTTGTAGTGGGATTTTGCCAAAAAGATTTTTGTATTATGAAGCCTTCCTTATGCTTACATGCCACTTGGACTTCTGAGAACAGCTCAGAAGCCCTATAAAAGTGGCAGTGGCAGTTGGCAGTGACAGTTAGTGGCAAGGAACATTGGGTGGGAAGGCAGCCACCAGGCTGAGACAGAAGACCATTGCTGGGAAGGCTCAGACAGAGGAGTTAGTAAGACAGAGGACAGTTGCTGGCAAGGAAGGCAGCTACCAGGCTGAAATAAGGAACAGTTGCTGGGAAAGCATGTCAGAGGACAGATAATGGGATAATAAATTTTAGAAGTTTGTCCAGTTCTCCAGGTTTAGGCAGATAAAAATGGCCAGAAGGAGCTGTAAAGATTTCTTCCTTTCTCTCTTTTCCTTTCTAACCTTTTGGAGCTAGGGGCTTAAAAATGTTCCAAGTTAAGAGTCTATCTCAGTAGCAGTGGCAGTTGGGGCAAGAGAATCAATTACAAGCAGTTAGACAAGCTGGGCAAGAGAGCCAGGAGGCAGAGTTCAGTTACAAGTGAAACAGTAAACAGATTCATTTGGCCCCCCAACAAATGGTTAAGGCTTAAGAGCTCAGATACAATGTCAGAAAACAATTACATTTGGCACCCAACATGGGGCAGCAGGAAAATAAAGATTAAAAGGACGGAAAATTTTATTTCAAATGTAGTAGAGGGAAAAGTAGAGGAGGAAGGGATGGGTGTTTGTGTTCAAGAGTCCAGCAAAGTATTTTTAGTAGCTATTACAACTGGGATATACACCACTTTGCTTTCAGTGATGATTTGGTTTTTTTTTATTCTTTTTTTTTATTTTTGTTTAAAAAGAAAGATTAACAAAGTGGCTAGGCAACTAAAAGAGTTGTGTGTGGGGGAGAGAGATTGGAAAGGGCCAAGATAGGAAAAACAGAGCAAAAGTGAGACTGAAGGGGCTCAATTTTTTCATTCTCTTCAAAAAAAGGAAATAATAAAAAAGAATAGTAATTGGTAGTATTACTAAAAGAAATAAAGGGGAAAATAGGAAAAGTAACTGGTGGTGCTATTAAGAGAAATATGGGGGTGTTTGAAAGGGTAGGAAAGGGGAAGGCTGAGGAACTGGGGGCACATACTTAGGGGAAATTAAAAATGGGAAAAAGTCTGAGAAAATGGGAAAACAAATTGAGGAACTGGGAACACAGCTGGACTTCTGCCCAATGACAGTAAAGAGTATGAGGAAAATGAAAGAGATGAAGCCTTGATTAAAAACTTCCCCATGTGAATCTCACAGTGGCCGATTTGGGACAGTTGGCTGGCACTCATCAGACAGTTCCACGAAAAGATAATGATGATAAAAGATAGTGATGAACTACTAAATGCCAATCACTGCAAATTTGACACAACCTCTAAGAGTCCAAAGACTTCCCATGATCTGTACAATAGCTGACAGTGCATTAGTCCTGAGGAGATTGTGACATCCCTTTAAGAGGAAGAGAACACTTAGAGCAAATAGAAACCAAAGGAAAACACCTTGAAGCCAAAATTTCAGACATTCAAGAGAATAGTCTCTCTCTGTGCAAAAGAGTCAGTTAACAGAACATTGAAACAGACTGTTGCCTTTATTAATATCAGTGAACATCAGAGTTCCTTGAAACACGAAGATTCCTATAGCGTTTTTTTTATAGAAAATGGATCAGGGCAGAGTCACAAGACAGAACCTGACAGGATTTGCCCTCTGCCTGAAAGTAAAAAGGAGATTGATTCAAGCAACCTTACAACCCCTGAATTTTCACTCTCTTGTTAGTAATGTATCATGCATGAAACCAAAAGATAAACTCCTGAAGACCAGAAAGAGAAGAGATGGCCTAGCAGAAGGCCCCAGAGAAAAAGTAACCAATATAGTATGATTTATATCTTAGTAATAGGGAGGAAATATGCAATGGGACGAGTCAGATGTCATGCACACTACTGGCTTAGGTTGATTCAGTGTGAGGATCAGATGACACCTCATCCTTTTTAATGTTGCATCTTTGCAAATACAGGTTTTCAGAGACATTTTGTGATTTAAAAGCTATGCTGCACAAAAAGCAACATGGACTAGGAAATGAAGGGAGCCATGGTCCTGCCAGATCCAGTTTGAAAAAATGTGCAGTGTGTAACAAATGTAAATGGGGATTGTCTAAGGGTTAATATTGATGTGATGAAGCATCATGACAAAAATCAGCTCGTGGAGGAAAGAGTTTATTCTGCTTGCACTTGAGGTAAAATCCATCTCTGAGGGAAGTCAGGGCAGGAACTCAAACAGGGCAGGAAGTTGGAGGCAGGAGCTGACATAGAGACCATGGAGGAGCTCTACTTACTGGCTTGCTCCTTGTGATTGGTTCAGCCACTTCCTTATAGAACTCAGGCCCACTAGCCCAGGGGTGACACCACCCACAAAGGCTCTCACATCAACCACTGGCTAAGAAAATGCCCTACAGGCTTACTACAGTCCAATCTATGGAGGCATTTTTTTTTCAGTTGAGTTCCTTCTTACCCAGTGACTCTAGCTTGTGTCAAGTTGACATAAAAACTAGTCAGGAGAGGGGTTAAGAATAAAATTAAGACATATTTTACTTCAATATATATGTATTTCATAGAGTTGCTAATTTGCTAGGACACAAGTACATATTAAGTTGACTGGTCCCAACCTTAAACAAAAACCTTGAGCATTTCTTTGGACTCAGGGATACCATAAAACTGAGACATTAAGGGTGCCATGAATATATAAGAGGCTCTGAACTAGTGACTATCTCTTTAGTTTTTTATACAAAAAAAATATTTTCATCTCTAATGTAATTATGATATATATATATATATATACACACACACACACATACACATATATGTGCTATTTCAATTAATAATATATATAAACACATACAGATCTACCTTATCCTTTTAATATCTGCATAATATCCCCTGGCATGAATGAAATAAATTTATTTAATCAATCCCTTGGCTGTAGCTATTTAACTATTGTAATATAAACAACAGTTCAAGGAATATCCCTATACCCAAGTCTAATTAGTTTTCTTACTATAAATTTTTCCAGAAGTAGAATCACTCAGAATGGAACATATATTTTAACTTAAGTTCGTGTGCCAGATTTTCCTAAACAAAACAGAACCCCTTTTCTCCGTGCCTTCAGTTTAAAGGCACCCATCCCCCATATCCTTGCTAGCCCCAGAGTTAGCAATCTTTCTATCTTCATAAATCTAATAGGTTGAGACAAATCTCATTTTGCTTTTAGAAATATCTTAATTGAGGATCTGTTTCTTCACTAGTGTAGAAATATCATAATTGAGGATTTCTCACGTGGTTATCCGAGATTCAGTCTTCTGTGACTTTCAGGTCATCTGCCCTTTCTCCATTTCCCCCCAGCGGTGGCTTTGCTTTGAACACTGGGACACAAAAGTCCCATTTGCTTTGATTTGTCTTTTGCCTGATTCATCCTGTCTTTTTTTTAATTTCTTTTCCTCTTCCCCAACTTTTGATTTTCTAATCAACCGTTGCATCACCTCTTTAAATTCTAGCTTCGAGTCTAGTCACAGTTCTATTTTCCTTTTTTTTTTTTTTTTGAGTTTGAGAGATCATTAATTCATAACAGGGCATGTGTGTAATTGAAAGCAGAAGCTTCCCTCTGCCTCCCCCGCACTTCACTCACCCCCAGAGGTATGCTACCATGATATATTTTAAACCAACACTCCGAACTTAACATTTCTATCATCATTAAGAGAATGAATAGTGTGCAAATGGACATCTACGTTTAAGATTCTGTCTCTGATGTGACCAGGTGTGTTAGTTTCTTTTTTGTTGCTGGGGAAAAAAAAACACCATGTTGAGGCAGCTTACAGAAGGGAGGGTTTATTCGAGCTCACGCTTCCACAGGGATAACTATCCATCTCCATCATGGGCGAGAGGCAGGCATGAGCAGGCATGGAGACTGGAGCAGCAAACTGAGAGTTCATATCTTGAACTCCAAGCAGGAAGTAGAGAGTGGAAACTGGGAGCAGGGTAAGGCCTTAAGTTCTCAAAGCCTGCCTCTAATGGCTTACTTCCTCCACCAGGGGCTTGGGAGAGCCTAAGCCTCCCCAAGAACACCGCCAACTGGGGACCATGTGTTCAAATGCCTGAGACTGTAGGAACCTTTCTACCCGCTACACAGGACTGACCCAATAATTTAAAACTTTCAGGGGTGTCTTTTTGCCTCCTGCTCCTCTTCCTCCTCTTCTTCTTCCTCCTCCCCCTCTTCTTCTTCCTCCTCTTCCTCTTCCTCTTCTTTCTCTTCCTCCACCTCCTCTTCTTCCTCCTCCTGCTCCTAGTTGTTTCAATTACCACTTCTGTGTTTTCCATGCTGTTCTCTCTCTTGTTTTTAATTATTTAGGTAAATTTTAATTCATATTTCTAAAGGATTTTTAAAAATTCATTGTTTGAAAATTCTCTCTCTCTGTCTCTCTCTCTCTCTCTTTCATCCTTTGGTAGGAACTCTGGGCCTCTGGAGTAGAGCTATCAATCTCTTTAGAGGGCTCCCTGTGTTGCTCAGATTTTTATTTGTTTGGGAGCTTTTTCTTCATGTTCTTGCCTCTCTGTCATCAGTGGTGGCACTAAGCTATGGTCTCTCTCTCTCTTTTTTAAAATCAGAATCTGGCCAACACACACACACACACACACACACACACACACACACACACACACACACACTTTCCTTAGCAAGCTGCTTCCATTTTGAGGAGCCAGCTGTGTATTTCGGAGTTTCTTCCGTGTGCTCCTGCCTCCTGCCTACCCACTGCTCCACTGAGGTTCTGCTGCTCAGAGCTTCAAGGCCCTCCAGCTGTTTTCTTCTGAAAACTGTCCTCTATCAGCTCCGTGACGAGCTCATTCACTTGTTTCCAACTTTGGAAATGCCTGGACTTTACCATCTGCCTGCAGAGCATATCTTTGTGTCTGCATATTATGATCAGGTTTAAAACAAAAACAACAAACAAACAAAATCCCTTTTACTGAGCTCCAGAGTCTTGCCTGGTCAGTGTTTTGAGCCACTTGCCCCTCCTACCCAGGTTTCCTTCTCTCTCATGGCGACCACCTATTGTAATGACGTGGCTGTCCCCACTCCGGTTGTTATGCCACAACCCCTCTAGTTCACTTCCAAAGAGTACCCACCTTTGTTTTAGCATCTAGTCTTCTAACTGAAACACTAGGAGGCACTCAAAGGTATAGATGTGGCAGAGGGTGGGTGAATAAGTTATTCCTCCTTTGATTATTTCACTGATATTTGGGGAGAAAGGAAAATAAATGCTGAAGCAGATTCACTGTGATAAGATGGATTTTCGCACTTGTCCCTAACTAGATAAAGAAGCACACAATCATCTGGGGAAACGCTGGCCACCTTGCCACTTGCTTTATCTCAAACTATTCAGCTCTCTACCCTCCGCATAGTTCTACCTGCCCTATAATAGGTGGTCCAGTTCTGTTTTTATTGTTCAAGCTTGTACCCTAAGCTAATGCCTAACCTTAGAAAGAGATACAGCCATGGAGTCCTTGTCTACCCAAGCAAATGGGGCTCTATAGACTCAAGTGAAAATGAAGCCCTAGTTCTTCTCCTGGCAGAACATCCACTCAGAGGCTTGCAGCACTGTTGGAAGAAATACAGTGTGAGATCAGTGCAGACATCACACTCCAGCCTAGTGATTGTCCACGTCTATACCATAAAGTCCAAAGGTGACCAAGAAAATAACCAAGTTAGTTTTTTCTCAGTTTCACCTCAATTCAGCCCATATGTACTGAGACCTACTTTGCACTGTGTTCTGAGAAGGAAACTCTCCAGATAAAAATCTAACAAAGTCAATAAAACCTGGTGTTTTATTACCACTTGGCACCAGAATTCCTCCTTGCTTGGCAAAGGGCGCTCAGCCACTTGGGGCAGAAAGCAAGTCCTGTGGGCAGGGCTTTGGCGGATTCAGCCAACAAAGGAGAGGGTTAGGCTGTGCCAGGGGAAAAGTGGGGTGAGTGTTTTCTGTTCCTGAAAAAGGAGAGCAAAGGGTGGGGGTGGGCCAGGATGAGCAGAGGGAGAAGAGCTAGGGCAAAATTAGAAGCCAGGGAAATTCTAGTAGCCAGTGACAAAGGACTTTTTAAAAGTGGGAACACTGAGTACGTAGGCTGCCAGGAGAGGCAATAGGTGCCCTCTTCTCAGGGCCTAGAGTATCCAAGTTTCCTATCTTCTTAGATCTTGTGTGAACGTGGTATATGGCAAAGGAGAAGCCATGTGTGGGCAAATAGGATACTATGGAGATTTCTTTCTGCTCATCTGGACTGGACTTTAGACTTCTCCTGGGCTACAGAGAAACACAGGCTGACTTATTTTGAGTTCCAGGGTTGAGAACATCAGAGGAAATGCCTGGACTCTACAAAAAATGAAGAATACATTGTGTCTGCTGAAGGGTGGGTGAAGACACATCCAGTGAAGGACAGCAACCAATGGGTTTAAGATGTAGCATGGGTGACACTGAGCTGTTCTTGGATCCCTTCTCAGTCTCAGACAAGATATTAGATCCAAAAGTCTAAGAATAAGAAAGAATATAATCAGGAGAGGGGAGGGGACTGAAAGCCACTGTTTTAGAACATGGTGAGCTCCATCTGATAGAAATTCTGAGAAGCCAACTTTCCTTAAAGAAAATAGCAATAGCCAGGGCTTATCACTGAGTAGCAGGCAGCCAAACGTTGCCAGACCACAGCTGGAGAGAATTCCCTAACCTAAACTTTACCAGAAGAGTGTCTCAGGGGAGCCTAAGGGAAGTAATTCTGGTGCCAACATTAATCAGAGGGTGGGACCCCACGAAACTGGTATGGCCTGCAGAATTGTGGTCAGCCATTTCTTCCCTCCATGGGGCAGATTTAAGGCTCCCTCTCCTCTGGGTATAGGGCACATGAGCAAATAGTTACATCGAGCCCGCTTCACTCTGCTTGGCTGAAGGCATCCACTCCCACCCAAGCTGAGACAGAGCCTATTCCTGGGTTCCCTGTATGCAGCTATTTGGACAGAACTGTTAGTGTTAAGCTCCTTTGAAAAAATATAGATTTACTTATTTTATTTTATGCATATGAGTATTTTGCCTACTTGTATGTACCACATGCATGCCTGGTGCCTGCGGAGACTAGAAGAGAACACTGGATGCCCTGAATTTGGAGTTACAGATGGTTTTGAGTCACCATGTGGGTGCTGGGAACTGAACCTCGGTCCTCTACAAGACCAGCAAGTGCTCTTAACCACTGAGCCATTTCCCCAGCCCACTCATGCTCCTTTCTTAAAGCAGTTCCCAAACATGGCTCCATTGATGGCTTCCCTCCTTGTATGCATGTGCTGATTCATATGTCAAGAGGACTTTCTCCTTATGTGCTGGTCTTGCTGCCTTATTTGGCCATCAGACTGTGGGAAAGTGACACCCTGAGAGACAGCCATACATGGTCCCAGTAGTTATTAAACATTTGCTCTTAAGTCTTTGGGATCGTCTGCCATACTGGGAGAAGTTCAAGCCATTGACGGAGCCAAGCGCGGTCACCATAGTCAACAGCCTCAGACAAGCTCTTGACCAACAGCCAGTGTCAGCTGCCACAGGAGCCATTTGGATGTCCAGCCCAGTCCAGCCCTCAGATGACCCTTTAAGCGACCTTGCAAGTACAGCTCTGAGGGACCACAAGTGAGAAGCTCACACTCAAGCCTAGATAGACTGAGAATAAGGGAAGAGAGCAGTGACTGGGCGTTTAAGCCCCTGTATTTTGTGCAGCAGAGCTGGGCCACACCCATCGGAGTATCCAACACCTTCCAGTTGATCTTGAGGGGGCACAGGGAATAAATCAAGATCGTTTCTTCACAGTGTGGCCCTAAGATGGAGTCATTAGATAATGCTTTCCTCAGAGGACTGGTCCTTGTTTCACAATTTTTCTGATAACTTATCTTAATCCATTCAGGCTGTGAAACAAAAATGCAGTAGGCTGTGCGTGACTTACAAATGAAAGATACTTGGTTCTTATTGTTCTGGGAACTGAGAATGTCAAGACCAAGGAGGCA
This sequence comes from Cricetomys ansorgei, assembly GCA_026225945.1. Taxonomy (NCBI): domain Eukaryota; kingdom Metazoa; phylum Chordata; class Mammalia; order Rodentia; family Nesomyidae; genus Cricetomys; species Cricetomys ansorgei. The sequence goes on from JAMJFZ010002869.1 coordinate 6,765,983, forward strand.
GTGTGTTGGTGTCTGAGGAGGGCCTAGATCATGGTCTGGTCAAGGTGGCATGTCACTGTTATTGCTTAGGAGGCTGAGGCAGAGTGTAGATGGAAATATTAATATCTTGGGTGGGTTACAATAAAAACAGACAAGATACAAATTCTCCAAGATGCAAGCCTGAATGGCCTAGGCAAAGGGTCTTGCCTCTGATGGTCTGACCCAGAGCACATGGCCTCCAGATAATTTATTGAGGAAAGGCATCACCGACCAATACGAAGGTCTTAACTACATAATGAATAGAACTTCCACAGTACAACAACCCCTAACTTTAGCTGACCAACTTGATGCTGTTTTACAGGTAAAGTCAAGAGCCAGTTAACATATTCCTTGACCAGTGCTTAAGCTGATTAAAAAGTTCCTCCATGTTAGCAATAATACAATCGGGTGCTTTCAACATAAAGATCTCGGTGGACAAAGTCAAATCTGAACAACAATTGCTCCATCCATGGGTAATTGTGTAGACAATTGCCAGTACTCCAAACAAGCATTCTTTCTGCATTCAAGAAAACTGTAGCCGTCCACACCCAGAAAACTGGTTCTAACATCTAAGGAAGATGACCTTCTGGCAACAGCTCTAGCTGCCAGACACAGCAGCTGTTTAAAGTTCATTTTACTGCCCAGAAGTGCATGTAGCTTTACAATATTTGAGAGTAAGTTTAAATATTCCACTACACAGAAGGATCACAGGTTTGGCCTGACCACAGAGTGAATTTTGTACTTTTCCTTCTGTATTATGGCAGCAAGGTGAGAGCTCTCAGGTTTGTTGATAAGGACACTAACATCATTCCTCACTGCTCAATGACCTCCAGAGGCCCCGGCCCTTAACACCATCATGTTGGAGGTCAAAATGTCAACAGATGAGTTATGAAGAGGCAAAAAATTTTAATGTGTACTGTTCTACCCATGCTCCCCAGTTTATAAACAATGGCATGTAAAACCCATTCATCTGGCCCAATATCACTAGCAGTCTTGCTCTAACAACAGCTTTAAAGTCTCATCTAAATAAGACCGGGTGAGTCAAGATACAAGTCGTCTCCGGCTGAGTTATTTTCCAGCTGTGAAACCAAAAAGCTACATTATGTCCAAACTACAGTGACAGGAAGTATAAGATAGATGTTCCCATTCCAGTACGAAAAGAAAAGGGAAGCTGGTCCCAAGTACGTCTAAATACAACAGGGCAAAGTTAAAGCTTTCACCAAAGAATGATTCCTCTTTGTCTTGATGCTGTGCCTTCTAGGCCCAGGTGAGGCAACAGATTCAGAGAGGCAGTGGACCCCCTCCACATATCTTTGGGGACAGGTTGTGTGCCTGTGGCCCTTAGTGGGCTGACATTCTGTTCTCTGTGCCCATCTGGGTGGTAGCATCATACCCACCACTCAGTGCATGCCCTCTCTCTGCCAAAGTTTTGTGGCTTTCTCGGGCTGGACCGCCACCCTGTGGCTCTGCCATGGAGGCTTGTCCCGATAGCGTTACCATTTACAGTCCACCCTGCAGCTCCCTGCAGGGACCCTACCCCGGAGGTACCAAGCGTGGACATCCTGGACCACTTGAACTAGAAAGACGGCTGCATCTACGGAAACTGCCCTGTCCTCAGCTCCCCCGGGTTGTGACAGTCTGAGCCTGTAAGGGGAGTCCCAGGCCTAGTGGCCTGTGGTTCACCTTCATGTCACTGTCCTATGGTTCTGAAAAACAGCTCCTGACTTCTGTCTGGATGGCTGAGCCGGGCCATATCGTTATAGCACTCATTTGGCCATGCCGTTCGTGGTCTCTTCTTTGCTGTTTTGTTGGCTTCTTGTTGCAACACCAATAAGTTGGGAATTTTCTCAATCCTTGTTTGGATTCTAGCTCCTTTTGCCTACCAAGTCTCTCTTTAGTTCACTCCTCTCTCTTTATGTACTCCTAAAAGCCACTGGGAAGAGTCAAACTATCCCTTCAACATACGGCTTAGAAACTTCCTCGGCTAAATAAGTGGTATCATCGCCTGCAAGTCCTACCTTCCACAAAACACTAGAATGCAGACAGGATTCCGCCAGTCTCTACCACTTGCTAACAAGAACCCTCCTTCCTCTGACTTCCTCGTGTTCAACCTGAGACTCATCAGTATGGCCTTTACTATCCATTAGCATCCTGTTCTGAATTATTTAAGCAATGTCTAAAAAGATTGGGGGTTTCTCTTCAGCTTTTCTATTTGTTTTCTGAGCACCCCCCAGGATGGTCTTTATGGGTCCATTCTCCACAAACATTTTAAACTTCCTCTGGCCTGTCTTTGCCACCCTTTTCCACGTATTAGAGCTGCATCCCACTCTCAGTACCAATTTTTGTCTCAGTCCATTAGGGCAGCTGAAAAAAAAAATACCATACATGGTGTGGCTTATAAACACCATAAATTTATTTCTCACTCTTCAGGAGCCTGGAGATCTAAGAGCAAAACACCAGCAGATTCACTGACTGATTGAGGGCCCTCTTCCTAGTTCATAGCTGGCCCACCTCTTGCTGTATCTTACATGGTGGAAGGGTGAGGGCAGCTCTCTGGGTCTCGTACAAGAACATTAATTCCATTTGTGAGCCAGTCACCTCAAGGGGCCCGCCTCCTGATACATCACATTGGTGGTTAAAATCAAGGGAAGAGGCAGACACTCATTTACAACACAACTCGAGACTTTTGAGGATATCTTACGTCTTTCCTCAAGCCTTAGTTTAGATATCAAATGAGAAATGTGGAGTAGAAGACAACGTGAAATACTGGCTGTTGGAGACAGGAAGCTAGAGTCCAAGTCCAGATCGCTACATGCATCTCTGCGGCCTTTTGAACATGGAGCATTGATCTACCTCTTGGCTTACACTCAAGTTCAATGACAGGAGAAGCAGAGTCAGGAGAGCCCTTTGCCCTTCCCTCATATCTTGTAGGTCCTGCAGGAAGACACATGCTCCTAGGTAGTTGTTTAGGCTGTTTTATGAAATGTACTGCAGATATTTGGGCAGAGGGGACCTTAATTGAGAAATGCCCCTGCCAGGCAGGTCTGTCAGAAAACATGTGACCCCAACCTGATCTAGACAGTCCCTCGTTGAGAATCTCTTTCCAGGTGATTCTAGAGTATGTCTAGTTGACAATTAAAACTATCACACCCGGGGATAGAAAAATGAAAAGATGTTTCATTTTTTTAAAGATTATTTTATAAATGGAAGATAACATTCAGTAGTAGCAATGTGCTCAGAACTGTTCTTGAACCTTAAAGTGGGTGATGTTGGAAATACCCAAGAGATGAGGCAAAGAGGTAAAGGGGATGTTGTATGCAAGAGGCTTTCCACAGAGCAGAATCCCAACTGGAACAGGAGAGCAGATGTGGAGGGTAAGTTAAAGAAATAGATTAGGAATGACAGGCAATGGAGAACTGAACAGTATCAGCTTAAAGTTCGTGTCCTTCCTAGAACCTCAAAAGGGTGATCTTATTTGGAAATAAGGTAATAGACATAATTGATTCCATTGAGACCATACTGGAGGAGGGTGGGCCCCTTGTCTATATAAGTGGTGCCTTTGAAAGAAGAGAAATAGATGCAGACTCACACTTGAAGAGGGAATGCTATGTAGAGACTCCGAAACACGGAAGCGAAGCCAGGTGATGATACAGGTGGAGATTCGGCAGTGTGTCTGCAAGCCAAGGATTGCCAGCTGCATCAGAAATTGAGAGAAAGACATGGGAAGATTTCCCTCTAAAGCCCTCAGACCAAGCATGGTTCTGCTAACACCCTGGTTTTAGATTTCTAGTATCTGGAACTGTGATGCCAAAAACTTCTGTTGTTTGAAGCCTCTCATTATATTAAGACTTTATTATGGCTACCCTTAGACTTCTAGGGGTAGATGGTCTTTCCATACCCTCTCATTTACGCTAAAGCATGATCTTTGGAGTTGGGGGACATCTCTGACTTCTGTGCTAGTCCTCTCTGTAATTCTACACGTGCAGAGTCATTCCAAGATTTCTGACCCGCCATCAGCTTGACCCTTCCCCAATCCTGCCACCACCAAGGAATTTGGTAGGGTGACATGGGTTCACTGCCCATCATCAGAAAGTGATAGCCATGGTGGTGGTAGGCATGCATGCGTGAGATGGTCATTACAAAGACTGAGTCCCTTTCCACACCAAGTCTCTGGGCACAGCCTTTGATGAGGCTGCAGCTGCCACCAGTCCAGCTGCAGAACCTTGCATCGTTGTCTGATAAAGAGCAGATTATGTGTCTGCCCTACATCAGAGCGTGACCCTGGAGGAGAGTTATTCCTGCAGCACTCAGGAACTTAAATTTGCTGATGGTCTCAACTCCAGGGGACTGTTTCCACAAACAGTACTTTTGGTCCTTTGGAAAGTTACCAAATTTGGTTATGTGGCTGGTTTCCAAGAGAACCCAGGATCTGTTGTCTGGTTTATTGTACAAAGCCCAGCCTGATTCTTTACAAGAGTAGGAATTTCCCATTGCCTGGCCTAATAGTTTTAGCCTTCTACCATAACCTTGTTGAGCTATGCCTGGAAATGCAAAGCCATACTGCAAGAGTCTCCCTGACCCCGACATGTATGATCTATTGATCACTACACTAGAAATAGAACAGCTGCCAATCACATGAGTCAGTGCAGAGGTCACTGGGTTCAAATGGCTTACATCTAGACTATGTATCCAGTACCGGAGCCACTAGCCGCAGGTGACTATTTACGTTTAAACTTTAATTACTTAAAATTTAGATTTCACTCCATTTCATCAGCCATACTAGCACTTTTGAGGCCCTCCAGTCATGCACAGATGGTGGCTCCAAGCCTGCGGAGCACGAATGTAAAACGGCTGGCTCCCCAGTCCAGGAAGTTCTCCTGATCAGGCTGCTCTAGAATTACTTGCTTTTTAAGAATTCAATGTGCCAGTTCTCTTCTAAGAGACATGGAGACTATTTCAATTCTGTAATTAAAAAAAATGATTGTATATACTGACTGTTGGAGATTATAAAGAATCTGTCTGTCTCTAAAAGAAAAGAACTCTGTCTATGCCAGAGGTCTCCAAGTGTTGCTGTGGCTTAGTCTCTGGGGACCCTTGTGAAACTGGAGCTTCTGTTTCAGCAGCTCTGGATACGGCCTGTGGTTCTGCTTGGTCTGCAGAACACACCTTGAGTAGGGTTGGAGAAGGGGAGGGAAAGGAGGGGAGGGGAGGGTTGGAAAGGGGAGGGGAGGGGAGGGGAGAGAGGTTCCATCATGTGACTTGTGAAATAGGAGCTATTGTTCCATGAAGGGTTAGCCAATGGACTTCATGGAAAGAGGGAATCTGAAGGAGTTACTGCACTGGTTCAGCATCAGAAGAATATGACCAACCCCCCTTCTTCCCTGTGGGTGTGAGACTGCAGATCAGGGATGAGTTCAGACTTAAGGTTGCCCTCTGGAGCCACACAGCCAGATTGGATTCCTGACTCCATCACTTTCTAGCTACGGGTCCCTAGGCAACTGATCACTAGACCTCAGTCTTCCTATCTGGAAAACGGTCCTAGCATACATCACAGAGCAGTTATAAGGACTCAGCCCATTAGCAGGTAGATGCAAAGTGCTTAGAACAGTGGCTAAGACACTATAATCACTGCGCAGAGCGGCGAAAGCAATGAGCGAAGGCGGCGTGCTGTTTCTAAACAATGGAACCCGGCTTATTCTGGTTGAACCCGTGCATTTATAACCAGTACATCGCTCAACTCGAGTAAGAGGCTGATTTCTCCATTGTATATTGAGGAAGAGACAGAAGATGGGGAGCCAGTTTCTCAGATGAAGGGTTGGATTCATGAGGTATCCTGGGGTAACAGGAAAAGTGCAGAAAGAATAGAGTGGAAGATTGGACTTGTGACTGATGGGAGTGGTCCACAGAGGCCCCGCGGGTGATGGGGATATGCTTCCTGTAGACGGCAGTCACTTGCTGGGCACTTTGGCGACCCTCACCAAACACTGCCTCTTCACCTGCCCCTTCTCAGAAACTGCTCACCACCTGTTACCATGGCTCCGTAAAAGTGCACATGTGGAATTTGTGTGGGTTTTGTGTCATCTTTTACTTACATGTGAGATGGTTCTCTTTGATGGGTGGTGGCAAGACAGATTTGAATTCGTCAGGGAGAATCCGACGAAGGTTTTTGTGTGATCCTGATCATTTTCAAACCCTCTTCTCCCACCCCAAAGCAAAGAGCCCAGCCAGCAGCGAGTGAAACGATGGGGCTTCTCCTTTGATGAGATTCTGAAGGACCAGGTCGGACGGGACCAGTTCCTTCGATTCCTGGAGTCAGAATTCAGTTCAGAAAATCTCAGGTAAGTAAAATGTTTGGATTATAGTGTGTGTGTGTGTGTGTGTGTGTGTGTGTGTGTGTGTGTGTGTGTGAATTTGCGTAATCAGTCTCTCCACCTCCCTTTTTCAATAAAACATTTGGGTTCAAATTCAGATAGCAGCTATCCAGCTAAGGTTGGGGTGGAAGCTATAAATGGGATTAAACAGTCAAGTGGCTTTGTTAGCACGAAGTAGACTGCGTAACTATGTAAATTAGGTAGTAAACTATCATCAGCACAACTATGAAAGTGTGGGGTTTCAGAGTGAGGAGCCTATTCAGAGCACCCCTTCTCCAAAATGTTCCAGGCCTAGAGATCCAGGGCCCCTGCAAGTTAAGCAGTAAAAGAGGACGCCAGTGGGCTTACTTCAGAACTTTCACATGCCAAGTCAATGCTGTATAACTAGAGATGTGACTATATAAGCTAATGAAACACCTGCTTTGCCTTGGGGGGATTTTGTCACTTCCCTGTGACTCCTGGATCAGCTGATCTCACTGAGCACCTGATTATTTCTGTAGGTCCATAGCTAATCCCTTATGAGGGAAACGTACAAATAATTACTATTTAATAGGAGAAAAAAAAAAAAGAGAACATTTGAGAAATGAGATCTAATGTGAGAGAAAGAGAGGGCTAATGAAAAGCAGAGAAGTTCTTGGTCACGGAAATGAGGAACTGGGGGTTATTTGGCCTTCTCTTGTATCAGATAAGCAACCAGGTGACTCATGGGAATGTGAGTAGATATGTTATTAGGTAAGTCCCCCTCAGTGGTTGCCTGAGTCAGGGTCTCTAAAAGAACAGAACTGACAGGATGACTACATGCATTGAAAAAGGATGGTTAGGCTGGCTCACAGGGTGTGGTCCAGGTCATGCAACAATGGCTCTCACCCCAGAGAGGCTGAGAATCCAGTAGTTATTCAGTCTATGAGATTGGATGTCTCAGCAGTCCCAATTTGGTACTGAAGACCTGGAAGATTCCTGGAGAGCTGCTGGTCTTCAGTCTACATTAGAATCTTAAAGAAATTGATTTTAAGGGTGCCCCCCACATTTAGGGCGGGTCTTCCCCACTTCAAATAATTCAAACAAGAAAATCCCTCACAGGAGTGCCTGCTGGCTTTTGTTTCAGTTCCATGTGCAATCAGATTGACAACCAAGACTAGCCATCACAGTGATCTTAGCTAACTGACTTCTCCAGGCTGACACTCACAACTCCAACCCTCTGACCCAATTTGCATTCTGGTTTTCTTTTATATACTAAGCTAATTTCAACGTTCCAATTCTACTTCCTGAAATAGACTTTTGTTACATTTTGAATTTTTGAAATTAGAAATCAAGGCATGTAATGTCGGAAAAGGACTGTGTTCTCTTAGTTACTGGGTAAAATTCATGTCATGTCATCGATTAGCTCATAGTTATGGCAAACCTATGCTTCAGCAAGCCTCACCAGTGTCTACTAAGGGATGTGAGACAGTCAAGGTGTGCGATCTCTCGCTGGAAACAATGTTGTAGGTCCCTGAAGAAAATGCACAAGAACCGATTAAGTTATTAATTAGACACAAATACGTGTAGTCTCTAAAGCTACTTTGGAAGTATTTAAAGGAGTGAGGAATGAATGTGAGGGAAAGTAGGCAAACTATAAGCTTGACTTGGAAGAATTCACAAGAACCACTAGACCAAGTAAAAGCAGGGAATAGATTCTGAGCTTTGGAATTGAATTAGCCATGGTAGGTAGATTTTTTTCATCTCTGTGGCCAACAGTTGAAACAACTCAAGGAAAGGAAGAGTTACTTTGAAACCCCTGACTGCAGAGGTTTCAATGGGAAGTGGTGAAGAGTACGAAACAGAGCAGACATGCTGGTGGCCGGGAAGCAGCAAGAGACCACCTGGGCTGTGAGTGTTCCCTCTGGCCTGCTTTCACTGCATCCATCCTCCAGACTATGGGGGCAGCACTGCCTACATCCAGGCTGTGTGAATCCTCTCTGGAAATGCACCAAAAGACACCCCCAGATCTTCATTAATATCCTGGACTGTCCTCAAGCCAATCAAGTAGAAAAAGTAAATCAAGATTAACTGTCACTGAGTGACAGCTTGACTGTCCCTGGCCACGCACGCAGTCCTGGGAAAATGTGGTTTACCGATGGTGTGTCGATATCTTTCTGATCAGACCTGTGCCTGTTATGAGCTAGACAAGGTTATCTTACTTTCAGGTTATGACACAAAAGATCTTTTTCAGCATCCTTTTTAGATTGTTCTAACCACAGTTAGGGGGTTTGCTTTGATTCCTGACCAGGCATTTGTAACCGAAGCCTTGACTTTTAATCTTCTTCACTAGGGTAACACTGAAGCCAGTCTCCCCAGGCGATGTAATAAGCAAGCCTTAGCTGGTCTCTCTGTATGGCCAGCCCAATCCCAGACTCCCTCTCCTACTGGGTCCCCACAGGTTCCTGTTATCTCTCTGAACCCTGTCCCATTTGGACTCCAGGATGGATTACTATATACTATGTCCTTTGCTGGTTTCTCAGCCCACAGGTACGCTTAATAGCTCTCTGCCACCTGAAATCTTACAGACAGTAAGAAGGATGACCGTAGGGTCCTGTTCATTGTGAAAGCCCCGGGCATCTACATGCTTAGCTCCATCTTGCCCAGTCTGTGGGGATTTCCTGTTAAAAGCTGAAGTGTAGCCAAGGCTGCCTGTCCAATCACACTGCTTTCAGGAAATATGCACAACACTGGAGACCCAACCGCACCGAGGAGTGTGTCCCTGGCAGGTGTTCCCTCCGTCCTGCTATTTCCATTTGTGCCTCTGCCAGCAGCTTGCCTGGTGCCAGGAGGGCTACATTTTATCTTGGGTGAAAAAATGTGCATGCACATGTGAGAATGTGCCAGCCCCCAGCATGCATGCATAAATCCAGACTTAAAGAAGGTCCCCCTCTGGTCCACGACAGGAAGGAGGATAAAGAAAATAGAAGAGCAGAGCGAAAAAGTATAGCCAGGGAGCTTGTGAAATCCTCTCCGGAGGCCCCAGTTCCATGTTGATGGTATTCAGCCTAATTGGATACAGAGAGGAAAGTTCAGCTCTAAGTCACAACTGGAAGGCCCTTCGGTCCCTTAATCACGGAATAGCTGCTTCCCTTTCCATCTGTTCATCCCTTCGGTCACAGACCTTGGCTAAGCCCTCCTACAACACAGATCCAAGGGCTCAGGGTTAACCTGGCTCTGCCCCTTGTCCACAGTAGCCACACTGCTGGGCAGGTACGCCTTCTATCACAGTCTTAGGCACAGTGGTACAAGGGACCTGGGGAAAGTTCACAGCTTGGGGTTCTGGTCCATCTGTTGCCTCGGTCTCGCTGGGGTTGTCCTTCCTGCCTGGGACTGGCCATGAGCCCAGGCGTCTGGAATCAAAGCAAAAGAAGAAAAGAGAAAGGCCGGGTACATTGCAAAGTGCTCTCCTGCTTCTGTCTCTGATGTGCCTTGCATCTCTTTGGTCGTAGAGCTACTTCATCCAGTCTTACCGGGCACAGCACATGGGATACCCACGAAGTAGCAGCTTAGTAGAATTTATACTAGGGCTTCAGAATGAGGAAGAGAGGGCCCCAAAGTGCTGCCTAGCAGGAAAGGGTTCTGTGGTGACGTGGATACCATGGGAAGGCCCTCTGATGAGTGTTGTGTATGCTGTACGTACATGTTCATATATATGTGTGATTGTGTGCACACAGGTGTGTATACACAAATGAGCAGGCACCAGGGGTCAACATCAAATGTCTTTCTTGACCACTCTCCATCTCATTTTTTGAGACAGGGTCTCTCGCTGAACCTGTAGCTCACTGATTTGGTGGACTGGCTGGCCAGAAAGCCCCAGGGATCCTCTAGTCTCTGCACCCCAGCATTAGGATTACATGTGCGCACACCCACACACCTGGCCTCTCGTGGGTGATGGGGATCTGAACTCAGGTCCTTATGCTTATATAGCAAGCACTGTACTCAGTCCCTCCTCTGATCTTTCTCTTCCGGGTGAGTCTGTGAATGACTGAAGGCTGTCATCTCCAGTGACAGGATGGGGAACAGGCCCAACAACAGTACTGACTGTCTACATCAGAAGCCCCTCATCTCTTGTTCTGACCACCCAAGCCAAGCCAAAGACTGAGTTGCTTAAGGGGTGGGTGTGGCTACGGGGCAGGTGGATTGGGATCCTCCCGGTCTGAAGAAAGCACTACAGAGCTGACTTTATCCTTTTCCCTGTTCTATGAATTTTCCCCAAATGGTGATTGTGCCATTTGCACCTGCTCTTGCTGTCTTCCCTGTACAAACCTTTGTCCTCCCTGGCTTGACACCCTCTGCCATACAGCAAGGCATGAGTTAAAAATCAAAACCTGCAACAAAGAGCATCCCCCCTGCATTTTTTATGAGCTGTAGTATCTCCTGAGAGAGCAGAGTTGTTCTTCTAACCTGCAGATTGATGACCCTACTTCCATACGGTGTCAGCTGAAGGGAGAAGCAATTAAAAGAAAGCACAGGGGCTGCCAGGTTTTGCCTCGAGAGTTCCAGTCTCAGCTCCAGCTTCAGCAATTGCCCCAAGTCCTAGAAAGACCCCAGAAGTTTCATTAGGCCCAGTGAGGTTCCATGGTAACCAAACCTATGACAAGTGAGAACCAAGTGATTCCTTCAAGGCCACCTGCAGCAGCCTGGCTACTGCCCTGCGCAGAGCTCAGCTTGGCGGGGGCAGGGGGTGGGGGTGCTGGTACTAGCTACCCATGTGCACACCTGAGAACTGCAGCCCAACCAGAAACAAAAATCCACTTTTGTCCATTGTTCGGAATCACCCGATGACCAGCAGAGGGCACAGAAACACTTCATTCTGCAGAAGAGTTTGCTTTTTTTTTCTGGGAAAAAGCCCAGGGCTGTGTTTTGTAACCTCTGAACATTCTAGTCTGCAAGAAGATACATAATCTGGCAAGTGCAGAGCTGTACGGACCTCCTGGTGGGATGGAAAATGATCGATGGCTCATGGGTTCTCCTGCTCCCAGCCAGCCCAGAGGAGAAAACCCTACTGTTTGTCAGCATCCCAGGAGAAAGAAGGCTAGTGGGGCATCCCCAGACCATCCTCCAGTCCCATGAGCCCAGCAGCTTCACCCTAGTGCTTTTGGAGCAGGCTGCCCTCCCTCGAGGCCAGGTTCCTCTCCCGCATCCATATCTAGGCCTTCAGCCCAGATCAAATGCCAGCTCAGGGTTGCTTCTCACTGCTCTGACAACTGGCAATGATTACACGAGAGGCAGGACAGGTGGTCTCCATATATGATGGAGCCCCTGTGCCATGCCAGCCCCTAAGGCTCCAGCCAAGGGAGCTTAGTGCAGGATGGTTGGATTTGATGCAGTCGCTGCTATTTGCTGCTCAACCACTTTCTCAGAGGAGCAGTACCTGCAGGCTCCTGATAAGAGCAGCCATGTCTCCATCCTCAGTGGGCCACCCTCCGAAGAGGATATGCAGAGAAAAGCTCTTTGTGGCTCTCTGGCCAGGAGGAGGGGTGGTGGCCTGAGCTCCCAGTTCAGCTCAGGCCTGTGGGGCTGGGAGATGGCAAGCACAAACCACAGCCTGGTCTGAATTTCAATTGCCACAAAGGTTCCTCCAAGCCGAGACGGTAAACACATATGAGATGTCAGGATGCTGTTGTGACAGCATTTTTACTGTCACCTGAGAGGGACGAGGGAGGTCATCTCCGAGGCAGGCAGAAGGCTGGGCTGAGTCCTATGTACACAGGAAGAGAAAGCTATGGAGGGACTGTCACTCTTAGCCTCTGTGCCCCCCTCCCCCACTCCCGTCTTCTCTCCTCCCCACCTCACTTCCCACTCCCCTTCTCCCCTGACACGCCTGCTATTTTTCCTTGTGCTTTAAAAACAAAAATTCTCACCTTTAATTGATGGAGGAAATCTCTGGGTTCTTTCCATGTAAAAATATATTCAATTCGATTCTGAAATTTGCTTTGACATCCACTCTGCTCCTCCTGTATACTCGGATGGAGGGTGTGCACCGCTCTGCTCCTCCTGTATACTCAGATGAGGAATGTGCTTTACAGTGCCTCTCGTGTTGTTCTGCAGAAGGGACCCTGAAGCCCTCAGAACCACAGGGAGCCCGCAGAGCTCAGAAGCTTCAGGCATCCTCAGGGCCTTCCCATGGGGGCTCTGTGGCTCTCCATATAGCAAACTAGAGCAGACTAGACCATATACGGACAGAGATGGCAGAAGGGAACCTCCCACGTGACATTGATGGAAGAGGCAAAATAAAACCACCCGAGTACCATCATCTATTTGTGTGAGAAGTCACAGAGGCCCCACAAGTGCAGGAAGAGTGTTGCCCACAATCAGAGGCTTGGCCCAGAGGCCACTCCCTGATCCTCCATCAGTCCAGTAGGTACCACAAAGCTCTCTGGACTCCTCTCCCTGGAGGCCAGAAGAACGTAAGCACCAAGGAATGCAAGTATCGGAAGACGGGAGACGATACAGAATGACAGCAAGGGGCCTGGCAGCGTCTTCCTAGAACTGGGAGGTGTTGACCAGCCTGCCACTTGGGTGGTCCTTGGCTCCCATCCGGGTGCCTGGAAGCATTCCAGAGTTAAATCTGGCCGTGAAATTGTTTAGAGTTCTGCTGCATCTCCCTTCACCCACTTTGTACCCATTTCCCAGGTGATGAAAGACTACTTGGGAAGGTACAATTCCAGAGAGCATTATAGCCAGGCTGAGAACAGAAATGAATTCCCTGTTCTCCTGATATAGGGATGTTCTCATCTTCCTTGCCCTCTTGGCTCTCCAGGTTTGGGGAGGACGGGTTTTCTTTAAAGAGATCATCAGATTCCTAAAGGGCAAACCTTGAAAAGTTGGAGCCTGACATTCTAGAAACAAGAGCTGTGTTACTTCAATTTGCCACTGGGTGGCACCTGTGGGCCACACACTTGATTCCAATGGCATTTCCCTGAGCAGCAGAAAAACATGCTAATCCTTTAAATAATAATAATAGTAATAGCAATAGTAACAAATAATAGTAATAATAGTAATAGTATAATAATAATAATAATAATCTAGCATAACTTACTTGGGGTGGAATTCGATGGCAGATTGAATGTACTTTCCCCCTTATGGTTCAGCTGAACCAATGAATGATTGTCTCCCCATTCATTGACACAATTATGTGTTCTATTGCCTGTGGCTGTGTACCCCATACAGCATGGAGCCTGTGCTGTCTCACTGGGGACACTGGCCTGTCCCCTTCCCTGGGGAGGATGTGCTACCCAGTGCTGGGTCACTCTAATAGGATGGCCTGGAACCATCCTCCGGGCCTGGGAGCTGCTTTGGCTCTGGTGACTGCAGTTCTCAGTGGAACAGTGCTCAACGGGCCTCAGTCAATAGCTGCTCCAGGGCAGATGCTAACGGGTAATGGAGATGCAACTGGAAGTGACGAGAGATATTTTTCACTCAGATTCTCTGGAGTATCTTTTGGTAGAGCGGTCCCTTTGGCTTTTTTTCTGACAAATCCTCTCCAAAGTGTTTATTGAATACCTATTAGGTGACCAGCACCATGTTGAACACTGACATGGATGGCCCGATCTGTTCCTCTCTAACACGAATGGCTGGTTCATTCCAGACCAAATATCTTTTATGATATCAAGGTTCTGCATGCGTTTGTGACATGTTCCTTTTGAATTTTATTTTATTAATTTTATTTATGCGTATGTATACGTGCTTGCCTGTCTTTATGTGCACCACATGGATGCAGTACCTGTGGAGGCCTGAAGAAGGCATTAGATCCCCTAAAGCTAGAGTTACAGGCAATTGTGAGCTGCCCAGTATGGATGCTGGGAACTGAACCCAGGTCCTCTGAAAGAGCAGCAAGTGCTTTTTAACTGCTGAGCCATCTCGCTAGACTCCCTTCCCTTAATATGATGCCCCTAAAGGGTCCCAGCCAGATTTGACGAAAGGAGTGTAGAGACCTCAATGAGTAGTAGTTGATTTTCAATCAAGCAGGATTTTTACTTCCAGGAACATTTGCTAATGTCTGGAGATACTTGCTAGGCGCTTAGCTTAAAGGATGCTGCTGATATCTAATGAGCCGGGGGTAAGTTGCTGCTTCGTGTTCTACAAGACAGCCCCTCCACACCAAACAGGAATTCCCCAACCTGAAATGGCTATTGTGCTGGGATTGAAAAAAAAAATCTCTATGCAGAGGGAAAAGAACTTCTTGTTGGTCCTAGGAAACTCATCTTTTCACATGCAGTTTTTTTCTGCCCTCAACGGTACAGCCTGTACTTTTAGCAGTTCCCATGAACTCACATGTGTCATCAAGGCAGTCGGCGGGATGCACGGCGTCAGCCCTGGGGCCATCTCCAGCAGAGTCCACATAGAACTGACCGTGCTTCTGCTTCCACTCCAGGTTCTGGCTAGCTGTCCAAGACCTCAAGAAGCAACCCCTACAGGATGTGGCCAAGAGAGTGGAGGAAATCTGGCAAGAGTTTCTTGCTCCGGGAGCCCCAAGTGCAATCAACCTGGATTCTCACAGCTATGAGATAACCAGTCAGAATGTCAAAGATGGAGGGAGATACACATTTGAAGATGCTCAGGTTTGCTCATTGACTCAAATCATTGTGTCATAAGGCGGTCCTTAACCACTTCACCACTCAACCCTTGAATACAAACAGAGGTTTTATGCAGAGCTTTTACTGTTTATAAGTCATTTGGTAGAGACGATTCCAGATAAGTACACAGTGAAATTCTAAGATCATTTTGTTGTTATTGTTTGTTTGTTTGTTTCGAGGCAGGGTTTCTCTGCTGTAACTCTGGCTGTCCTGGAACTCACTCTGTAGACCAGGCTGGCCTCAAACTCACAGAGATCCATCTGCCTCTGCCTCCCGAGTGCTGGGATTAAAGGCACGTGTCACCACCGCCCAGTTTAAGATTGTTTTCTTAGGTTATTATTACACAGAATTCTTAAGAATTACTACACAGAAACAGAAAGTCACAGTTCTTCAGCTTAGGACGCTAGCTGGAACTGCGCATAGTAATCCCATCCTATGTTGAAACAGCCCATTAGAATGCGCTCAACACACATCAAAGTTTTCCATTCACAGAACACTGTGAGCGACTGGCCTTTCCCTCTTGAGCACAGGCTAACTGGGAGCTTGAGTTCTCTCAACATCTAGAAAGAGGATCATACCAAACCGCACTAGTCAGGGTAAGATCCGGCTCTGAAGTTCAGCTTTGATTGAGTATCCATTGCTAATGCACCATTGTAAAGTCAGGGTACTGTAAGTCAAAACACTATGTGTTATAGGACTATTTGTATCTGCCTCATCTTTTCCAAGAAAAAAAACTTAACAGTATTTTACAAAATCTAAACTCTTTTAACAAGATCAGGAGTAGACTCAAAACAACAACATGACATTTAAAAAGTAGGAATCATGAGTCAAGCCCACCCCTGTCTAACTGTGATACCCACACTCTGCACTGCTTCCATGGTGACTGGCCGCATGCAGTTAGTATTTCCTGAGCAGCTTTTTATTCCAGGCCTGCAAGGTGAGGGATACCACAATGAACAGATGAAAGCCCTGTCCTCAGCAAGACCCAGGGCCAGGTGAAAGACAGACAAATAAGTAGGCTATTTCGGCAGTGTGAGAAGACCCTGACGGAGTGAGTTCTGGGATTGCATGAAGATCACAGGAAAGACCCAGCCCTGTGGGGTACAGTTAAGGTGCTCACGGATGCTATAGACAGAGGATGGGAGGGGCTTGCCCTACCTTTGACATCTTATCTCATTTAGGACACTTGACACAGTTATACCTATGCAGTGACACAAGACTATGACCTTTGTCCCTTGTTTGCTCAAGATTTCAGACTGAGAACAGTTGCTCATCCACCTCTTTTCTCGTCTAGCATGGACTCCACCAAATGCATGTGCTGGGCAGATTTGGTCTATAGCTCTCAGTTTCTACTCTGAGATCATGTGGCATTCATGTTTTTTGCAGCTTTAGAGGAAGATCCTTATATCGTGAAGACTCTTTTTGTCCTGGCGTGTCTGTGTGTGTGTGTGTGTGTGTGTGTGTATGTGTGTGTGTATGAGTGTGTGTGTATGTGTGTGTGTATGTATGTGTGTGTATGAGTGTGTGTGTGTATGTGTGTGTGTATGAGTGTGTGTGTGTATGAGTATGTGTGTATGTGTGTGTGTGTATGTGTGTGTATGAGTGTGTGTGTATGTGTGTATGTGTGTGTATGAGTGTGTGTGTATGTGTGTGTATGAGTGTGTGTGTATGTGTGTGTATGAGTGTGTGTGTATGAGTGTGTGTGTATGAGTGTGTGTGTGTATGAGTGTGTGTGTGTGTGTGTGTGTGTGTGTGTATTTGCTTTCCCAGTCCATGTGTCACTCCAAGCATGACACCATGAAAGGTTTGCTTTAGTGTTTTCTCATAAAAACTCTTGAACATAAACCAGGAAAAAGAGCAGAAACACAAACCTTTCAGAGCTTTCATGCAATGTCAGTTGTCATCAATACACTTCCTTTAGCTGTGTCCCCGCCTACATTTTTATCTGCTGCTGTGTTAGGAGAATATCCTTTACGTTTTAACACTGCCACAATTCCATTATCAAAATTTAATAAAGTGTTGATAATTCCTTAATACTATCAGGCAAGTGTATGTGCTTCTAACAGTCCCATAAATGTGCATTTTTTTTTGTTGGTGTTTTGTTTGTTTTTGTTTTTTCAAGACGGGGTTTCTCTGCTGTAACTCTGGCTGTCCTGGAACTCACTCTGTAGACCAGGCTGGCTTCGAACTCAAAGATCCACCTGCCTCTGCATCCTGAGTACTGGCTGGGATTAAAGGTGTGCACCACCTCCACCCAGCCCCTATAAATGATTTTTAAAACACCAAATCCAAATAAGGGCTGCACAGTACTGGGTGCCAAATGTGTGTTCTTTAGTTATACTTTACATTTCTCTCCTCCCCTCCCCCACTCCTGTGTGCATTTGACGAAGTTAGATGTTTCATCCTATGAAGGTTCCAGCCTGCATCTTTGTGGTGACTGCCCTGTGGTGCCACACAGCATCTTCTCCTGCCTATCATAATTCCTATCGCTTGACCAGATTAGTGTTGACTTTTATGGACTTCTTTGTGCTGTCCTGTCAGAAGGCATACAGTGATGTCTGTCTGTCTGTCTGTCTGTCTGTCTCTCTCTCTCTCTCTGTATGTGTGTGTGATTTTAGCCGTTTTGGGTGTTTGTTACTGAACTCCACTAGTTAACTAGGTTTGTGAAGTGGCGATGTTCTCATTTTATCTTTCTTTCCCTGTTGACAAGCTGCAAGGCTTCCAAAAGGAGAGGCTTCTCTTAATTTCCAGTTGATTAACCAGTGTTGCTGCTCATGGAAGAAGGGTGGAGGAATGCTTGACTCTTTCTCTTTGTTACTGGTTTCCAGTGTAATGGGTGACTTTGTATCATCTTCATTTGGTGGCTGATTGGACTTTTTTGTTTTGTTTTCAATGCCTTTTAAACTCACGAATTTAGACACATTGGATATGTTTTGCAATCTATTTTACTGATTATTTTTATTGATGTTTAGGCTTTACCAGCTCTAGCCAGTTGATTCCTTCTGATGGGACCCCATTAATCTTTGATGTTATCCAAACAGCACGAAGACTCCAAGGTTCTGTGCTCTGTCCTGGATCTGGAAAAAGCCATGTCTCTAAGGCTCCTCAATTCTTCTTAGTGGCAAATGGTTCCTAGGTGCCCACATTGTGGGCACTTACTGCTTGTGGTTGCTAAGTTGTTGGTCTTTTCTCAATATTTTTAGTGGACAAAGCTAGAAGAGACATTGTAATTTATAGTAAGGCTACATTAAGCTGGGCATGGCGTTGCATACCGGTACAGGAGTGCATGAGTTCATACTGACTCATTCCGTTGAGATTTAGAATTCCAGAGGGCTTCTCTTCCACCTCTTCTTTCTTACCTCTGTTCCTCCTTCTTTATGCTGAGAACACTCTGGTTGTAAACTTACTCCTCTGTTGTAACCCACATTGCTGCAGAGCAGTCTGAGGGCCAGACTCTGGGATTACCGCCTGGTTCTTTAACTGCTGCACACTTTCCCATGGTGTGGAAGCACCACAGTTTGCTTAGCCAGCCCTCCCTTCCCAGAAGCTTGTGTTCTTCCTTTTTCAAGGGAGACTTGGTGAGAGAACTTGAAAAGTAAGTACATCATGCCTTGATAAGATATTGAATACCTGGCCTTCATTAGTGCGGTGCTATATGATTTCTCGGGTACTTCCAAATGCGTTGTGTCCCAGGAAGGCCTATGAGGTAGACTAGACAGGAAGATGTATCAGGACCTAACCTCTATACATTTAATTAAGCTTTCATCCTAAGCCAGTTCCCATTCCGAGCCTCTTCCCTACTGTTTCTTAAATATGTTTTTACACATAAATATATAGTCTTCCGGGCAGCCTCACTTTGGGAAAGTCACCGTATATCCTGGCTAGTTTTATGTCAACTTGACACAAGCTAGAATCATTTGGGAAGAGGGAATCTCAATTGAGAAAATGCCCATCTACCAGATAGACCTGTGGGGCTTTTTTTTTTTTTTTTTTTTTGGATTGGTGGTTGATATGGGAAGGTCCAGCCCATTATGGGTGGGATCACCCGGGGCAGATTGTCCTGGGGTGTATGTCCAAGCAGCCTGAGCAAGCATAGGGAGCAGGCCAGTAGGCAGTACTCCTCCACAGCTTATGCCAATATGCCTCCAGATTCTCGCCTTGAGTTCCTTCCTGCCCTGGCTTCCTCCAGTGATGGAGTGTAACCTGAGAGTCGTAAAAACGAAATAAACCCTTTCCTCCACAAGTTGCTTTGGTCACAGTGTTTTATCATGCCAATAGAAACGATAACTGAGACACCTAAATTCCCTAAGCCTTCCTTCCCTCCCCCATAGAGCAGAGACGCAGCAGAACCTCTACCCGGGGTGAGAGGTGAGGGAAAGAAGAGGCAGGCGACTCACGGTGACTGGCCCACGGAATGATAGAGAAAACATTTACTGTTTCATTTACCTAATTGACTTACCTATTATTTTATGCTGAGCACATTTGACAAAAATTTCAGATATTTGCATATACTGACACACAGAGACAGCTCCTCTCTCAGTACACAGATGTTCCTTGACTTACGGTGGGTTACACTCGAACTCACTCACGGTTAAGTTGGAAATAGCGTTAAGTTCAAAAGACATATTGACCTCACTGGCCCAATGTCCTGGCTGAGCACCATGGAGCACTGGAGAGCATTTGGCTCTCCCCTCTTGGGAATCCTGTGGCTAAGCTATAGCCCTAGCTCGTGCCACTGATACCCAGACTTAGTAAAGAGTACTTGCTACATTGCCAGCCAGGGAGAAGATCAAAGCCCAACATAAAGTTTGTATGAGATACATGTGGTTTTGGCACAACTTTGAAGTTGCAAAACTATAAATCAAATTATCCCCCAGAAAAGAAGTGATGTATATCTCAAGGTATATGTGTAGGTGTGTGTTAGGCCTTCTTAGCCTGCTGTGACACAGTATCAGGCTGGGTGAGGTAAGGGAGCTTTCACTCATCTCAGTGCTAAGGTTAGGAACTCTGGAATTGAAGTGACCACTGATGTCCTGGTGCTGACCTCGTCCTGGCTCTGGACTGCTGCCTACTTGCTATGTCCCCATGTGCCGGTAGAGGAAGCTCTTTGGTCTCTTCGTGTTATAAGAGCCCCAATCCCACCATGGGGCTCCACCCCCACAACCTCATCTAAGCATTCCTGTGTCCCAGAGTTCTCACCTCCATCCAGTGCCACCATATCCTATGGGGAGCCAGGTCTTCAAGGGCATGGATTTTGGATGGACACAAACTTAGTCCATAACAGGATGGTTATGAAACAAACGTGACTCTGTCTTTTATAGTAAATGAGGAAGCAGTTACTGGAAAAAAAAAAAAAAAAAACCAAACCAAAAAACTTCATGTGACGGACCAGGCACTATAAACATTAGGTTCATGGGACACATGCTCTAATTCACAATTGTTCGGTCCTGCCCATCAAAAACAGCTGTGATGTCACAGTGCAAAAGAAAACGACAGCAAACCAACAACAGCCAACCACAGATGCTTTTGACTGTGTCACCAAAGCGTGTATTTGTGGACAATGAAGTTCAACTCTTAATTTTTCACAAAAATAATTGTTTTAACTATTCCAAGCAAATCCCTGCACCAAGAGCCAGACTTGAGCCATAGCAGGCTATGTTAGTTTGAACCAAGTGGCCCCAACACAGAAGTTACTGAACAACTTCAGTGAAGCAGAAATATGGAGGGCCAGGGATGGCGGCTCAACTGCTTCTATGGTAAATTAGAAAGACTTCATCTTGGCTTGGTCACAGCAAAACTGTGATCACTCTCTGAGGATGCTTTTGTATCAGCATGGAGTACTCCCAAGCGGGGCCAAGCTACACAAGGCAGCCATGGCCTTCCTTACGTTCCTAGCCAGCCCAGTCACCTGCACCAAGCATACCATCACAGCCTCAAAGTTTCCATAGAAAGGAAGTTAAAGTCCATAGCAAACTGTGACCCACAAAGACTGTGGAGGAGCTCTCCTGACCTGCTGGCCAGGAGTCTGCTGTTCAGCCCTTCCTGGCTTAGAGTTTTAGTGCTGAAGGCTCCTTTGGCCTCCTGAGACCTGGAGAAACTTGAGTCCCCAAGGGGAAAAGCTTAGAGCCAGGGTGCAGGCCTAATCCTGTGCCTACCCTATGCTTTTTCTAGATTTATGTATCTAAGGCCTTTAAACCTCTCTCTTCACTCAGTTTATCTATCTGCTAAGTGGGGAATGATAACCCCTAAACCCTTAAAAACTCCTACTTTGAGACAGGAGCTGCCACAGTTAGTCCTAAGATAGTGACCCACAAAAATGAAAGCAAATACCTAATGCTGGTGACCCACAGGCTGAGTGAAGAGAGCCTGGGGTGGGTGTAGTGTGTCTGGTTTTGTTTTTCATTTGAACACATGAAGTACTGTAGGGTTGATTGTCTGTGTGCTTGCTTCCTGGGAGGATTTCACAGGGCACCCTACCAGCACGGGCCCAGCATTTGCTGATCCATTTGTCTCTTTTGACAATTTGGGCCAAGACCAAACCTTCCATAAAGGGCTGTGGGCTGTGGCAATAGCCATCAGCTGTTTTCTGTGTTGTCCCAGTTTCATAGATTTAGGGGGGAAGCAGACCATGGGCTTCTCTGCTCTCGGCTATAGGGCATCAGCGAATCTTCACTGTTCCTCTCTCCTCACATATGCTGCAGTCCTGGGTAAGGTCCTTGGCCTCTTACTCCTTAGCCTTCTTGTCTGTAAAATATGACGATGTCTTTCCACAGTCTACGAACTGGAATTTTAGGAATACCGAATGAGCTAAAAGCTCTAAAATTCTTTGAACAGATTAAAAGTGCTATAGATTTGTAAGCGTGACCTCACAAATAACAATGGCGTTAGCACTCCCTGGGGGCCTAATAAATACAAGCTAAGATCAAAAAGTAATTCTGAGAAGTCATGGTGGCACACTTCTTTAATTCCCACACTGGGGAGTAGAGGCAGGTGGATCTCTATGAGTTCAAGGCCAGCTTAGGCTATACAGGGAGTTCCGGGCCAGGGAGCCTCCACAGTGAAAACAGTCTCAAAATAAATAAACAAATAAAGCAATTCTGTCAACAAGATTGCTCTTTCTGGAAAAGCAAATAGAGGCCAGATGCAAGCTGGATGTGGTGGTGGATCACGCCTAGAGTCCCAGCACTTGGAAGGCTCAGGCAGGAAGTCTGTAATGAGTTCAAAGCCAACCTGGGCTACATAGTGAGTTCTAGCCCAGCTTGGGCTATACAATGACACCTTTCTTTAAAAAGCAAGGGAACCAGAGTGTGGAGGTCCTTGAGTGTCCCCTCCAGGACTTGAACATGCTCCTCCTAGAGCATTCACCCAGGAAAGCACTGGGAGGAAAGGCACTGGGGAGGATAAATCAGACGGTTGTGAGCAGAAGCCTGGTGTCGGACAGAGATCTGAATCTTGGGGACTGCTTCTAGTGCCTTGCTGTCGGGTTTAGGGGGAGATAAGTCACAGGAAGTATGTGAACCTAAGGCCTCCTTTGGGGACATCCGTCTCTTTTGTGAGCCTCTATGGGCTCTAAAAGATGATAGGAGCCCTGTGACCAGCCCGATGGCTGTGCAGCTCATTTTTGCAGCCTCAGAGTAGCCAAGGTGGTCCAAGGACTGTGTCTAGGCCATTCGATCATTCGTCTATTCGCCATCTATTGATTTTCTGACCATTCTTCCTCCGTTTGAGTTGGGAAACCTTGACCTGCGTGGGGTGATCTCTACGATGAAATCACACAGGAAACAGGAGGTCTGAGTGGCTCGCAGCCAGAAGACAGCACTTGTCTCAAAGCACATCATTCTTTACGAACAGAACAAGCAGGTCACTGAGATCGGGTTGGGTTGGAAACCTGTCCCTCGGATGGATTGACAGCTGAGTCGAGCGGAGCAACCTCCCCCATTGGCTTTACAGCATCTCCGTTCCCACCTTGCCTTCTCAGCTGACCAAGCTCCACTGCCTCCCCGACTTATTTTAATGCTGAGACTCCCACCCTCACCTTGCACCTGGACCTTCCAGACCTCTGAATTTAAAAGTGGTCCCTTGTTTGCCACACTGTCTTTACTAAGGGATCCCATCACAGCTTGCTTGAGAGGTTACTCACTGTATTCTGTGGGTGGTGTTATTTTAGGGAGACAAACGGCAGAGGGAGGGATGCATCTGCAAAGAACAAATCAGTTGTTTGTGAGCTGGTCCTGTTTATTAGCAGGCATTCCTGGAGAGACGGAAGCAGAGAATTAAATGCTAGAATTTCTTTGCTGCTAATTCTGAACATAGATTTCTAGTACCAAACCCCGTGACCTTAAAGAGAGAAGGGAAAACAGTTTTCTGTGTTAACATTCGAGGAGGTGGAAGGGAATGTTTGAAACTATGTTTGTTACCCTTATCTCTGAGTAGGGATAGAACAGCATTAAAATCCTGTGCCTTGAGCCAGTTATGTCACATCCGTGAGATGCTGTGCGGGGTGAAGGCCAGAGATCATTTTCTCTTGCACTCACGTATGACTTTTGGATGATCCTCTATGTGGAAATAAGGGCCCCCTGTGTCTGCTGAGGCAGCCCAGGAAATCCAAGCGGAGGCATGGATTTCTAAATGACCCTAAAACAGTTACCAAAAGCTTCATCTGGGGTTGTAGATCTTACACATCTTACTGGCAGAGAACCTGCCTAGAAGGTGTGTGGGAGGACCAACTTTCAGTCCTCAGTACTTCAAGAAGACACCAAACAACAACAAAGCTAACCCGACCAGTCTTTGCTAGTTGATATCTGTGTCGCTGTGGTTCCTCTTTCTTTGTTTACTGAGCAGACACCGAGCTGTGTTTCACTCTGAGTCCTTCCAACCACGGTATATCCTGTTCTATAAGGCCCACCTCAAAACAATTTAATTTTCCATAGGCTTCAGCTGACCATGTCTAAGGCTTAAAGATCTTTTGTTGAAGACAGTTAAATCTCTTGAGAGATGAGGCTCAAAGATCCAAACTTGCGCCTCAAAGGCGAGTTGCCTGTGGTCTTATTTTTGTGTGCGGGTGCATAATCCTGATTCTTTGCCTTGCTGTTGCTAACAGTGGTGATGGTGGGTGGGTCTCTAAAGGGAATGATGAGAAGTGGCTATACCCAGCACGAGGCTGACTCAGACTTAAGGCTTGAGGGGAAGCCACACACACACCCTTGCACCTCCACATAGACAAGCATACTGTCTCTCTTGGATTCAAGAGACACCAATTTCCTTTGGAACCCAAGTTATGACCACTGAAAAGACAAAAGCCTGGAAAATCAGCCCATCGAGGTGGGAGGAACATGGCCTCTGGTTCAGTTGCTGATTCTCTACCCATACTGAGCGAGACACCACCCCCCCCAAAACCCGGTGCAGTTTCAGTAGCATTGTCTGTAAAGTGAGGCTATTTAACCACTATTTCAGAGTGGTCAGCATCACAAACTATCAGCGCAGCTGAACTCTGCTCCCCTGTCCTCTTTGCTCCTCTTCTTTCCTCCGGACTCCTCGGCCCTTGTTTCACCCACAGCGTCTCTCTGACACATAGTCACAACACAGGTTGCCATTACTACTTGACATGTGTCATCATTTTGTAGTGCTCCTGCTTCTATTTCTGCACTGAAAGTGTGATTGGCAGGACTAGAAACAGGCCAAGTGGGGACTTGAATCCAAGCCTTTGGCTCTGGGCCCAGTTCCTTCTCCTCTGTGCCCTACACACATCACGTTCTGCCCCTCAATTTCCTTCGAGGGACCTGACATCTCCCCTAGTGTGGATATTATCCCAGGAAGCTTAGGAATGGAGGGCCACAATGAGGCTCATGCACCTGCAGAAAGAAAAATAGGGCACTTGAAAAATCACAAGGAGGGCTCTTGGCTGCTATGCACGTTCCAACTGAGTGGCTCCCACTCCAGGAAGATATTCTAAAGCTAGAAGATGAAGTTGGTGCTGTTTTAGGAGCCCGCAACTCAGGAGAAGACATAATGGTGTTCTTAAGAGGTTTAGCTGCTCCGGCATGCTTGCAGCCCAGGGCCCTGGAAACTCTCCTGAAATATACTCCCTGCAACATACCTCTCACCAGAGTCCTAGTGATTTGTCTAAAAAGAAAGAACGTTTCCAAATGAGAACTCTCACAGCAGAATATTGATTTGGAGCAGATACGGTCTGAAGGCAGCGTGTTGCTTGCTCACCCAGCTCCAACACGTTCCCTAAACTCTTACTGACCTCAGCCAGCTTGCTTTGCCTTAGCACCCCAGGCAGGCAGAGGACCCATCTGCAGAGCAGCCTGGCCCAGAAAGGGAAAAGGAAGGAGATGTGCTTCATCAAAGGGACATCCTGGCACTCCACCTGTCAATCACAAGGGTGTGAGTCCTTCCCACCACTGGAAAGTATAAGGCTAAGGCATCTGTGTGGTTGAAGTCCTAAAGTATTGGTTTCTCAATATAGACGGAGCCATCCTTACCCTGCCTGCAGGAGGGGTCTCAGGGGCAGGGTGTGGCCACGTGGTTCTGCCTCTTCATAGTCAGCCTTTCTCCTTAAAATGTACAGGGAGGTGGCGGGAGGAGGGGATAGTTGATAGGCAGGCAGGAAGGTAGGGAGAAGTCAGGGCAAGACAAGAAGACAAGAGAAGGCAAAAGAAGAAAAAGGCAGACTTTTTCTCTAGCCCCTGTTTCCTCACCCGGGACTTGGCTGGGCTCACAATGGCTCCCTTGCACTTTGCAGATGTTGGATATACATTTCCCCTAGGACCAGTTGTCGGCAGAACAGTGAAAACACACCAGAACCCCTCATAAATCAGCAGAGGTCACTGCCAAGAGCTTTGTACACTTGCCGTCCCTGGCAGTGATAAACTCATTGCGTTTGGGAAATGGCCAGAGACCCTGAGTCTGATCTTAATTCTCATTCCCAGAAAAATCTCAGCTCTGGGTTCACCCACCCCCTGTTTACTGTCTTTGTTTTTCCTAGACAAAGCTGGAAGGAACACATTTTCCTGACATCAAAGGCAACATTTCTTTGTTTTGGGGAAGAGGAACAGGACAAGGGAGTCACCGAATCCCTAGGCTGTGGGAAAGCTAGGCACAGGCCGGAGGGAAGCTGAAGCCGTGGTCCCCATTGGGGGCTGGGAGATCTGCGGATGTCAAAAGCCTGAACTCTAGGGAACTCTTGTCCTCGATTTGTCTCTCTGTCTCTCGGTCCCTCTGTCCCCCTGCCCTCCTCTCTTTGTGTGTGGTGTGTGTGTACCCGTGTAGGGTGATTTGAGGCTTCATAATGCCAGTAATAAGTAAGCAGCATGGCACCCACCCTCCAGCACTCTGTGTTCCCATAACCTACTTTCCCGCGCACTGTCCTTGCCAGGGTGTGTGACTTTGGACCTGGCCACTTAGGGAAGGTAACAGCAGTGTCCACAGTTTTCCATGGGCCCGCACTGACGCATGCCTTTGGAGAGTGAGCCATTGCCAGCTGCTTGCCCTGGTTTGTCCTGCCTGCTATGTAGGATCCTACTGTGCCAGCTCTTTCCCCTCAGCTCCTGCGGAGTGAAACCCACTCTTCCATGTGTCTGCTCGGAGGCTCCTGCCTTGAAAAGGTATTTTCTAATAGATGGGCCACTTTTCCCCACCCAGGAAGATCAGCTCAGCCCCAGCCACATAGCAGCTGTACCTGGATACCTCTGCAGCCCTTAGCTCAAATGGTCATGTGCGTCTTGGTGAAAAGTGCCTTGTCTATATATTGTAAGCTATGTGACAACAAAGTTCTCTTTGTCTTATTCAGACTATAACCCTCATGGCCAAATTCATTGCCTGGCTCCTACTAGATGCTTAATAGATATCTGGTGAACGAAGCCATGATCAAATGTTTAAATGTCTGCTTTTCCCTGCCCTATTGCAGTTGACAAGGTCTTTCTGTTAATGAACCAAGATGTTCCCGACTGCAATGAGGTAACAGGAATTAAGCAGGCAGGGTTATCTGTGGCTAAGGCCAGAAGGGCCAGGCTAGGAGAGGTCTCCTTCTACCTTGTAGGGAAACAAAGGGCTATTGTGAAACACATACTCAGCATTTAGATTCCTAAGGGAAGCCAGAAGAAGAAGCAGAGGCACACTGTTTTAAAGGGAGATTTGGAGAGGGTCCAAGTATTGGGATAGGCCTCTGCAGATGACTCAAGAGCCACCTGGCTCTGTCAGCCAGACAGAGACGATGCCTGATACAAAAAGGAGACAGTAAGTCATCCCTACTCAGAGTTATCATTTAGACCTACAGTTTTAATGGTAGAGCAATTTAAAGAGACATCAAATGAAAGCAAAAACCAATGGCATGCCTGGGTCTAGGCTCCAGGGCTGAGAAGGATGTTTAAGCTGAGATGTTTACAGCCCTTTGTGGGGCGTGTGATCCTTACACTCCTTCCATACAGAATACATAACAGATGCTTAAGCCAATCATGGACTAAAGCAAGCATGGAGCCTGCAAATGTGAATATCAAACACAAGCAAGCCTTTTAATGAACCAAGAGACTGTGCATCTGTGTGTTTCTGCTTCTGTAACAAACTACTTGAGGATGGGTATTTCACAGAGAGGAAAAAAATTTTATTTAGTTCAGTTCTGGAGCCCAAAGCTCTAAGGTCGGGCAACCCTATCTGTCAGGGCTCTGGTGAGGGCCTTCCTACTGTGTCTCAGTATGGCAGGGAGTGGAGGGGGCACATATGAGAGAGGGCATGAGAGGGAAACAGAAGCCAGCCCTGTTGTCGTTGTTGTTGCCATAACTTGTTCTTGCAGGCACGAACCGGGCTCGGCACCGAGCCTTTGGGGAACATGCTTAAGCTCTATCCAAAGCACCCGCAGTACAGTGTAAATTCAACTAGATGTTTGACCTGGGATGGACAGATGCAGCTCTAAAAGATGAAGACACACTGTCCCCAGCATCCAGGGGCTTAAAATAGGATATTTCTGTGAAGTTTTTAGAAAAACATTTCACAGTACGGTTGTAAAATGAGAACATGCGCAGTCTCTGAAGCAAGCCACTGTTTAATTTCCCTGTACCCCAGTGGTGGGGATGCCACCCAACTTTTGTAAATACGAGGCATCTTAGGAAGAATGAAAGCAATCCCACAGTCCTTCGGGGCGCAGTTGAGGATGGGCTACAGAGGATCTTCACGTAGCCGAAACATTCATCGTATTCCATTTTCACTTTCTTCATTCGTTTTCCATTGTTTATAATTGACAAGTAAAAAGTCATTTGTGTCCATGACGTAAACATGATGTTTTGGCACATGTATACACTGAAAAGAAACACCCGAATCGAGGTAATTTAACATATGTATTGTTCCACACGCTGAGTTTTTTGGTTAAGAAGTCTTTAAATCAAAATTTCAGAATTACCAGATACTATGATAAACTGGAGCCCACGGCGGTGAACTATAGACACCCCAAACTTATTCTTTCTGTCTAACTGCAAGGTTTCATCTGTGGCCCGGCGTCCTCCCCCTCCCTGCCCTGCAGCCATCATTCTCTCTGCTTCTGTGAGTCCGATGTGTTGGCTTCCATACGTAAGCAGAGTCCGGCAGCATTTGTTATTCTGTGCCCAGCTTATTTCATTCTACCTAGGTTCTTCTACACTGTGGTAAATGACAGCTTTCCTTCTAAAGGCTGAAGAGCATCCCATTGTGTGTGTGTCTGTGTGTGTGTGTGTGTATGTGTGTGTGTGTACACGCGCGCGCGTGCATGCAATAAAACATATTTCTCACACTTCCTTTACCTGTTCATAAGCCGATAGGCACCTTGATTAACTTTCTGTCTTGGCTATGTGCCTTTTATGCTAGGTAGGGAGGAGTCTTGGTCCAGCCAGCCTGGTCATTGTCCCAGGATTCTCTAGCCAGGGTACTAAAAGAAAAAAAAAAAGATGCCTGTCCTCCACCACCAGCACCCCATACTCCCAGGCCTAGAAAGAGGGCTCAACAGTTAAGAGGACTCGATGCTTTTCTAGAGAACCTGAGTTTGATCCCCAGCACCCACATACTGCTCACAACTCTCAGAACCAGGAGATGCCATCTTCTGGCCTCTGTGGGCACTGCATGCTCGTGGAATACAGGCATACGTACAGGCAAAATACCCAGACATTTAAAAATAAAATAAAAATAAAGAGAAAGAAGATGTCCTCCAACCGCTGTGAGGCCTCTGTGTCCTCCATTCATGGCGTCCTCTGGGAAGAGAAGCTAGGAAGAAGTCCCCAAGAGTAAGTCCTGATCTTCATCTGGGCCACCTCTCCTCACTGACCAGCCCTCCGTTCCCTCTGGCATTAGGCCTTTGCCCAGCTTCCTGGAGGGGCAGTGAGCATCATAAGGGACAATGCTTCATTTACCAGTCTGGCTGTCAGCTAGCACTGTGCCATCTGGGATGGGCCACTCTCCCTCCCAAAAGCTCTGGTCATAGGACAGACATGCTCGCCTCAACAGACAATCCCTTTTCCACATCTCTCTTTCTGTGGACCAGGATCATCTGCCCGTGATAAGAACAGACTGTTTGGAAATGTTCAGAAATGCCATGTGTTGATAGGATCTAGCTGCAAGTCAGGAGTCATATTTTTAACCAAGGCCATGGATCCTCTCAGAGCCTTGGAGAAGAAGCGGCAGCATACCACCACGCCTCTTTCTCCTGAATGTGACCCTTAAGCCTGGCACATGTGACCTTGTGCTCCATGATCCAGTTGTGAAGGGTCACCTTCAAGGTCAAGATGACGGCCCAAATGTGCACAGTCTAACTCAATTATACTGTTGTTTCCAGGGAGGGGGGCACGTGCCCATGTGTGAGCGGAATGGCGTGTACACATGCAGAGGCCAAGGGAGGATGTCGAGTATCTGTTCTATTATGCTGCACGTTATTTCCTTACGACAGAGTCTCACTGAACTTGGAATTAGAGTGGCAGCCAGTATGCCCCAGAGATCCAACCTTCCTGCCTCTGCCCTCTGCCACACTGGGTTTGTGGGTGTACACATGGCCAGCCTAGCTTTTTACATGGGTGCTGTGAGTTCAAACTCAGGTCCTTTTGCTTGAATTACAAGATCTCTTACCCTCTGAGTTGGCCACCCAGACTCTCTAGGCTATTTTTTTTTAATTGGACTTTTTATTTCGAGACACTTGCAGACTCCCAGAAAGTTGCAAATGAGTAGAGAGACGGACCGTATACCCAACTGCCCCACGGCGGCATCTTACGAAAGCTTAGTCGAGTAACGCACTCACTATAGCGGTGTGGCAGCCACCCGCTGAGTTTATTCAGGTTTACCAGTTGTACTTGAACTAGCGTGTGCACGTACTTCATTCTTCACAGCTTTATCAACCATGTAGGTGTGTCAAGATACGAACCACCACCCGTTTCCCCATCCCTAACCTCTGCCCACCGCTAATCCGCTCTCTATTTCTCTAATTCGCCCTTTGGAGAATGTTCTATAAATGGAGCCCAATAGTATAATTGAAGACCAACTTTGTCCAGCATCACAATTCCCTTGACAGTCTCCCCAGTTTGGGAATATGCCAGTTCATTTCTTCCAACCGTTGTTACCAAGGTTTTAACCATTACACACTTCAACATGACACCCAGACCTGATTACAAATCCCTTGAGACACGGACCTCAAGGATCTCTTGCTCTACAAGAGAAAATGCCATTTTGTTTGTTTCTTCACCCCTTGGTTTACACGGGATGTGGGAAAGGTGGGGCACATGGCAAGTTTTCCTAGCTCCATTCAAACGTTCCTAGGTTCCTTTGCCCATCCATTCCCGGGTCATTGGGCTGTCATTTCCTTTAGCGCCAACTGATGGTTCTTTCTTGTGTCTCCCTACTCCTCTCCTTCCCCAGGAGCACATCTACAAGCTGATGAAGAGCGACAGCTATGCTCGCTTCCTTCGGTCCAATGCTTACCAGGACCTGTTGCTGGCCAAGAAGAAGGTACCTTGGGAAGGGCAAGCTTGCCTTTCTTAGCACTGTTGACTCTTGCTGCTGCTTGCTGCTGGTGTGAAATGAGAATATCATCCCTTGGGTTTTATTTATTTTTCCTTTCTTCTCTCCCCCTTCTCTGTCTGCTCCCCTCCAGTGAAAAACAGTGAGGAAGGTTACTGCCCCAGCCTCCCCCAATGCCCTGGATATGCCATTCTGCCTCAGTGTCCCCATTGCCTCTGTCTGCCTGTTTCACCTGCAGTGAGAGGAGTATGACCAAATATCATTGCCACATTAGCTCAGCCCCAAGGAGGTCAGGTTGGCAGTGCCCCAAGCAAATCTCTTAGGGTAACAGAGAGCCCTTCACTGCCAATTCCATCCAGCTGTTCCCAACAGTCCTCTCTCCAACCAGACTAGAAAGGATGCATATGAGGTAAGGACTAGGGCGGTCCCCTCCTGGGGAAGGAAACCTTGTTGATTTCAAGGGAGCCACCAGATAGGGGAATAATCACCAAGACTGCACACTGATTCCCTCCTTGCCCTGCACCTCCTCGCCTTCTTCCTCAAGATTTTCCCAGCTCTTTCAACAAGAGAGTAACCACATTCCAACCATTTCCTCCTCTCCCACCTGGAACTAAATCATGTTCTTACAGCCCTTGGAATCTTGACTTACAGGGCCCCAAGACCCTCAGCATGCAGGTGGTGAGGGTGCCCCTTACAGGGACAAACTTAGCTGGATTGCTGGGGGAAGAAATGCAGGACAGCACATGGGGCTAGGAAAGGAGGGGAGGTAAGAGACAGGGATCCTGAGTCCGGTGAGCTTGCCAACCCTCTGTACCCTTCTGCTCCAACCTGAAGCCCATGTGTGGTTAAGTGTGGCTCAACTTGCTCCAGATTCTTCTACTTCCATTCTCACCACACAGAGATGCACACACCCTTTCTTCTTCCGGCCTGTCTCCGAACCCTAGTCCTCAAGCACACAGCTGTGCATCGATGGGCTTTCTCTCAGGCTGCCTCTCTGCCTCACACCCTTCTCTGTATATTGGCGACTGCACTTCATGTTTGCCTGTCTGCCTATCTGGCTGGTACCATGTAACTCCAGAGTCCTGGAGGGCATCTACTTCCACCTTCCTGTTCTGACACAACTCCCAGAAGAGTCCTAAGACTCTGAGAAAGATGAAAGGGCCTCTGGAAAGTCTGTTGTCAAAAGCTCAGCTCTGTTGGTTCCCAAGCCCACTCCTTTGAGTATAGTTCAGAGTACACTGGGGTGGAGAATGGGAAGCCTAGTCTTTTGCCAGTTCCTTTGTCGGAGGATGGCTTCTGGTAGAGGCAGGCTGAGGCTCCTGCACACAAGTGGCTCTGGTGCCCACTCTTTTCAAGCACTGGGAGAAAGATCAAGGTCATAGAGACTTTGGGTACTTATACCCCAAATCTCATGGGAGAAAGTAAAAAAAAAAAAAAGCTTTTTTATTTCTTGAGACACAAGTCCCCTAAACTGACCCTAGTTTGGGGATGTTTAAGGTTCTAGCAATTTCACCCATCTGTTCCTAGTAACATAAGCATCTAGAGGAAAGACAGGAGCCTGTTTAGTCTCCCCATTGTGAACACAATGGGAAGGTGCTCCTTGCAGATCCTCCCACCATTCAGGGGGTCAATAGACTGGGGAAGGAACTAACCCCCTTCCTGGGAAAGGATACAAATGAAGTTCATTACAGTTATCTCCCAGTCCTCAAATTAAAGGATGCTCGTATGGCAGAAAGCCAGGGCATCTGCTGATACCTTTTCAATATGGAGGAGTTATTTCCCTAGATAGTGATACTTTCCCATCCATGTCTTCCCGAGAGTCTCCAGGCATCAGATTTGTAACTCGGCACCTCCAGGAAGGCCCAGAACATCTTCTGATTCCAGAGGTGTTCATCCTATGATAGTAATACCCAGGTTATAAAAATGTATGAAATGTCCGCCCTCCAGCCACAAGGGGTAAAAATCAGCCTCAAGTTTTTGGCTGAGAGCCATGTCTAGAAGCCCTGTCTTCCCTGATTCTTCCTCTTTTCTGCTGTTTTCCCAGGAGAAGGTAGTTTCTCTGAAGAATTAGATTGTAAGGGTAGATTAACTGGATTTTGAGAGCTACTCTTGGACAATGATGTAGCAACAGTAATGGCAGCTCAAGGGAAACCTAGCTTTGTGGCTAAGGGGGCCTGGAATGGGCTTGGCTTGACTCAATGTCTGACATATGGTCCCTGTAGGATGAGAGCTGAGCTTCCCCATCTCCATAGCAGAGTCTGGGTGTGGGAATAGATCCCACAGATTCTGTCTGAGAAGAAAGCCCAGCCCAACTCTATGGTCGTGTGTCATTTGTCCTGTGTTTTCCATCTGCAACTTCTTATCCGTCTTCCTGGAGCTGGCTGAGTCAGCAGGGGGGCATAGAGAATGCCAGGACGGCTGCCTTTGCCTGACCCCTCTGCTTCTAGCACATTCCAGACCCACAGACACCTAGCTGCTTCTTCAATTCCCAAGTTTCAAGTATTTGCTCTGTGTGTGTGTGTGTGTGTGTGTGTGTGTGTGTGTGTGTGTATGTCCAAGACACTGTGTATGTCCTCTGAATTTGTCAGCCTCAGGCTCCAGCCCTGAAACAGGGCTCTAAGTTAAGCCAGCGGGCATTTGGGATAGAATTCTGTTCTTTCCAGGTAGGAAACTTGGGGAGATGGTTAGGCAGGTGCCACACCTCTTTTCCTCCTGAGAGGCCTATAGAGCATTCCAGATCTTTACCTTCTCTGGCCTCTGCTCCTCAAACCTGAACTAAGAGTCCCCAGGGAGGATCCCTGGCCTCCTGGAATGCATCCTGAGTACAGCTTAGAAGTGTCACTACTTGGGAACTGGGAGAATATTTTCTGCTCAGAGCATGGCTTGTTGTTTTCTGAGGCCTCAGACCCTTTGTCATTACAAAGTACTTGAGTAGACTCTCCTTACTCTTAGGACACAGAAAATCATTAGGAAGTCACTGAAGTTAGCAAAGGTTCCTCTAGGCAGGAAAAATCTCAAGAGAGAAAACAGTCCTGACCCACACTCTCAGATGAATTCAGGACTTTACCTCCTCAGTAACTGCTTCCAGATACCCCAGACATCCCATCAGTGCCCCACCACCACCACACAGGGACAGCCCTCAGAGCCGGTCTGTTCTATGTCACCACTTGGAGTCCCCTATGGCTGTTCAGGGGCCTCCTAGCCACAACCACCCAGGGCTCCTGCTTCAGAGCACAAAAACAACCATCAACCACCTTGAACAGCAACTGGGGAGCCCTACACAAAGCCAAGGCCCCACAGCACCACCACCACCATGGACCTTCAAGAAGCCCGTTCCCTACTGTGGCTCCCCTGGGCTCCAGAGTGGGCTTCTGCTTCCCTCCTCTCCATTGGCTCTGCCAACAGCTCTGGCTGCTTCTCTCTTCCCGTACTGCCGCACTTGGCTTTTGTGTTTTGTTCTTTAGCTGTGGCTGCTGCTGTTTAGAAATCACATGTAAGCTGAAGAATTTTTTTTCCCCTGTATTTTTCTCCCTATCCTTTTTTTTTTTTTTTTTTCTCCCCCTAAAGCCAGAAAGTGAGCAAGGTCGTAGAACTTCCCTAGAAAAGTTCACTCGCAGTGTGGTAAGTTCAGCTGGTTTTCTGCCCTCCACATTTCTTTGGCTTTTGGTTTTGGTTTTTCTCAAATCTTTTTGTTTTTTTTCTTGTCCTTTTTTTTTTTTTTTGTCTTCTTTGGGGTGGGAGGGAGTCCAGAGCTTCCCCCTCCCCTCCACTTACCCCTTTTCTTTTGCAAGTGTCTGCAGCTTCTCTTCCAGGGATGGAATTGCAAAAAGAGCAAGCAGCCCCTTCTGCAGAAGGTTCACAGCTCAAGGTCCAGCCAAGAGCCCAGCCACAGGTGGGACCCTGTGGCCTCTTTTCAAGGCTCTGAGCAGGAAGGGACCTTACTGCTCCCAGGGCTGGGCCATCTGTGCATCTTCTACAGCAGCCTGGGGAGAACTATGAAACAAACCACCATGAACCAATTTGGCTGAGAATCATCGCTCATCTCAAAAAAAAAAAAAAAAAATCCAAATTTCCCTCTGTGAACCCTGACAGCTGTGGTAGTGTGGGTTGCGAGCTGCTGTTGCTGCTGCGTAGACGGCTTCTGCTGTGTGCACAGAGCAACCATGCTGCATGAGATGTGGCGATGTGGTGTAGCCGGTGTGTGTGTGTTAGTGGCCTCTGCATGAGTACCTCCAGCCCTTAAGGTCTCTTGTCAGCCCCGTTTGCATAGTGTGACCTAGAGAGGAAGGTAGTTGCTGAGCACCATCACTGTACCAAGAAGCACTTTCCAGGGCCAGGGCTTTATCCATCTCCCCAGTCCCTGATTTTGACCATGAGTGAAAACAGGATACAGGTTCACTGTCCCTGCAGGGAAATGGCCTTTCACCTTTATGCAGCAGCTTAGAGAGGCAGGGGCTCACGGTGACACAAGGGGAAGCCAGGTAAGAGCAGGCTGTGAGATTCCTATGGAATCTATACCATCATCTGTACAGCCCAGCGCAGAACTGTCTCCCCTTTCCATGGTGGTTTCTCCCCCAAGCCTAAGGCTTGATATACACTGACTAGTCTAGAAGAAGCCACTGAGTTCATGGAAGCCTGCCTGTACTGTTAATATCAAACTGTTAGCAACTATGGGGAGCGCATGGAACTAGCTGCCTTCCCCTTCCCAAAGGGTGGGGCCCACTGATGCTAACTAGCCTTGTTTCCCCACCTCTGCCAAAGAGCGAAGTCCTTGTTAAGCATGAATACTGTATTAGTACCCTTTTAATTCTTTTAAAAATAGTCTAAGAAACCCTGAGTGGTAAGCCATGTAGGCCTCTCCCTCTCATAGCTGGATGCATTTTAATGACGTTTAAACATGATTTTGAATTCGCCAAATGTATACGTCACAATACCTCGGGGAGATGGCAATTGAAAAATGGATGCTCTTCTCTGTCTTCATGGGTTTTCTCACAAGAGAGACCAGACAGTGCATACTGGGTGGCCTGTTGGCCCTTTGCCTTCAGTGAGTTTGCCGTGGCCATGTGTCCTTCCACACCACAAAGGTGCCTGTCAAAGGCCAGGCCTGTAGGACCTCTCCTGGTCTACAATGGCTTCACAGAAAGTGGGGGAGGGGGGTATTTCTGAATTGAGCTGAGGCCTGGCTACTGTTTAGAGATTGAGCTAGCAAGTTAAGCACACACCGTAGAGGCAACTGGGACTCTGAGGTACAAATCAAGGAAAAGGAGAAGATTTCTTCATGGGAAAGCTGAGCTCCGATAGCCCTGAGGATGCTCTTTGGGTAGACCGTGGGGGCTGAGGGGTAAGAGAGGAAACCTGGTACTTGGATAAGATGCGCAAACATCTTCAGGCTGCTTTCCATGAGAAGTGGGTACCAGGGTGGGCTAAGGTGTTCTCCACAAAGCTCCGTGAGGGGAGTTTACTGATAATCTCTTCACCTCAGAAGTGCTATTGCCTCAGTGGATCTTCAAGATCCGTTAGCACAAGCAGAGCAGGAAAGCACGGGTCCTGTGGCTGAATCTGCAGACATGCTGTTGGGAAACAGAAAAGTAGCCCAAGCACTTGGGATCCAGGCATTTCTGTGACAAAAGGCACAAAGCTTTAAGATCAGTTCCCTGAGTCTCTTTCATGAAGGGAAGACTCTGCTAGGTGGCGCGTACAGGCTTTCTGGTTCCATGGTGGACACGGATTGCCATTGACCTTTCTATGCCCCTCTGTGCTATGGGTAAACACCCCAACAGATGGAGCTAAGTCTGGGAACATGGCCCATGACTATAGAGATATCAGCTCTCTGATAAGGCTACTCAAACCCAGTGTTGTAATCCAACAAAACCAACCAACCAACATGCCTTGCAATTTGGTATCTATTTTCTGGATACGATATACACAAAGTGTCCAGCTTCTCTAGAGGTAAATTGACTGCGTTCCCTCTGCAATCCGCTCACCACTAACAAAGTGAAGGGCTGGTCTAATATCACCCACATGTCACAGAGATTAATAAGCAGACTATCCATATTCACCACTGACTGAGGACTGGCAGGGAAAAGCAAGGTAGTTCGCTAATAAGAGCATGGGGACGACTGCCATTTAGGATTAATCAATGGGTGGGGGATTTTATCCAGGTGGTTGGACAGCCTGGTCAACTGGAGTCTTGTCAAGACTGAATCTGAATTCAGAACTCTTCCCCAAAGCACCTCAATGTCGCTTCTTTCCTTGGTAGAGGAGAGATACCTGCAGGGAGAAGCTGTTCATTCTCTGAGTCTAAGGGAATGGCATGGCCTGGAGGGCTGCCTGTCAAAGGCCAAAGACATCTGTCCTTAGCAGTAGTTGACTGTTTCATGGAGGCATCTAAGGCCAGGTTCTTAGAGGGCAGAGGGGGCTGGCCATCCACAGAAGCAGTACTTGGAGGGTTTCTCTCCCCAGTGGAAGTTTCATTCTGAGTCATATCACCCGAGACTTGACTGTTCCAAGAAAATGTGGGGGGTGTTATGCTGAGCATCATGTCCTATAGCAGATTGAAACTATAGAGCTTACCTAAAACCCTGTTTATCTGATGGTGAAGGCCCAGGATCAGAGCCAAAGGTAAATGAAAATCTGTGGCAGGCTGCAGCTAACCCACAATGCACTTTGCCTTGGGATGGAAAGCAGGACTCCCTCTGGTGGACCCAGACCCATGTATACCCCTTTGGTCATTCAAATCTCAGGCTTCATATCAGCCTCCACTGACTCTCTGCTACCCATGTACGGTGAAGTAACCCACACCACTGTACACAATGGCCCTTGTTCAAAGAGCTCTAACTTCAGAGAGGACTGTAGCACACAGCAGCTTCTCAAGGGACTTTTAAACATGAGCTCAGGCCAAAGGAACCTGTTTTAGAAAAATCTAGAATCCAAGAGCTAGCCACAGAAAGTAGAAGGTGCTGAGAGACCAAAGAAAGGGGCTTACCCCTCTGTATCCCAGAATGCAGTATGTTGGAGCTCACTGACAGAAGCTGCACTCTGAGCAGCAGGAAGATGAGCAATTCCCACACTCCAAGGTAGGAGGAAAAGGTGTGCATGCCAAGCCAGACAAAAATGGGCCTTGGCTAAGTAGAATGTACCTGGGCTTTTTCAAACACTCTTAATGTATCCTATATCAACTGAGAATCAGTTCAGGTTGCAAAGGCCAGCACAAGATGCTTGGTTGGCTATCTTTGTTTTCAAGTTTTTTTGTTTTATTTTATTAATTAGG
Organism: Cricetomys ansorgei; assembly: GCA_026225945.1. Lineage (NCBI taxonomy): Eukaryota > Metazoa > Chordata > Mammalia > Rodentia > Nesomyidae > Cricetomys > Cricetomys ansorgei. Next base: position 6,804,211 of record JAMJFZ010002869.1, read on the forward strand.
AGGTGATGTGAGTGCAGGTGCCCATGGGGTCCAGACAAGGGGGTCAGATCCCTTGGACCCAGAGTTACAGACAGTTGTGAGCCACCAGAGGTGGGGACTGGGGACTGAACTCAAGTTCTCTGCAAGGACAGCGAGGGCACGGTCTTAACTGCTGTTGGGTTGACGACCGTCACAAACTTGGTTCATAATATAACATGTGGAATGCATGGCCGGGATTCCCTAGTGTGCAAGGTGGTAGTGATCTCTAAGATGTCAGCAGTCGGCTCAGTCTTCAGAGCAAGAATCCCTTCATCAACTCGAGCCCATCTTCCCTAGTCTTCCTCATTAAGCCGCTTCCTTTCTACAATGACTATAATGTTTGAAATCCACATTAGGAAACACCTGGTAATCCCTGTGGGCTGCCTTTTGTGTCACCTTCTATGGGGCTCTTTGGTGGGAAAGCCTTAGGCTTTGGTCACCATGGAGGAGAAGGATATCTCCAAATCTCCAAGTAAGAACTACTCTCCACTGCTCAATGCCTGCTGGCCTGCCAGGATTCTGCCGTCCTCCTGCTTCTGTGATTAAGAAATGACACGTGGGGCAGGGAGAGGGATCGGTGGCCAGAATTGAAAGTCTCATCACCCCTGGTCTCCTACATGCTTGTCCCCTTGGAGTTGAGAGCTGGCCATAGACTGACAGCAGGCCGAGGCCTCTGCAGGGCATGACTCTGGCAGAGGATTGGAAGCTTCTGGGGCAGGCAGGGAAGGTGAGAGGAGGCAAAGGGGTCCCGCCAAAGAGCAGCAATGTCATTTCCTCTTTGGGATGGCAGCTGAAACCATCTGGTGTGAACTCTGAGCTGGGGAGGAGAAAGTCCCCTGTCCCTTGTACATAGTACCAGGAAAGGCACCTAAATGCCTCCAAGTATGGTGGCATTTAAGCTAAGAGAGGTGATAGGTAGTTCCAGTGTATCAGGCAGCCACTCCCCTTTTCCTTCCCCATTAAAGCTCCAGCTACCCTTTGAGAATTCCATCAGCTCTAGTTCTAGACTGCAAAGACAGGCCCAGGAGGCCACACAGGAGAGGTGAGGGCCAGGTTTCTATCCACCCCTAGGAGAACGTAGAGGGGTGGCTTCGCCACGGTACCCCTAGTACTCCAGCAGTAAGGGCTGGAGCGCAGGCTCCTCAGCACAGGACCAGTGGCATCTCTGCTTTGGGCTTTTCATTCCTTTGGCCCTGACTGCCAAGAAATGCAAGAGGGTGGGGTGTGGAGAAAGTCAGATGGAGATGAAGCCCAGGGAGCCAGCTGTCATCCCCCTGTCCCTTCCCTCCTCAGTAGAAAGCTAGAGAGGACTCAGCAGCTCACTGGGCTCTTCCAGGCAGCTCTGTGGGATGTGACTCCAGCTCCAGGGCAGAAGTAGAAGGCTTTCGGGAAGGGTTTGGTAACCGGGGTTGTGGGTCTGCCAGCAGCATCTGCTTCTCCCGGGTTGTTTCTTCTCCTGCCTCAACATTTCCTGAGGAACAGCCTGGTGGAATGAGTCTTCAAACACTTAGACTCAGCAGAGTCCCAGAAGGCCTGGACCTCCGTCAGAAAACCTTTTCAGGTCTCCAGCTAGAGAAAGTTCACTAAAACATCTTACACAGGATTGGCTTTGATGGCAAACAGTCCTCAGGTTCTTTTGAATCTGGTATGTTTCAGACATTAGAGCCAGCCTCTCCGACCTACCCAACCATAGAGATGTCCTGGCTAGAGACTCTTGTCATGGTGTGCTGGTGGGGACGCATGAAGATCTGCCTCCCCAGAGCAGCAACGGTGTCATGGACTCCCCCGTGCAGAATAGCTACTGCCTTGCTGTATGATCCCAGGCAAACATCTAGCCCTCTCTGAGAACCCTCCCCCACCTTTCCTGAAAGTAGCTTGGACTGGTTAATCTCTAGCTCTGCGGGTGTATGCTTCTCTCCACGCTAGGATTTCTGATCTGTAGAAACCATTCCTGAGAGTAGAGAGGAGCTGCCTTCCTGCCCCACTAGTTATCTGCCTTGGACGCTGGGAGGTAAATAGAGGGCAGGATGGAGTCAGAGTATTTACAAACCCCAGACAGGCACTGGCAGAAGAAATGAAGCCACAGGCTCCCGGTCTTTCAGGACAGGCCCCTCAACAACCCGGAGCTCACTCCTGCTGGAGTAGCTGGAGGGCAGGCAGAAGTCACAGAGAACAGGGAGTAGTTTCCTTGCCTCATCAGTTCAGCAGTCCCTCCCTTCAGGTCGGGATGCCCAGTGGCTAGTGTCAGGGGCAGGCTGTCCAGGACACCTGGGAAGCACAGTGGCCCCAGCACTGCTGCTGTGTACCATGAATATCGTGTGTTGCAAGGCAAGGAATGAAGTGTGACCATCAGGGAGTCATCCCTGACTCCATACTACAACACTTTCTGCTTCAACAGGGGACCTCAGCCTGTCACCAAACTCTCTAAGAGATGATTAAGGGGGTCTGGGAGAGAATGATGTCGCAGTTATGGTCAGTGGTTGGTGAAGTCTCCTCTAGTCTCCATCTTTCTATTCTGGTCGATGGGGAATGTGGTAAAGCATACCATTTGTAGCTGTTAAAAGAAAAAAAATAGAAGTCTGTTTTTCATAAGCTAGAAGACATGAAGCAACTGGACCGGCGTGGCTACTGGAGACAGGGAAGACACTCTGATGAACTGATCTCCACATAGGGCCTGGGAGCAGCAGGAGGGTTGTTTTGTTTCGTTTTGTCTTTATACAGTTTCATTATCGTTTTGGGGTGACTCATTCATCCTAGCCCATACCACCAGAACCCCAGTTGTTACAGCTGATGATTCAATCTGACAGCTGAAAGCACCCCAAAAATGCCCTGGCCACCCAGTACCCATTCAGAGAAGAATCCTGTGGGTAGTTCAGCCTGGGAACACTGGAGTGAGCGAGTCTCTGGGATGGCTACTCCTTGCCTCCCCAAGACCCCCACACTACCACTGTTCCTGCCTCTCCCAGACCCCAGTGTGTCATGCAGTCAACTGAAAATCCAGGTCCTCTGAAGGGCTCAGCTGTGTGTTTACGGCACTGATTTCAAGCCAGATCACATCCCTGCCAGTCTCCCGGCGGGGCAGGCTAGGGCAAGCTGTGTATATGTGCCAAACAGGGATCTATTTTGGGAGGTGACCTGAGCCCTTTGCCATCTTGTTGCCTGCTGGCCACCCCTACTCAGGAAAGTCATCCTGCTAGGAGACCTCACTTTAGCAGCGGCTGGTGGAGTTGTGAGATTCCAGCCTGTTCCTTGTCGCCGTGCAACCAGACTGTGGCACATATCCCTATGCAGCCACATGGGAACCTCGTGGGTCCCCATCTGTCCAGTGATCAACCAGAAAGTGAAGGTGAGCCAGGCCCTGCACAGCAGAAGAGGCAGGTCTCTCAGGAGACTGCACATGCCTCTTTAGGGAACAAATCTGCCCCAATCTTGCCAGCAGGACAGAGCAGAGAGAGCCACTTGCAGGGTTACAGGTCATGGAAGGAGGACAAGGCTGCCTATACCAAAGTCAAGGAGACTCGACTCTCTCTGTTGTCCAAACTGGAGAGTTGAGAGAGAAGTTGGGGAGCTTAAGATCAGGGGGACTGGCAAGCTAAGCAGTAAGTGCTCAGAAGGTCTTTTCCCCATAAAATGAGCTGCTGTGGAAATTAGGTGGTCGGTGCTTCCCTCTGTTAAAGCAGCGAGTGAACGAGGGAAGGTCCCAGGCTGCAGTGTCGTTAGAGAAAGCTCAGTGTCCTCGAAGGGGCGCACACCCACGACGTACGCATTGTAGGAACAGACTGTAGGATGCTGCTTAGCAGCAAATGGCTGCCTGGAACACTGAAGGAGAGCAGAGCAAGCTCAACACAGAGGGACTTTCAGTGCCGAGGTGTCCTTCAGGAAGCCAAGGAGACAGTGAGGGGTTGCTAGGCAGCTTGCTATTGGGTGGGAAAACGAGACAGGGCCCAAAAGCAGCTGCCCTTCCACACTCTTTCATCATGAGTCCCCGTAGTCTGAGCAACAACAGCACAGTCCCAGACAGGACAGGGCCTCAGTGGTTTAACATTTGATAGGAACACACCATTCTCCTTCTCCTAGTTGACCCTAATAATGACATCCCTAGAGCAGGAAAAAAAAAAAATTTAAGAGGAAAAAAAAAAACGAAAAACTTGTTGTCAGTGAGATTTCAACCTCCAAATTGAAAATAATGTCTACTCCTGCCCACCTCTCCTTCCCTCTGCGATTATCATTTCTAGCTTGAGGCTGTGGTAACAGAAATGGAAATGATCAAAGGCCAAAGGAGTGCCCCCTGACATGTGGAGTGCTCCCTGGCTTTGTGGAGCTCTCCCTGGCTTGTGGACTATTCTCCACCTTGTGGAGTGCTCCCCACCTTGTGGAGTGCTCCACACCTTGTGGAGTGCTCCCTGCCTTTGTGGTGTGCTCCCCACCTTGTGGAGTGCTCCCTTCCTTGTGGTGTGCTCCCTTCCTTGTGGAGTGCTCCTTTCCTTGTGCTGTTCTGGGCGTCTTGATGATAACTAACCCTCTGTATCTTATCCAGGGTTTTGATAAGCCATGAGAAATTCAGAAGAGAAAGGGACTGGGGAGGTCATGTCAAGGGAGACGCAGGTAGATAAAGATGTCTGGCCTCAAACAAACCATTCTTATTTCCCAGAATAAATAAACCCATCTAGGTTGTCCCAAAAGGTAAAGTAGAACAGGTGGATAGAAGACACAAGAATATTCTTCACTCTGCTAGAGAATAATTCTGACAGAAGCAGCCACAATCGAAGCCTCACTGATGCATCAGGAACAACATGGTCAAGAACAGTGTCAAGGAGCTTTCTGCACTGAATTCCACACTGTCTTCCAACTGGAATTCTGGACTGCACTAAATATTTCTTTTTAAAAATGATTTATTATTTCTTTTATTCGTTGTACATTGTTGTGGAGGATTGTATCTGTGTGAGGATGTCAGATCCCCTGGAACTGGAGTTACAGTTGTGAGCTGCCATGTGGGTGCTGGGAATTGAACTTGGGTCCTCTGGAAGAACAGTCAGTACTCTTAGCCTCTGAACCATCAATCCAGCCCCACTAAATATTTGTTAATCCACACTGCCACATTGAATTCAGTGGTCTACAAGTTGTGGCAAAGGCGAATGGGTAATGAGGAAGGAGTTTGCTGAGATTGGAGTAGAGGGATCCGGGAGCCTGCTATAGAAAAAAAACAAGTGAACAACGACACACAGGAAGCAAAGGAAAGTCAAGAAGCAGGATTTCTGCCCTCCTCACAGCATCTGTGCCGCTCCCCTTCCCTGACCTTGACCGTTAGCTGCTGCTGCTGCTGCTTCCACTGTTTCTGCAGCTGAGCCCTGGGCAACTGGAGATTGAAAGGAGGTCAGCCAGTGAAGGACACGGGCACTCATTGGCACAAGGGACTGGGCACAGCCAGGAGCATAGTCCATCCTGGCCTTGGGTTCGGAAAAGCATGTCTTGTCACAGTTCCCATCCGGATGGGTATTTTGTTGAAAGCAGAAAAGACCCATTTGTCTTTTACCCAATGCCACTGCAGACTTCAGGTGAAAGAGCTGACACCAGTCACCTAACATGCTCCCAAGGGCTTCAGACCAGAAGAGGACTGCCCTCCCTGCCTGCACACCCCTCCTCCTGGGTCCTGCCTAGAAGTCTCTCCCAGACCCCGCTCTGGGAAAGGGGAGGAAGGGTTTTCATGTCACATTCTTTTCAGCTGTCCTAAGAACCCAGCCATTGCAGATGACACTCCCTCCTCTCTCAGGCTTCACCAGGGGCTGCTTTCAACTCATCCTGGGATTGTGTAATTATGGTGATTACAGCTCGTGGCTTTTTTCCTCTCTTCATCTTTTTTTGCTTTCAAATTCGTTGCGGCCTCTCATTAAACATGGCGATCCTGGAAAAGTCAGCAAAGTTTTAACAAGACATTTTTTTTTTTTTAATGCTGAAGAAAGCCCAGACAGAGTTGGTGGTTGTTCTGTTCTCTCAGATGTTCCTTTAAATCCCTGTCAAGAACAGCTGGGGCCTTGACCTTGGAGGTATGGAATAGGGAAAGTCAAGGTCCCAGGGACACCTGGACTTACCCACGTGCCTCTGACCTTCACCTTCCACAACAAGTAGGACCTATGGAACCTCCATGTCTTCTGGGACAGACTGTCCAGCAAGAACCAAAAGTCCAGTATCACAACCCTGTAGTCTGCAGCAAAATTAGCAGGCAGAATTTGTTCTGGATGATACTATAAGATTCCAGAATATTCACAGAGTATATAAAAGAGTCAACAATTATCCTATGTGGGTGATCATGACTGGAGGTCATATACTCAATGGAGGTTTCCTTGGTAATGATACAGAGCTTCAGACCCCATCATTTGCCAGTCTTCAATCATAGCTTTCTTGACTAATTCCTAGGTCTGTAGGACATCATGAGAAAGACCACCAAGGAGTAATACATTGGGTGGTAGCCACCAGAACCCCTGACCCTGGGGTCAGAATCTTCCTCTAGGTTGGCATCAGGTTCCCTTTATGACTATGCTCTCCAGAGACTACAAGGACGGTCTGGTAAGGTGCATCTTACCAGCAGGAGTGTACCTTTGAGTGGCCCCTGGCTGGCCCCTCCCACCTGGCTTCTATGGACCTTCCAACCTGCTCCTGTTCCTAGCCAATTACCTCTGCTCGTGTCCCTATCTAGAGAGTGGAACCAAATTGTGACTAAGCTGCACCAACTACCTAGAATTGAATGTCGAAAGCCTGGCAGCAGCATGTCCCCACTCGAGGTCTCATCCCTGCCAGAGGCCACCTGCTTGTGTCTCCCCCTGTGAGCCATGTCCTTTTAGAGCTCACATGAATTCAGAGAAGGGAGGGAGTCAGAGGCAGGCAGCCAGAATGGAATCTCTGCTCACCTACCTGATATTGGAGTTAGAGCCTGGAAAACTCACCTCATGGGTATAACAAGTCCAACCGCGTGGGGCAGAGGTCAGCACGGAAGGAGAGTGTGGTAGTGGCAGCTGCCATTTCTTGAGAACTCACGCTGTTAACCGCGTCATGCCGGGTATAGCCTGAGATGGGACTCTGGTCCTCCACCACATCTACCACTAAGTTGGATGACCGTGAGAAGATTTTTTAAGCCTCAGTTTCCCCTTCCACATAAGAGAGAGAATAGCAAATGATGGAGTGTGAGATTTACATACAGCAGCCTGTTTACAGTCTGCGTGCTTGATGACTATTCAGTATTACTTATCATGGAGTGCATCCTTTATCCTTAGTGCTCCATTTACAACCTTATGTCGTTGCCAACACTATTCTGTGAGGTAGGTATCTCTGTATTGATTTTACAGTTGACACTGTGTACAAGGTGCATTTCCTACAACGGCTGATATGAAACAACTCAGTGTACGGTAGCCATTATTACTGGCCTACTTTAGACTTAACGTAGTTCCTTTGCTTTCCTAGGGAATGGAAAGGGGCTATGATGCCCAAGAGACTAGCCTCTGGCACACATCCTATTTCTTGTGACTCTTAAGGACTTCCCAGGAAGCCTGGGAGCTGTGAATCTTGTCAGTCCAAGAGGTAGAAAGGGTCACAGATAAAATTTTGTGTGTGTTGTCAAGACCTGGCCTCCGGACTCCCACAGAGACCCAGGACTTCACAATGCCTCCTTATTCCAGACACAGATGAGCACTGGCTTTGGCCACAAGAAATGTACAAAATCCAGACCTCCAAGTGCAGCCCCCGTACGGCACAGCTGCATTTCCAGGGCATCTTACCTCTTTGCCTGCCTAGAGCCACCCTGAGCAATACAGCCTCACCGAGGCCAGTTGCTCCATCTGCCAGCTAAACAGAGGTTTCTATTTTTTAAGCACTTATTACACAGCAAGGCTGTTGGAAGACTCAGAAGCAGGGAATGCTCAGAAACATCTCCATAAACCTGATCGCTGGGGTGCGAGTTCCTACTGCTTGTAGGATTGGTAGAGACAGGAGTGGCATAAATGTATCTTCCCAAGGAGAATTTTTATATGTGTCTAAAGGCAAGTGCTTCAAGTTTGCAGCAGAGTTGTCAAAGGTTGGCACAGACAGGAGCTAATATAAAAATCTCTACCATTAACCTCATAGCCGCTGATGTTGCTTGCGTTGCACGAGTCGCTTATGTGAATGCCTGCCCTGTGAACACGCACATATGTGTACACGGCTGTATACACATGTGCATGTGCTGCCTCCTTGATATAAGCTTAGGTGTTTGGTGTATGGATCACGTGTCACCATATGCTGCATGTGCCTATGCACGGACTGCATGCCTGCCATGGCTGTACGCATACCTGGGCAGGGGCTCCTCTAAAGCCACAGGTCTTCACAGTTTCAGCTGGATAAGTTATTCTTCACTTCCCTTCCCCCAAAAACAATTGCCTAGTGCTGCTGGCGCAGAGTCAGAATGGCCGCCGCGTTTCACCCCCGAGGTGGCTTCCTTCCAGCAGTGGGTGAGTGATCCAGTTGTCTGCACACTCTCTAACCTTGGGGATCCTTCTGCATAGACAGGGTTCCATGATCCCACAGAGACAATCTGTCGTCTCTCTGTGGCCTTGGTCACTGCTCCTTTTCTCGTGTATCGGTCCCGTGGACAGTCAGTGACACCTTGTTTCTTGGCATCCCTGTTTTTTGACATCTATAGTTTTTTTCTTCCTAAGAAACAAGAAACAAGGAGTTGAGCAGGCCAGAGACGATGCCAACCTGAGCCCTTTGTCATTCTAGGCAACGCATAGTCCCATTCTAGGTATGGATCCTGTAGTTCATGTCTCGGGGTACCCACTTCCTAACTACTTTGCGGATGTTTTCAAATCCGATTACAGTATCCTGAGGTTTCCTCTCCCAGATAAGGCTTTCAGAACCCTTCCTTTGCAAGCCTGGGACCAAATTCTCAGGAAAAGCCCAAACCCGCATATCCCTATATGAGAAAAGAGTCTGCAGGAAAAGGGAAGTAGGAAGAATCTCCAAATGGCCAAGGTCCTATCCAGGTGACTGTTGAGAATGCCACCTAACCTGTTCATTTTCCAGACTAAGAATGCCCAGGTCCTATCTCATAAAATGTGAATTGCGATCAAGGTGGTGAGGGGAGAGGGAAATGAACTGCCTTCTCTCCGTATGTCTCCAAGTAGACATGGCATTCATGAAGTATTCTGCTTTGGGTGGGCAGAGGGCAAGAGGTAAATCGGGAAGCTGACTTCCTGCCTCCTGAGCTCTGTCTTAGCAGCTATCTCGGTTAGGGACACCACCCAGCGTGTACATTTGCCTTTAGGTAGATGGTGTTGAAGTCTTCACAGGAGCATCTCGCACTGCCAAGCCAGTGCCTTCTTACTAAGCTCTAACTGCATGCACCCTGTAGTCACAGTCAAGGGTTACTTGAACTTCCCTGTTGGAAAAGCAGAGCATCCAGTGGTTGCCAATAGCAACATCATCATGTCCCCTGTTTCCTTGCGTCTTTGGCCTTTGCCTAATTTGGAGTAAACCAGAGCTTCGATCCCAGTGTACATCTAGGGAGAAGGAGGAGAAAAGCATGAGGCAGACATTGTGCAGGCCCCAGGCAGGTATGCATGCTACTGAAGGGCTTTGCGAGCAAAATGCCCCCTCCCTCCTACCCCTGAGAACACTGAGAAGTTCCTGTAAGCTGAGGATAGAGAGGGGAGGTTACTCCCCTGGAGTGAGAGGAAGGAGAGACTGAAGGCAGTGGTCTGGGGTGGAGGGAGCAGTTTCTACTGCAGAGGAGGTGGAGCAGCAGGAGAGACGGAAAGGAGGCCAGAGATGCCATTCCTGGGCATCCTGCCACCAGCACTGGGCTCAGCTGCCGAACCCTAATGTCTCCTGGCATCCCTGCCTGCTTCCAGATTTGTCTCTATGCAGCCGGAGGGACATGGAGGAAGGTCTCTCGTGGCTCACCCACACTCACAGGCAAAGATTACCTCTGCAAAGAAATCCTAAGTAATGATTTTGATGAGAGGCAAGAGCTAGGGTCCAAGGACACCATCCAGGGAGGGTTCCCAAGCCTGTCCAGGATACCCAGATTGGGCATTTGGTCTATGATGACTTGAAATGGGGTCACTTCTACCAGGAATAAGTCCACTTTGGCTGACCCATCTTAGAAAAGCCAGTATCACTCCTGCTTCTGCCCTTCTCGGGGTCACTACAGGAGATCCCAAAGGCACTAGTAACGCAGTCCCTAACACAATGACTTCATCTGGTGTGTCCAGCCGCCACTGTTGTAAATCAATACGCACCAAGCCATGCCCACTTGCCCCCCAGCTCAGTGCAGTAGCCCAAGGAACCTTTTGCCAGACTTGCCAGCCAACAAAGGGACACCTCCCGTGTTACAAAATCCCCAAATATAGAAAGGAGGAGCCCTTTAGCAGAGCAGAAAGTATTTGAGATGGATGGGCTCAAGTATATTCAAGGAAGAACGCCATGTACTGTCCGGAAAGCCGGCGCAGTGCGAGCGTATGGAGGAGTGCCCAGTACCTGCATGTTCCCAGCAGCCTCCTCCCTCGAGAGTCATGGCCGTGTGCCAAGTAGATGTGTGGTTCGTGAGGCACATCTCCTTGGCTCTGCCACCGTGCGGCTGTCTGCTCTCAGGCAGATCTCTCCAGCTCTACTGGAGTCAGTTTCCTCATATATTACATGATGATAAATAAGTACCTAACCAGCAAAGATCTTGGGGGCATTTGTCCAAGTGTCTGTCAAGTGCCTGACATTTTACCGTCGGGGGCAGCTGTCATTAACTACCAAATGACCTGGGTCCCTAGTGATTGGACCAGCTCCACCTGTCTCCACCCAGGCCTGGGCAACTGGAAAAGTATGCTTGGGAAGACTGGTACATGAGCTATGGATGCCACCTAATGGGTGAAGAATTAGAAATTCAGAGAGGCCTTGGGAGGTCAAGAGATAGGTTGGCCCATTTGCATTCATCCAGTAAGGGATGACTGGCAGCTCATCTCTCTTAAATTTAAATTTCAAACAAAAACAAAGGAAAACCGCTGGCAGGTATGAGAGTGAGGGACCTGAACCTGAAAGGGGTCCCAGAGTCTATTTTATAGGAATTGCTTTCGGATAATATGACTGCTGAACAGATTCCACAGTCCCATCACTAAACATGCACCTAACGACACCCACCTGTCTACACCGACACATGTATAGCATGAGGATTTGTTTCCATGATTTTTATTTTGATTGTCTCAACTTTATAAAGCAGATTCAGGATTAAGTATACCTAAATATATATATATATATATGTATATATATATATATATATATATATATGGTTTTTTTTTTCAGTTCCAAGTTTGTGTTACTAGTTTGGGTTTTACCTATGCCTGTGGGGATTTTTTCTTTTTCTTTTTCTGTTGCTGTTTTGAGCGTTTTTTATCTTTGTGATATACCTTCTTATAGAATACTCAAATAGAAAGAATATTTTAAAATCAAATAAAACACCTTTCAGCCCTTGAGAGAAATCAAAAAACACAATGAGAACCTTGCAGTAATTAGCCCACAGGAATGGGTCTAGTCATGAGGTTCCTGCCCAACTGATTCTAGTGTCAGGGTGGAACAGTCCAGAAATAGTCTCTTCCTTCCAGTGCTGTTCTTTCCAGATTCACTATGGACACAGCCCAGGTAGCCCTTAACACAGTGGTTCTCAACCTTCCTAACGCTTTGACCCTTTAATACAGTTCCTCATGTGGTGGTGATCCCCAGCCATAAAATTATTTTCATTGCTACTTCATAACTGTGATTTTGCTACTGTTATGAATCGTAATGTAAATAGCTGATACGCAGATGGTCTTAAGCAGCCCCTGTGAAAGGGTCATTTGACCCTCCTAAAGGGTCGTGGCCCCCAGGTTGAGAACCACTGTCCTACCACATTCCATTACCTGTAATTTCTATTTCATCAGCCCTGCTTTGCTTTACAAAGTTGAGAACAGGCTGAGAAAAGATGGGGAATTGAAGATGCTTTGAAATTATTCTAAGTACAGGTTCTTCTACCATCCCCTCCCAGAGTTTCTCAGACACCTGAGACATTCCAAGAATCTCTCTCCCTTTCCCACTCTCAAATACCACTGGGAAAAGAGATGTCATGGAATTCTTCATACTTTGTAGCCAAATCATTTCTTTTTCCTTACTCAGTGTGAGAGAGGGTAGCACCAGGAGTTCTGAACCCCAGGACAGACCTGATGAAGTCAGAGAGATCCTCTGCTTCTCCCCCAATTTCCAAACCCTTGCCAGGACCCTTTGCCTTTGCACCTGGCTCATGGTTTTGTGACTGCTCTCCTTGGCCAGCCCCCTCCCCTCAGCCTGTAACTCTACATACATACATCCTCTGTAAACTTGAGCATCGCCAACTCACAGACAACCTTCACACTCCGTGAGAGGACAGCCTGTCTCTGAGTCGGTGTGCCCAATTTGGCAGAACACCACTTTTCATTAGCAAGGATGAAAAATGTCTGTGTGTCACACCAAGGGGTTTAGTTGGGATCAATGGAAGCTAGAAATAGTGCCCCAAATTAGTCCTGCCCAGAGGAATATGAATTTCTCCAAGGCGAGAGGAGGGAGCATTCAGTTTCTAGAAAGGCAAAGATGGACCCAGCAACTAACACAGAAAAGGGAGTAGAAACTCCTAGGCAGTGATGAGAGAGCTGGGATTTTTCTTCCTCCCTAATCTCCTTTCTTATAGCTTCTCCCCTGAATTTTGATTGCACATGATAAATGCACAGACCTGAAATATAGAGTTCAATGAATTTGACAAATGTATACTCTCATGTAACCCACAGCCCATCATCCTACAAAGTCCCTCATGCCCCTCTTCCACCAATGCCTCTCCTCTCGCCTGGGGGCAGGCACATGCCCCACTGTTGCCTAGATTTTAATTTGATGGACCGCAGATTTCTAACTTCAGTCCTAGGTCATATGAGAAAACCAGCCAAGTCAGCCAGAGAATCCTATCAGCTCAAATGTCCATACCCCCTTACATTAAAAATGGTGTTCCCCACCCCGAGACCCTAGTGATTGGCCCTGCTGTTCCCAGTATGCCCTCCGACTCCCAGGGCTTCTCTCTGAGGCACAGCTCTCCTCTCAGCCAATGAGTTTCCTAGGCTGTTTCCCAGGTAAGTATGTGGCAAAAGCTTTTGGTCCCAGGGTCGTGCATGCTTTGTTGGTTACTATGGAGAAGTGCGATGCCGAGAGCCTCAGCATGTCCAGCAGCATGTTGGCTCTTCCTCTAGCACTGCACAAAAGGGAGCTATGCCTTTTGCGCATCTTCTTTCAGAAACAAAGGATCACATAATACCTTCTTCCTGGCTTCTAGCCATCTCAAGGGCCACAGAGCTGCAGTCATCAGTTGGGGGCGGGGAGGGGCTGAATGTGTGTGTGTCTGTGAACCAAGCATCAAGAGTCCCTGGTCCAGGAAATTGAAGCATCCCTAGTTCTCCTGGGCTGCACTCTGCCAAGCGTGTGGAAGGTGAAAGGCGCTGTCTGCGTGCAAAGCTTTGGTGTCTCTGGAATGTACCTGCCGCAGCTCAGCTCTTAATCACCGTACATTTTTCTCATTTGGACAAAGGCTGCCTGCTAATAGCATCCTCCAGCCATTCTCTGCTGCTTCGCTCAGCTACGCCAAGGCCTCAGGCTGAGCTGGCTGCTGTTCTCTGGCACCGCAACCAAATCCCAACTGACCGTTACTGAGGAACATCACACATTCACACTCAAGTGCCAGGCATGGGCAAAATAACCACTCCCCTTCCTTCAGAATACCCAAACTGGAAGCAGGGATGGGAGAAAAGTGGAGGGAAGAGAGAGCCCTAAGAGGGTACAGGAGACGGCTCTCCTGTCTCTGGGTAGAGCGGGTGCCTGAAGCAGCCTGCAAGCCCACTGGGCACAGCCTCTGGGGCAGCTCACCTCAGAATGCAGACAGCTTTGCCTCTAGGATTTCACTTTGATCCAGGAACACCACAGGAGTCTCTGCTCTTCAGAAGGCAGGATGCAGCTGAGCCAGGGGGGATCTCACAATTTCTCCCCCAAAGCCCACTGGCCAGGCAGGCATCCAGCCCTGCATGCTTCCTGTGTGATTAACTCCTCACAGCCAATCGCCTAGCCCAGCTCACTCGGGTGATGGTGTGGCAGGTGGGATGCAGCTAGACCATCATCTCAGCTGAGCAGTGTACTTTCCAAGCCACCCTGGACCCTCCTGACCTCCATCTTTAGCATCAGAACTGGCATTTGGTAAATGTGTGAGCTCAGCAGCAAGAGAGGGATCAAAGGGCCACGCACCACCACCTGGATGCTGAGAGGCTGGTACTGACCCCAGGAGCAGATCCCAGCCTGGCAAGCTACCTGCTTTATCCCTGACGTCCCCAGAAATGGGAGAAGTGGGGAGAGGGGGCGGGCATACCATTTGCAGGATAGCCACAGGTCCTTGGAGTCAGAGCTATGAGGCTGAGTTCTTGGCAGGAAGAGATTAATTATCGCCTCCAAATCCAGCCAGGCTCTTTCTGTAGATCTGGGGAAGGTGAAGGGTGGGGGTGCCTCAGGGCTAAAATCACTCAGAACAATCCTCCAGGGGAAAAAAAAGCCTCCAGCCATCCTCAACCCCCTCTGCCCCTCTACAACCAAAATAACCCCACTAATGAAGATAGAACTATAATGAGGGTTTGGGCAACTGGTAAACCTTACCTTCTTTGTCTTTGAGCCTTTACACACACATACACTGGCAACGTTTATGTTCGGATTTAGTGATTTTTTTTTTCACGTGTGCCAGCTAAATCGGAACCCCAATGCCATGTACAGCAACTCAGACATCTGAATGTACAATGTTTAATGTGTGGTCCTGGTGAAGGAGGGATTGAGGGGGTAGAAAAACCAGATTGAGTGTGTGGTTACTGCAGCAATAGGCTGCCCCTTTCATGTGAGCAGGGGTGAACACAGGTGATAGAAACAATATCGTCATCCCAGATTGCCCTTAGACTCAGATTTTTACAGAAAGGGGTCTATACACAGTCCTACCTTTCTTGCCTTTATGCCTACACAGAGAAGGCACATTCCCAAATGAATCAACAGGATGACAAATTTTCCCTGCTCCAAGGACGCCCTGGAGAGTGAGAGCTAGGCTGGAGTGGAGGCTTTGGGAGCTAGTGTCTGTCTTCTAAGGGGCATTGTAGTGCTGTCCCTGCTGTAAAGTGATTGGCCGGTTCTTTTAGTGATTCTCAGACTGACATAAAATGTGCTGGCAAGATGGCTAGAGACATAACATGCTTGCCACACAAGCATCAGAACCTGGGTTTGATTCCCAGTACCTATGTAAAATGTCGGGTGGGTGTGTGTAATCCCAGCACCAGAGAGGGAGAGATAGGCAGATTCCTGGGGCTTCCTGGCTAGCCAGCCTAAGCTACCCAGGTGAGCTCTAGGCCGATGAGAGACCTTGTCTCAAAACCCAAGGTAGACAAGTACCTCCTCAGGAATGACACCTGAGGTTGTCCTCTGACCTCCACATATACCCACATGTGCATATGCACGCACACACACACATACGCGTACACGCACGTACAAAGACTAACATAGGAATCCTTAAAGATTTTTTTAATCTGACTGAGAAATCTTTAGCCTGGTATAAACATAGCTTGCTGCAGGCTAAGTTTAGTGTATTTGAAGTTTGAGATAAAGTTGTTGATGGGTATGTGTGTGTGTGTGTGTGTATGTTTGCATGTGTGATTTTTTTTTTAAGATAGGAGAGAAATGAAGGAAAGGAAAGGGGGAAAAAGAAGGGGAGTAGATACAGACTTTCTGATAGTTCCTCGGGGCAATTCCATTTCCGGACAAACCTTTGCTTGGGCCATCAACAGTCTCAGCGAGGATGCCTGTGTCCCATCCCATCCACCGGATGATCCACAGCCCTGCATCCTGCCAGCTCCCAGCCCTTGTTCAGATGTTTATTAGATCTTCCCATTATCCATCAATTCATCAATCAGCAGGTTTATTGAGTACCCTACTAGGCTTCACCAACCCAGATCAATTTTTTTAATTACATCCAGTCAAGCCCAGTAAACAACATGAGGCCCCCACACCCCATTTGGAAACAAGCATGAGGAATGGCTGGCCTATGCACTCTCACTGCCAAACTCCACAGTCCTTGCTGATGGGGGATCATCTGCTGCCCTCTGCAGATGGTGATGGTGTCACTGACCCACTGTCGATAGTAGGATGGGCTTTGAGTGTTTTCCCAGATGTTGTGATCAATCTGCTTGGGTCCAGCCGCACACTTCTCTTAGAGCCCTGTCCAATAATATGAATTTCTAAAATGGATGCACAGGGAACAAGTAGAAAGCCATGCCTAGGGAAATAAGCAGAGTGATGAAGTCCTGTTCATCCTTGTTCCTCCTCCTGCTATCCAGTACCGAGTTCCCTCCCGGATCATAGGCTCCTCAACCACCCCTCCACTTACCCCTCCAGAGCATGTGGACAACTGGGCTGACCCAGGACCTCTGTGCTTCATGTACCAGGCCTGCCGGTTCTGTTTATTCTTTGGTTCTGAGAAGAATGGCCATAGAAGATTTAAGTAAAGAGTTCATAGTCTTCCTGGTTCAGAGTTATCACACTTGACCACCGGGTGCTACCCACGAGGAACAAAGAACAGAAGAGGTGGCTACAGCATACCTTCCTGGAACCTCCAGGGACTCCAGACAACACTGAAAGTCCCAGTCACATTCACGGTCACAGCACCAAGAGCCAAGAGTCCCCAGACCCTCTGTCAAGCCTTCATTTCACGTAGAGTTCGTGGTTTTCAAATTCCCTGTGACTAATTAATTCCTTAATTTCTAATCACCCAGATTCTGTAGTCACCAACTGTTTGCATTGACCTCTATTATTCTTGATCTCACACTTCCCCGGCCCACCTTTTCTTTCCACACTAGAGTAAAATCAAGTTCAAGGGCAGCCCACAGACATTAAAGGATCTGGTGATCCTTTAATGCCTAGCCATTGGTAAGTAAAACTTCCATAGCCCAGCAAGAGTGCTAGACACACACACACACACACACACACACACACACACACACACACTCACCTCCTTAGCCTGCCCAAAGTCCTGCTTTTTTCAGTTGTCCCTAGCTGGGACTTCCAGCCCTAGAGATCCTTGCCAACAGGGTCAGCTGGGTTGGTTGGTTGGTTGGTTGGTTGGTTGGTTGTTTGGCCAGAGTGACTCCTCCAACAATTAATTCACCTGTTTGGCTCTCTGTCTCTGTCCCTTTGTGTGTCTGCACACCTTTGCGTGCTCTCTGTCGGCTCTCTCTGCAGGGAAAGTCGCTGGCGGGCAAGCGCCTCACGGGCCTGATGCAGTCCTCCTGACCACCCCCACCCCAGGGCCAGGACCTGGGCCCGCAGAGCACCCAGGCAGGCGGCGCTCCACATCCACCGACAGAACTGCCTTGAGGGGAGATTTGGTCACTGTGAAGGAAAAAGAGTGAGGGCCACTGAGAGCAATGGTGGGGAGATGTGGTGGGTGAATGGGGGGACCAGAAAGAGTCCATGGTGCTGGGCGAGCCAGGAGAGGGCCCTGTTTATAGCCTCTCTCTTGTACAGTCACGCACGGATGCTTAGTCTCTCCAAGGGCCCGTTTCTAACTTGTTCAGAGAACGAATGTTTCATGGGGTTCCTGTCTGACTATCACTTGAGATGTTAACCTCACCTGTCCAGTCATCTGGGGAATCATGACTTCCAGCACACTTCAGAGGGACGAATGGACCCTGGGCACATAGTATTACGCATCACCTCCCTAACTCTCTCTGATGCGCTCACAGTGCTCACTGCCACCAGCCTTCCCCCCCCTCCGGTGGCCACCCAGTCGTAGCAGGTGGACCACAGACACTGCTTTCACATAAAATGTCAAAGATCATATCTTCAGCACTAATGGCACTTCACGTTCTTTCCAGTGTCTCTGAGAACAAATTTCAAAGAAGTCTCCATGAATATGGTGGGCATTCTCAGGCCCCATCAAATGTCCAAGGGTC
This sequence comes from Cricetomys ansorgei, assembly GCA_026225945.1. Classification (NCBI taxonomy): domain Eukaryota; kingdom Metazoa; phylum Chordata; class Mammalia; order Rodentia; family Nesomyidae; genus Cricetomys; species Cricetomys ansorgei. The sequence continues at coordinate 6,822,261 of JAMJFZ010002869.1, forward strand.
CAGAGCTTAAGGAGACGTCCGTGCAGAAAGTAGGAGTGTATTGTTCAGCCATTGAAAGTTCTGGTGACAATCTTTTAAAAAATATTATTTCTCCATGTCTTCTGATTTTACCCCTTGCACCTTGGTTTGTTCCCTCATGTTCTACTCAAAATAAACATGGCCATGAACTCAGGGGCCCTTGGGCTTCTCCCCGATGGTAGCCCAAGATAGAAGCTTCTGGAGGTGGAGGGATTGTAGGGCTGGCACATGGTGGCATCCTACCAGGCCTGGCTAGACTCTTACTGGGTTAGGGCTCAGTTATTTCTGAAGCTAAAACACAATTTGCAATGGCAGGTCCAGGCCAAAACCACAGGATTCCCTTCCCAACCTCATTCTGAGGGCCCAGCCAAAGCACCCTGTTAACCATAGCCAGTCATCTAGGAAAAAAGCAAAATGTGCAAGGACCTTCGAAAGGTCTTCTGTGTTCTTCCTGTGTGTCAAGAGAACCCTTTGCCAACCCGTGTGTGAAGTCGAGCACATAGAGCACCGCCTCGGGTGCTGAGCACAGGAAGTGCTTAATGAATGGTAGCTGGTCCTTGTCATCGCCATTGTTGCTGTGATCGCCATGAGCCCTCACACACAGGTGTGTTAAGGAACATGCTTTTCAAACACACACTTCCACACACACCTTCCCTGCCCACACCTGTTAGATTGGTCCCTCCTTTGATCTATTTTTGCCATAGGTGAAAATTCTCCCTTGAGAGTATATAAACAGAAAAGAGAAAGAAAAAGAAAGAAAGGAAGGAAGGAAGGAAGGAAGGAAGGAAGGAAGGAAGGAAGGAAGGAAGGAAGGAAATAAGGAAGGTAGGAAGGAAGCAAAGAAGGAAGGAAGGAAGGAAGGAAGGAAGGAAGGAAGGAAGGAAGGAAGGAAGGAAGGGTGGGTTGCTCATGCAAGCAAATTCACCAGATGGTGTCAAAGGCCCAAGTGTTTGTTCAGTCCTAGCCTCCTGGGTGCATCCTATGACCCGTCTGCCCAATATCCAACTGCAAAGCCTGTCAAACCTGCTTCTACACAACCCCAGAGCCACAAGCTTTCTGTCCATCCATCACGGGGGAGCCACTACAGGTCCTTAGAGTCCTCCTTATAAGATTCTTGACCCCCACCTCTGTTTCCCTCTCAGTTCTTCTCTCCTTGAGATATGGTGTAAATCAGAGGGGTCTCCAAAGGTGGCTGTAAACACACAGACTCTTGTCAGCTGCTTCCACTGAGCCTGGCTCTTTGCAAACACTAGATAACCATATGAGTAGTAAGTGAAAAAATTAAGCCAAAACCCAAGTTATGGGGTCTTCCGATTCTTCCTCTCTAGCCCCTCTTTTTTTTTTAAAAAAAAAAAAATCCTCTATATAGAATCCTTTAGTTTCTGAACAAAATTGTAGTCCAAGTTCATCTCCACTCAAAATTGCACAAAGGAAACCCTACTAAGGGTCCCCTAGTCTGTGCTGACACTAAAGAATCTGATATTCTCAAACAATGGGTACATCTATGCCCTCAGGATTCTGGCTGCCTCCAGCACCTTCCATGGACTACAGAACATACTTCAAGCCAGGCTGAAGCCAGAATAGGACAGGCGTCTCGGCTGTGGCTTCTGCCCCCTTTTCTGCCCTGTTTCTCTTATCTACTGTCTCTGCACTACACTGAGAACTGACCTCACTACGAAGGCCCTCACATGGCCCACCCAGGCCCAGCTATACTCTAGCCCTTAGATAGAACAGGAGGCAAGCTTCTAAATACCACAAGGGGACAGAGGAGGGAAGGGTCAGCAGGCTCAACAGAGCCAAGGTCAGACACTTCCGATGGATTCAACCCCAGAGCAATAAGCCCAAAACCCCACCTTACAACAGGGATGAGCTCAGTTCTGTGGCCACTGTGATGCGTTCCTCAGTAGATCAGGCAAGAATCTGAGAGAAGAAAGTGAGACAAAATTGTTCCACCCAAGCTGACCAGTCCAAGCCAGTTTGTCATGCAGGGTTATAATGCAAAGATTTGAAAAACTGGGTCTTGGCCCAGCTTCCCTTTGGTCTGGTATACACAGACAAAATCTAGATGTTCAATAATCATTATTCAGCAAGATGGATGTCTATGCCCTGTTTTGGCCCCCTAGCAGCCTTCTGGGCTCTCCCAGCCTTATACAGTCTCTGAGTTGAGACTCTACCCCATGATGACTTAAAGAAGAAATATCACTTTGGCAGCCCTCCAATCTTAGTAGGTGAGACACCCACAGCCCAGGCAAGGAATAAAAGCTGAAATAAGCTTTCCCTGCATGGGAAGAGTGCAACTGGGTTGTGCATCTAAATGTTCAGACAGCAGGCTGGCCAGGTAGCCAGGAGAAACAACTCGATGTTCTAGAAAGTGGCATGTCAGTTTCATTTCCCCTGGCAAGCTGTTACTCTGCCCCCAAAACAAAGGGAAGCCCAACAACCAGTGCAGTTAGTAAAGTCTACTCCAGGCTTGCCCACTGCTAGGTACCAGGCCAGTATCCAGGAAGGGCTTCTTGCAATGCTTAGTCACTGATTGGATTAGCCAAACACATGGGACACGTCCAACAGGATTCCTGGGATATTCAAAACTACCTCACCAATAGGATACAGAACCAGGAGCCGGGCCCCTTGCTTGTTGTGGAAGTTGGTGTTTTTCCTGAAATGTATCCTGTTCTGTCCCACATATGTGGGCTTCAGAAGATAGCACCAAGAAGCCTTTCCCAGAATGGGGAGAGGATTGAGGGCTGTTCATCTTTGGGCTCTGGAGAATTTACAGGAGGAGAATGTTCCAGCAAGTTCCAGGAACTGGGAAGCCCAAGGCTGTGGAGAAGTAATGTGTCACCAGCCTCTAAAAGGACCTGGCTGAGACGAGGATGTGGCAAGGACTGTGGAACAGTTAAATAGTGGTCAAATAAATTGCTAATAACTCACCGGACCCTCAGAAAGAGGCTTATGCTCATGTAACCATGGCAACAGCAGATGCCAGCAACCTACTCATTAGTGCCACCCAGTGATAAGGCCTCCCCTGGGCAAGACCCAGGGGCCATCAAGTAGCAAAGTAGCAAATGTAGCAATAAGGGGCCTGGAACCCTGAGGTGGCAGGATCCAAATAACTGGAGCTCAGCCTTCCCCAAGCCTAAGGGAGGGGGCAGAGCCAGCTGCTATCAGCTGTCTAGGGTGGGGGAATCCCTGCCCACACCAGGGGTCCCTGTCCTATAGCCTATGACCATCCACCGCATGATCACAGACACGTCGGAATGGCCGCCTCATAGTGCATGTGGTTCTCATTAGTTTATATTTCTGGAATTTGGGGACTGGACCCCAGGACCAAACATGCTGGAAACGGTCTAAAAATAAACAACTACTTGAACCCACTACCATCCAGTTAACTATGTGTGGCTCTTTGCTTTGGGGGTTCTTTGGGCATAGTACACCTCTAGGAAAAACAAAAACAAAACCAATGTTGCATCTCTCTGTCTCCCCACTGTGTCTTCTACCTCATCACTACCCACCCCTTACCACATACACACACACATACACACATATACATACACATACATACACACACACACACACTCACACATATACATACACATACATACACACACACACACACACACACACACACACACACATTTCTGTTTCCCACCAAAGCAACAGAGAAAAACCAGATCATCCAGTAGTTTGGGACCACAGTGTCACCAAAAGGCTGCAACCTCTGCCAGGGTGGCTTTGTCTGGGCAGTCACCCTGCCCTGATGTCTGACCTCAGGAGTGACCTGGGAGTCCCTCCGATACCCTCTTAAATAAAGTCCCAGGACCAAAGTCTGCTTTGTGCAGACTATTCTCTTTGCAAGGAGCCTCGGTTTCCTGAGCGACAGACACTCTCATTTCCCACCACTGCCGTAGCAGCAGGACACCGGGAGCCTGAAAATCAGGCTGCAGAGAGGGGGAAGAGAACAAAGTAACAAGGACCCTCTGGTAATGATGAGGCTGGCACCTCACAGCACGCTTCAGTGGCAGAAATTTTGCTCCTGGATGTAGGAGTTATTTCAGAGACACGGGAATGGGTTGTCAGTCACATCTTGTCTCTCAATGTCAGGGCCATTTCGTCCGGCAGCTCTCCTGATGCAGAAGGTCAGGATCAAGGTGACAGATGCCCCATTCTCGTCCATATTCTGCCCCACCATCAGGTCCCGGCCCACCCACAATAGCCATCCTTCCTGGCCTTCCTCAGCCACAGCCAACCCCTCCAGGAACCTCCTTGCCAGCCGATTGTCGACTTATTTCCCCTCTAGCAAACTATCTCGGTGAGTGCACACAACTACACACCTCCAAGGACAGACATCTGTTCAGATTCAAGGTGGGGGTGGGGGTTGGGGGCGGACCAGTTAAAACCCAAACTGCTGTTCCCACCCAAGGACGTCTGCAAGCCACTCTGACCACTTCCTATCTCCACATATCTTCTTCTGGACCTTTGACAAAACAGGCCCGAGGCTATTTTTCCCTCGGTGCGAGCTTTCTGTTGTTCACTGGTACCCTTGTGGTCTCTAACCCTAAGACTTCTTTTGGTGTGTGACACCCTGCAAACCCAGGTGTTCCTTAGACTTGTGTCCTCCTGGACTCTCAGAGCTCTGACCAGTGTGTTCCCTCCCTCCCCGAGGAACTCCTAGCTTGGGTGGCACTGTGTATGCCTCCAGCTGTCAGACCCATCTTTCTTCATCCTGCTCTTTTGCACACTGAGGTTATGGGATATCCTTGATCCTGTACCCCAAAGGATAGGCCACACAGTCCTGGAGGTGTCACAGGGTCTGGTTAACTTAAAGGAGGTGGTTGGGAGGAGACTGACAATGTTGTCTGTTTGGCACGCTCTTCCTGTTCCAGTCTGCTCAGAACCCTGAGCTGGACTGCCCAGGCCTGGCTTGTTTCAGTCAACTTCTCAGGGAACGGCTCCTGATTGCAAAGACTGAGCCAAGTATTCAGTCTAAACATTCGTTTCCCAGGAGAAGAGCGTGGAAATTGTATGGTGACTGGGAACCAACACGGACAACCGAGCCTGAGGCTGGCACACAGCGTGTGCTCTTGAAATAGGCTCTGGTGTGAACACCGCATCTGAGATACATTTGGGAATTGGTGACGGTGGACGACGTCTCAGATCCTGGCCAGCCAGGAAGTCAGTGTGCCCCTGTGGCCCAGAGTGAGCCCAGAGTGACAGTTCTTCCCACCAGCCCAGAGGCTATGGGTCCTGTTGGCCTGCGCAGGCAGCTGCTTCTCTGTGATCGCCACAAACCTCTTACTGTCTCCCCCCAGTAGAAGCCTGGCATACTTCCTGTGTCACTGGGATGACCTAAGTGGATGCCCAGCAGTGTGCCTCAGTTATAACCGAGTGGTTAGCTACAGAGGAGGGGACTCCTCCCTCAGACCCTGATGGAGGCAGAAACAGTGGAGACCACATCTCAGTCAACAATGGCATTTGTCCTACAGGCCACATGGCTTCTTCCTTGGAAATCTGGATTCTGAGCTCACATTCAGAAATAATTTATTTCAGGCCAGAGACTCAGACCCTAACGTAGAACAAGGGGTGCAGGCAGGGCTTCCATCCTGAGAGCACCTAACATCTACAGATCCATGTGCACCCACCCCCACCAAGGGAGAGGCTTCGGTCCTGAATAGCTGACCAGGAAGATGAATCCCGTTTTTCCTCTTTCTCCCATGACACATGGGAAGGCTGTTTGAGTTAGGGAGAGGTGAAAGAATCAGGAAGGGAAGTTTTTAAAAGCAGATCAAAACCTGGGTTCTCTCTTTCTGCTGTCCCTGTTCACGCCTCCGGGAGCATCCATGCAGGTCTGCACTAAGAGAGACCTCAGTGGCTTGTGTGTGCGTGCGTGTGGTCATTTGTGTTGCGTTTACTGAGCTGTAATTAATTTGTAATAAAACCCGTCCCTCTTATGTGCAGTGTTATCAGTTCTGAAAAACTGACCCAATGATATGCCCAAAAAAAAAAAAAAACCAAAAACATCAAGATAGAAGTAAGTCCATCACCCCAAATGTTCCCTGTGCCCCTTGTAGCTAATCCCTCCCCAACCCCTCTGTTCCTGGTAGTAACTGATTTGTTTTTTTTTTTTTTTTTTTTTTTTTGACCCTGTGTTTTGCCTTTTTTTAGAAAGCCACATAAAGGGAATCCTTCAGTAGGGTGACCTTTGAGTCTGACTCCTCTCTCTGGGCTCAGTGCATTCCTGGCCACTTTTCTTTTCTATGGAAAGAAACTGAGGCTCAAAGGGGGCAAAGCAGAGAGGAACTGGAAAAGCATAGCTTAGAGCACAAGTCCCTGCTACAACCCAGCACCTCAGCCCCATCAGCCACACTTTTCCAGCCAAAAGTCATTTTGTTAACCTCCTGAAATCTTCAAGCCCCTGTTTGAGAAGGTATGTGACCGCAGGACCTGCAGCCTGCAGAGAATGCGTGCTTTCTTCATCTACTAGAAGCTTCTGGCTTGGAAACAAAGAGAAGCAAGGCACTGCAGAGTTCAGGGTGCAGTAAGGGAGCATAGGGGGATGTTCCCCTGATGATGGAGCTATTCTCTTTCTTAATTTTTGGCGGAGGCTCTGTGTTAAGAGTAAGCAGAGATGCTTCTCTGAGAGGGGCACTGTTTATGGCAGGCGGAGCTTGGTCAGCCCTGGGTGGGTGGACCCTTACCAGTAACTCTGCAGCTCCCCAATGCCTTTGCCAAACAGACGGACACAGAATAACAGAATGACGACAGCAAGCTGGCAGTGAAGTGCTGGCACGGTGTCCGGGAATGAGACAACCAGGTAAAGCGGTAAGGCCATAAGAACCAGGCCAAGCAAGGAAGACAACTGACAGTCTCTCACAGATCACAGCATCCAGAGGTTCCAAATAATAGGGTTTTCTTTTTGCAGCAGCAGTGTGAACTTATGAATATAACTATATTCCATCTATTGAGATCCATCATGGTTATCAGCCTTCTTGATGTCCACGGTGCCCCATGTCGGACCAGGGAAAGCTTGAGCCCTTTAGACATGACCTTGGTCGTCTTCAAGGTCTTTGTGGCTCCCTGTCATGACAAGATAACCTAGAATCCTCAATTGTTTATAATCACATGTCAGGGAGAATCTGTGAAGGTCAGCACTGGGTGAGACCTCAGAGGCATTTGGAGTGTGTGTGTGTGTGTGTGTGTGTGTGTGTGTGTGTGTGTGTCCTGTCCAGTCCTGCACCTAAATTCCAAGTGAGTGACATTCTGTGAGTCTGAGAAATGGATAAATGTGGGTAAAAGCACAAGGGTGATGATGACTGAGTCATATCTCTAAAACCGACGTCAGAGCTGGCCACAATAGTGCGCATGTCTGTGAACCCAGCGCATCCCTGTGGAGAGATGGGAGGCAGGGACAGGCTTGCATGGCATTAAAAAAGCCCTGTGTCACACAAGGTGGAAAGGTGAGGGCTGACACCCAATGTTGTCCTATAATGTCCACATGCCACACAGTGGCTCACATCTGCCCGCGCCCTGACACATACACACACCCACATACAGACAAGCACTCACGACACATGCTCTCACACATGCATGCTAAGTCACGGGGTCCTATGTAGAACTGGCCTGAACAGAGATGCCCATGCCCCAAAATATTAGAATCAGAAATTCATTTCACAGCCAACTAGCTCAGAGCCTGCACTCTACAAAACAGAAACAGACCGAGCAGCTCACACGAGGTTACACGGGGCAGGGCAAGGCATAAAAATGGCATTCCCTGATTCCCAGTCTTTAATGCCTTCCAGGGTCCACAGCCCTTGTTGTTAGGTTTTCCTCTCCAGCTACATTCCAGCCTCTCTCAAAGTTCATTCTTCCAGGTATACTCAGAAAGTAGAAAGACACTCATTTCAAAACCTACGACCTAGACACAGCTAATCAAGACAATGTAGTCTGGGTGTGAGGACATATCTCAGGAAGAGAGCTGAAATAAACCCACCCCTGCACAGACAGTCGGTTTCTGCCGGTGCATCGAGGCAGTTCAATGGGAGAGACAATGGCCTTTCCAACAAATGGTACCAGGACAATCAAATGAAATAGAAGCTGGAGAGTGACCCTGTGTCCCCATCTTACACCATAGTCAGAAATCAGCTCAAACAGATCAAAAGGCTCAGCTGTGAAACTCTTAGAACAATGAAGTAGCCCTACATGACCTGTGAATTAGTCAGTGGTGTCTTAGCCATAACCCCCAGACACAAAGAACAACAGCAACAAAAACCTACAAACAAGAAAGAAACTGGACTTCATCAAAATTACAAGCTGTTTTGCTTCAAAGGACATTGTCAATGAAATGAAAAGACACCCACCCCCAGACTGGGGCACTATTTGACAACCACATAGCTGACACATACTTACATCTAGGAAAGAGATAGACCTCTTAAAAGCCAATAATTAAAAAAAAAAATAAAGGGTACAATTAAAAGATGGGCAGAAGCACTCTGAGGAATTCTCCAAAGAAGACAAACAAATGAACCAGAGGCATAGAAAAGATCCCAGACACTGTGAGCCACGAGGGAAATCAAAACCAGAAATAAAGAGTTTCACACCCACTAGGCTAGCAATAGATATTGCTATCTTCTTAGATAAGAAGACAGATATTAGCAGGTGTGTGTGGGGAAATTGGAACTCTCCTACATCGCAAAGATGCAAAATGGTGGGAATGGTATATAAAAGGCTGAATCATCTTTGGAAAAATCCTGGCAATTTCTTAAAAGTTTAAGCCTAAAGTTAATACATGACTCAGTCACTCTACCCCTAGTTATGATACCCAGGAGAAATGGAAGCAAACACAAGTGTAAAAGACCTCTGTTCATAGCAGCGTGACTCCTAATAACCTCAAAATGGAAATAACCCATGTCTGACAACTGGAAAATAGGAAAACAAAATGTGTTATGTCCATAAGATGAAATGCTATTTGGCAGTAAAGATATAATGAAGTACTAGTATGTGATACAATCCGGGTCAGTCCTGGAAGCACGATGCTAAGGGAAAGAAGCTGGACACGGAAGTTTATACTGTAGGGTTCCACACACATGCAGAATGTTCAGATGAGACAGATCTGTAGAGACAGTGCACAGATTAATTGTTGCCCAAGGATAAGGAAGTTGATAATGGGAAGGGCCCGAAAACAAGTAATCATTGCTAATGGATACAGAGTTTCTTTGAGGAGCGATGAACGTGTTCTAAAGTTGACTGTAGCGATGACTGCACACTTCCATAGATAGACTTGAAAGCACTGGCATATGTTTTAAGTGAGTGGATGCTAAGGTGAATCATATGCCTGAAAATCTATTAGGAAAGGAAGAGAGAAAGAATTAAATAAAGAACAAAGAGAGGGAGGAAATGAAGGGGAGGAAGAGAGAGAGAGATAAGCCAAGAAGAAATCCAAGCCTATTGTTCTAACTTATCAGGAACAGAGGTGGTCAGTATCCCAAGAGAGGTAAAGTATCCACAGAAGACTTTGAAATCGTACACAGTGCCAAAAACAGGGTCAGAAGATACCAGGTCATCCCAGAGTGAGTGTTCCATTTCTGCTGACTTTACCTACTCTGGAAATTAAAGCCCTGAACCCTCTTGGTAGGAACTAAAGTAATTAAATGGATTCATGGTCTTCTGATAAAGATGCTTTCAACACTCTCTTGTATCCAGTGTGAGCCGCACTTCCCAAAGCTGTGCGCCCCAGGACACCTGGGCTGTGCATGGGGATGTCTGGATGGAGAGTCAGAAGACTTTGTCCTACTCTTGGATCAGCGCTGTTAGACTTGTATCCTTAGGCAGCTGAGGAGGCAGCTCCCATGGGTAATGTCCCCAGCAAATCAGGAAGCTTGAGGTGGACTCGAGAGAGCCACCTTTTCTAACCATTCATGGGTGACTCCGCTGCCCAGGAAGGTAGGAGGCACTAGATTCAATGCTGTCTGATTTCTGTGAGCCTTGGAACTATATGACCCTGAGAAGGGTGTGAAGCCTGAAGATACCTTCTCCAACTCTTCCTCACCCTCCCTGGAATAAAGAAAAGATGAGTCTGTGAGTTGTGGTCTGAATGCATCCAGAATCTCTCTAAACCAGCTCCTAGTCTCTTCCCCTCCCCAACTTGCTCTCTCTACCTACTGCATTTACAAAAGCAAGGACTGTAGAAACCAATCCTGTGTTCCCCTCCTGAGAGGACGACCCTCATTTAAGGGTTAAAGCAGCTGCATGAACACACACACACACACACACACACACACACACACACACAGACTATGAGCTATGTGCTTATCTGTTAAGTTAAATGCTTCTATTCATGCAAGACTTTGCCAAGGTGAACTCACTGAGCCCTCAGATAAATGCATCAAGTCAGAGACAAAGGGAAACACTGGGATCAACCCAAGAGATAAATTACAAATCGGATTAGTGGATCTTCCTCTTGCTCTGCTGTGGAAGCATGCTATTAGCTCTCTAGACATGCCCAGTGGCTTGCAACACCCACACATGAGCATACACAACATCCACAACCCCTCTCTGGTCAGGCACAAAGCAGAGGTGACCTTGACACGCTCCCTCTTAAGCCTTCAGCACTCAGACCACTGGCTGCCCTCCTGATTCTCAGCTTTGGGCAGGAAAAAGCATGAACTTTTCCTCTGGCTCTCCCCCATCGTGCCAGCTGGTGAGCCCAGAGAAATGCTGCCAGTTCACACAGTGTTCTGTGACATTCTCTGGTCCCTGCTGCCTCTTCCCCCACCCCACCCCCATCACAGCCCTGCCTCCTGCATGGCAGGCTAGGAGTGACCACCTGGCAGTTGGCACTACAAAGGAGAAAGAATGAACTCACAGGGGCTCCGAGAGAATCTTTCCCCAGAAAAAGCTTAGGGAGAGATAAGACCGGGCTTCGAGGCTTCCCTGACAGTGACTCGAGGGGCTAGTCTGATGGAAGGCACGTCCTGGGAAATTTAAGAATGTAATATCTGGGCTAGAGAGATAGCTTAGTCAGTAAAACACTAAGCCTTGCAGGCTGGGAGACCTGAGTTTGACCCCCAGAGCCTGTGGAGAAAAAAAACAAAACAAAACAAAACAAAAACGAAGACATGATAGTGCAAACCTGTAACCCTAGCACTGGAGAAGCAGAGACAGGTGCATTGTTGGAGCTTTCTGGCCATCCAGCTAGCCTATTTGGCAATTTCAGGCCAATGAGACACCCTGCCATCAAAAACAAGGCAGATGGTGACCGAGAAATGACACCCAAGGCTATCTTCTGAGCACACGTGTGAGCTAGCACGCTCTCTCTCTTTCTCTCTCTCTCTCTCTCTCACACACACACATGCACACACACACACACACACAACAAGCAAAAAATGCAATGTTTATTGATGTTGGCCATGGCACAGATGTTGTGCTAGTAGAGTTGAGTAAAATGGTTCTTGTCCTCAAAAACCACACCTTCCAGTTACTAGGATCTAGTAGATGTCAGTATGTAACCAACATATCGTGACACACGCCAGAGACATACATGCAAATAAAATGCACATTGGACAGAAGATTTGGAGAATAAACCACATGAAGATGCCTGGCCATTAGGGAGCAGGAATGGACCTTATGACTGAAGGGCTGGAGTGGACACGGACCTGCAAGGTCAGAGCTTGGGACCAATGAGAGACACCACCGTGGCTTGATGCAGAAGAGGGCTTGGCAGTGAAGACACAAAGAGGGTGGGCTTGCGTGCTTCCAACATCACCCAGGTCTCCATCTGGACCGCACCTTTCTCTACCACCCTCCACGCCAGGAAATAAAGGCTAAGCCCATTTGGAGGCCAGTGCTATGTGCTCTTAGGAAGTTCAGTAAACAGCAAGCCTGGATGGACTGTCTTCTGCCTCTCATCTCCTCATCTGGCATCTCACAGATCCTTCCCACTCCTCTCTGGGAAAAGCTAAGACATCTAGAGGCCGACATCCTGGCTTCAAGGGCCTCCTTAGTACCGCCTCATTAGTGGACTGAGCTGATGATCTTGTGCCTTTGATTTGCAGTCACTCAGCTCCTCCAAGGAGTTCAAGGTGAACCACTTCACGCTGCATGTCAGTTTTCAGGAACACAATTAAAGCTCTCCCTGTTTTCCTTTCCCCCAAGGAGTGCAAATTCTACCCTCTGTGTTCTCTATTTGGGACATGTCCTCCAGATCTTATAGGACCAATTTGGATATGTCTATTAGTCCATATAAGCGTAGGCATGCTACATGTGAATCCCCTGCCCCCACACACACCTACAGAGTTCCTAAGAATAAAACAAGATTCTATTGCTCTCTCTCTCAAAGCGATGCGTGCAGAGTCCTCACTCAATAACATCGCCTTTTAGTCTGTAATGATAACAAACAAGGACAGTTTAGAGCAAAGGGATCCAGGTCTCCAACACAATAATGCCATTCCTTTAATGTGCTGTTGGCAGCAGACAGATTAGACTCAGTTGTAATCTCATAAAACGCTTTTGGCTCCGTGAGCCACCAGTCCCTCTGTTCATTTTAGCTGTTTGGAACAGAACTATTTGGGGAGGGTCAAAAAATGAGTATCCATTACAATATTGTTTTGTACACAGACATGGGAGACAAGTCCCTCCACACAGGAGTCCCATGATGCAGTCGGTATTGAGCTCAGTCTGCCCCTCTTCCTCACTGTCTGTCAGGACAGTGCTGAATCCACCTAACCTTGGTCCCACAGAGCCTCTAACCTGCTGCCCTTCACAATCTGAGAAGAACGGATCTAATGTGTTAGTGATATAGATATTAGTAATCAGTGAGCATGATAATGATTTACTCTGGCTCCTCAATTTGGCCTCCAGTTTGAAAGACAGAGTCCCCTGGGATGCTCTATGCCTTCCAGGTAAAGGGGAACCAGTGGGTGCTGTGACACCATTAACCTCTGCTCCCAGAATGCCTCCCTTTTATTTCTGGAATCATCTGTGTGTTCTGAGTGGCGAGGATGTGAAAGAAGGTCCCCAAGCACGGGAAGCTGTGCCCACAATTTGTCCACTCAAACCTCCATGCATATCTGCACTGATGACCCCAGGATGAACTGTTCCAACAGTCAGGTAGGTATGTTGTAGCAATGGAGCCCTAAGCTGTCTCCATTGTATCAAACTCTTAGGAGCTACAATCTTATCAATAAATTTCTTTTGCTCAGAAATCTATGTTCATGGTCAAGTGAAAGTCATAACTGAAGGAGAGTTATCTTACAGGCTGGAAAGATGGCTCAGTGGTTAAGAGCACTTGCTACTCTTGCAGAGGACCTGGGTTTGATTCCCAGCACCTGCGTGGTGGCTCGCAACAGTCTGTAATTCCACTTGCAGGACATCAGATGCCCTCTTCTGGCCTCTGGGAGCACTGCACACACACGTTATACACGTAGGCAAACACTCATCACCAAAAATAAAATATTTTTAATTTAAAAATGTTTTTAAAAAGCCAGGTGCAGCAGTGCATACCTTTAATCCCAGCACTTGGGAGGCAGAGGCAGGCAGATCTCTGTGAGTTTGAGGACAGCCTGGTCTATATACTGAGATCCAGGACAGCCAGGGCTACATAGGGAGGCCCTCTCTTTAAAAAAATTCCTGCCAGGTGGTGGTGGCACGCACCTTTAATCCCAGCACCTGGGAGGCAGAGGCAGGCAGATCTCTGTGAGTTCTCTGTGAGTTCGAGGCCAGGCTGGTCTACAGAGTGAGTTCTAGGACAGCCAGAGTTACAACAGAGAAACCCTGCCTCAAAGAACCAAAAAAAAAAAAAAAAAAAAAAAAATTCTCTGAGCAAACAATCTCAAATCTTGACATAGGAACTGCTGAGAGTCCCACTACAGCTAGATTCTAGACAAAACAAAGCCTTTCAAAGAAGAAAAGGAGCTCTCTGTGTTTAAATATGGCTGTGTTCTAGAGTCCTGCTACCTTGACCACTCTTAGAGCTCATCTCTGGCCTTTCTCCTCCCTTCCTACCTCTGTCACTGCCCCTTCTTATTCCACTTCTAAAAACACCCACCTTTAGTTCAGCTCCAGCCGCAACTGCTCACACGTTACCAGGAAATGTTAAGAAGTGTCCAGTTAAAGGAAGTCGGACTAGGTCACCTCTATACATCATCAAAAGGCACAGGGAGGAATGAGTTCGAGGCTCCTGTCTGAACCAGGCCACCAGAAGTACTGCCTGCCCGTCAGGCTGCTCAAGACTGGGCGGGGCACATAGAGAAATGACGTGGGGTCCAGAGGTGAAGGCACTGATGACGAGGATGCGCTCTCCAGCCAGTGGTCCTTCAGGAGACAGAAACTTCCCAGACAGAGTTTATAGGCCAGAGCCCGAGATAACCCAGAGAGGATGGGCTTGTATGCTTCGAGCGTCACCCAGATTTCTCTCACCCGTATCCCCAGACCTAACCTTTCTCCGCCGTTTGCATTCCCCATGTGTCTTGAAGAAGTCCAGCACAGCACCCATCAAAGGAAGCCACTTCTCACATGCTTAGGCTGCTGTTTTCTGACCTGAGAGGCCAGGTTAGCAGCGATCTACCCTGAGCTGAGTGATCAGTCCAATGGACACAGAGACTCGCTGCTCTGACAACCAGAACCCTTTCCACCACACTGGTCAGAAGTGACCCCCAGGGCAGGCAAAGCACAAGGGCTGCAAGAATGGCCTGAGGTTAGTTCTGGATAGCAGCCTCTGTCCTCCTCAGGGAACAGGGTCCTTGAATGCTTTCTTCCTTGTAGCCGGTGACTGATATTAACCAACCTTCCCTATGCCTGGGTTCTCATTTGGCTCATCTGCTTCTCTCTCCAACCAAAAATATAGTCAATCTACCTGCTCCAGCCATTAGAGATCTACTCCCCCCGCCCGCTCCCCCCCCACCCCCCACTATTTAAAAGGTCCTTGTTTTGCTCACTGGAGAAAGAAAATGCTCATAGTATCTCCCCCTCGGTTTCAGAGAACCTTCACTGTCGTCACCACGCCATCTCCCTCCTTGAGAGATGTTTCCCTTGGTGATCTCCTAACACAAAGGCTTGAGAGTCCATTCCTAACTCCTTTCCTTCAACACAAACTGACAACAAACCCAACTTTCACTTCATTCTTTCCTACTTCCTCTGCCTTAGCTGAGATCCAGACCTTGACCTTGACTTATCCACTGTCACATCTGTCTCTGGGCAAGAGCCATCAGCACCAGCAAAGTATATCCAATTCCTGCTTAAAACAGCTTAGTGGCTCCTTCTGCCTTCAGAATTCACTCAGTTCAATTCTGAAAACATCTGTTCAGCACCCACAATGCACTGGGTACTGGGCTACTGTTGAGAGTACAGAGATGAAGGAAGCATAGTCTGAGCCCTTCAGGAGTGCACAGAGAGACAGACTCACAAAGGAACCAGGCTTCATAGGAAAGAGTGAGTGTGAAAGGAGCTGTAAAGCATTTGAAATCCTGGGCCTGGGGTTGGGAATTCCAGGCTGGTAGCATTGGAACTGAGGCTCAGCGGCTAAGTAGTCATTTGTCAAGTGGACACTGGTGGAAGAGAAATTAATTTGGCTTGGGCAAAGCCATAGACTTGTGATCATAACATTTGGGGCATAAGCTAAAGTGTGGTGCAGGAGCTTGGAGGAGACCATGTCGGACTCCTTAAGAAAAAAAGCCAAGCTATGTGTACCTACCTGCTTCGGTCTTTGCTCCTACCACACTGCCAACAACCCCTTCCATTTCTTCCCAGGTCCAAAGTGCCCCCACACCCTCTCTGTCTAGGTTTTGATCACTGGCTGACATTCCGAAGAATAGATGACCTTAGGGTGATCATCAAAGAAATCTAAGAAGAATAAGTAGATGCTCCCTGATAGCTGTACAGAGATCCCCGAGCAACTGTGCCCTCTGAACTCCTGATCTTTGTTGTCATGTCCCATCTGTGCCACCGATCACTACAGGTCATCCAAATGAGGCCAGAATGCAGCACTCGGTCCCATCTACTGCCAGATAGAAAGCCAGGCATCTGCAAAATAAACCTCACTCAGAATGCATCCCTCTTCCTCAGATCCCTCTGAGGGGTGAGAGAAGGGCAAAGAAGTGAGGAACCCTCCAGCCTTGTTGCTCAGAGACACTAAAGAGGATCTTAAATGCTGATTTGTTTGTTTTTGGATGTGTTTATGGATGTGGTGTGCGAGCATATGTGTATACATGTTTGCATGTGTGCAGATAGATACGTGCATGCGTGCGTGCGTGCGTACGTGTCTAAGGCTAATGGCAGGAGTTTTCTTCCTGGCTCTCTGCCTTATCCATTGAAACAGGCAGGATCTCTCACTGAACCCAGAGATCACCAACTGTGCTAATCTGACTAACCAATTCATCTCAGGGATCCTTTGTTTCCTTCCACCACCGCATCCTGGGATTTCGGGCAGGCTCCCATGCCCATCCAGCATCTACATAGATTCCACTCCCATGCTTGTGTGCCAAGCCTCTTACCCATTGAGTCATCTCCTCAGCCTCCAGGCACTGATCTGCAACGGTCCAGTCTTTAGTGACATCTCTCCCGGGATGAGGCATTCCCATAGCCTTAGGGTCATGACTTGTAGTAACAACACCCAGCCCCACTGAATGTCATGGAGACTTGTCTCTTCAGATGCTGGTTTCTGGGTACTAAACCAAATGACACAGGAGACTAGTAATGGACATCAAAGCTCTCCGGATGAGTAGGATTCAGATTCTGTAAGTCACAACAGTGACGGAGCTCTTCGGACACTAGACACCACATAAATATGGCCTGGAGCCATCAGAGGCAGGATCCTGCAGGAGAGTGGGGCCTGAGCTGAACCATAGAGACTGCCTGGGATACAGACAACAAGAAAGGGAAAGGGACACATACAAAAGACTATCATCAGCCCGGTCACAAATTAAGAAAGTGTGCCCCCTCGGAGTTGGAAGACGATTTCCTACTCACCCGTCCCAGTTCACCACTGCAAAAATCCCCCCAACAGCATTCAACCACCCAGCCTCCTAGCTAGAAGCTGTCAAGGCAAACAGCACGAGCTGAATAAAGAGGCAACACACACCAATGATTCCCCTGCAAAGCTTCTTCTGATAGAGACAGCAGCCAGCTCCTAAATCTCAAAATGGCCTTTCTCAGGGCTCAGAAGACCACCCTTCATTCTGACCTTGTATCTCAGCAAAAATATCATTCCTACTCAGGGTGGTAGCTTCGCCCTGCAGGACGAAAGCAATCAGCCTCCATCCTCGGCAATCCATATTCATATGAACTGTTTATGCTCTGACCTGTAGCCCTGAGTGGGATGTCAGCCTGGGAGCCAGGGATGATGGTCCCCAGAAGGGCACTTCAGGAATGAGCCCACAGCCATCTGCCTCTCCTCGCAGTAGCTCGGGTCTGGGAGGGATGCACAGCTGTTGTGGTCCCCTTCCTGGGGAAGCACGAAATAGGACAAGGAGGAAGGGAGGTGGTGGCTTTCAGAGCCAAGGCTGCTCCTGAGAGTGTTTGAAGGTTATTAGTGTGGCTGTAATCAGGCTATTAGCCAAATGCAGGTGGAGAATGAAGTGCCTTTGAAATTGCTTTTCAGAGAAAGCAGAGCCTGTGTTGGTATAATCTATGCATATGATCTCTTTCAAGTAGCTCTTCAGCTTCCTGCATGACCAGGATGGGGCCCAGATATCCACAGAGCACAGTAAGAAACACCCACTATCCTGGCCCTAAAACAGATCAAGGCCTGCTGGGCAAAGCCAGGCCCTCGGCCTGCTTCTCCTCCCTGGTGTAAGTGGGTGCGGCCATGAGTCCCCTTCTCAGATTTATAGTCAGAGTCTACAGGCCCTGGGATGCCAAGTAGCTCAGAGATACTTGTCTGTTTCCTTGCAGGCAGGTGCCCTGAGTGGATGGTGTCTGATGCCCAGGGCATGACTGTAAGGGCACCTTGTACCCTTCAGGTTTTCCTAGGCGGTTCAAAGGGAATTTTATTTCTTTGGGCAGCCTCTTAAGGAGAGAGGGGCGACACTTGGTGAACCCAGGCCTTCTTCAGAAACTACAGAAAGAGGAGGACACATTCTTACCTGCTTCTTCATGCGGGTCTTTTTCTCAGTTCTTGGCACCACATCCATCTAGTTCCCCAAGGCTTGAACATCATCCTTTCCTTCACACTCTCAATATCAGACCCGCTGCAAATTCTCTTTGTATGTCTTTAGTCTCAACTTCTTTCTGCTTCCTCCCTGCCTCCGGCATTTCTCTGGCTTCCTATCATGTCGCCCGACAAGGGCAGCTGTACAAAGTCTGTACAAAGTCAACTCACAGACCACACTGCAACCATAATCATCTTTCCAAACTTTCAAGTCTTCTCCTGTAAGGCCTCAGGTCAGTTCTTCCCAGTTCATGCTGGCCCTGGGATAGATCCAAATGTATCCTCTGATGCACAGTGTCCCCATGATTCTTTCACTAGATGCCTTTGCTAGGAATACCATGCTCCTCTTTAGTAGATAAAATCCTGTTTCTCAGCCAGAACCCGGCTTCAGAAGACTCAGTCTTCAGGAGTCTTTTCTGATTCCTCTTTTCCCCACGCTTGGGATAAAGGTCCTCTTCAGAGAGCTCTTACAGTGTATCGTCTGTGCATTTCTATTTCCCACCCTAGCCACAGACTCCGCTAGGTCAAGGATGTTTGTAGTTACCTCCCGTCCACTGTGCTTATCATAGCAGAATGGTGACCATTGCAAAAGTATCAGGTGATCGAATTCGTGAAAGACCAAATAAAATAATGAAAGGAGCCGGTAAATGACCTATTGAGCCAATAGCTTGGGATGAGCCAAATAAAGAACTAAAGAGGCAAGACCACACATGTGACACTGATAACAGAACCACACAAGAAAAACCAAGAAACAGCTTCAGACAGAATCTCTTCAGCCCAGAGCTCCTCCTACAGTTTGGGGTGGATGTATTCCACCTAGAACCATCCAATCAAATGTGGTGACTCTTGGTTCTGGGAGTCTCATTATTTATCCAAAGAACACAACTGGGTACAGCATGTGGTAGAACCCAGCTAGACAGCAAACGATTTCTTGGATCTACTGCAATGATTAAAAGAATAACAGGAGCCCTCACCTGAGTCCTTCCTTTCCACAGTATGACCACTAATTTTAGGTGTCAATTTGACTACATCAGATAGATGTCTAGTTAGCTGGGAAAGCATTACTCCTGGGCCAGCCTATGAGACTGTTTCCTAAAGAGACTGGCATGCAAATCAAGGGACTCATTAAGAAAGATCCATCTGTATCTAATGTGAGTGGACGATAGCCAGTCAGCGGGAAGACCAGACAGGGCCAAAAGGCAAAGCAAATCCATTCTCCCTCTTCTTGAGCTGACACGTCCTTCTCCTGTCCTTGAAAATCAGACCTCTATGGTCTCATGCCTTTGGACTCTGGGACTCAGACAAGCAGATCCCAGCATCCTTGGGCCTTCAGTTTCAGATTGAGACTCACACCATCAACTTCATTTGTTCTTGGGCATCCAGGCCTGACTATGCCATACTACCATGGCTTCCGTGGTTCTTCAGATTGCAATAGCATATCAAGGACTAATCTTTCATAATGGTGTGCGCCAAGACCCTAGTATCCATCTCAATTTATCTATCCATCCATCCATCTATCTATGCATCCATCCGTTAGCTGACCAATTCTGTTGGTTCTGCATCTCTGGAAAACTCTGGCTGATAATTATGGTACCAGTGTGTGCTTTTCATTATTGGGTGGAGATCAAATAGCCTTTGACACATCTGTCCACTTTCTCCAAGGTGGATCAGCAGGAATGATACAGACGCCGATATTTGAAGGTTGCATGAAACAACGAGGAAAGACCATTTAAATTACAACCCAACTCATAAAGCAAAAAGTACTTCCCCCTAGCTCAGCTTTCTTCTTGGGCCAATCTTTCTGCCAATCCTCCTGGACACCCTCGGGCCTCCCCTGGTCTCTTCCATAAGTAAGCAGGTGCATTTGATGTGCTGCTGGCAAAGTGTCACACAGGTGGCCACCCATACGGTGCCAGTTTGGAACTGTCTCCTGGAGAAAATTCTAAGAGCCCACTCAGCCATGAAGGATACCCGCAAGCTTCCTGTACAGGGTCCAGAGATGACTACTCATGAGGGACATGGGTGGGAAGCAGGTGTTTCACATAAATAGACTACCCTCTGCTAATCACCGCCAATCAAGCCAGTGGTGCAGGAGAAAACAAAATGAGACAGAATCATCATCCAAAAGGTGAAACGAACTGGTAGCCAAGGCATCAGGGGATGTGGCTGGATTCTCATAACACACATGATCATGTTTCAGGCAGGCTTTGCTGCAGAGCATGCTGGAAACTCCGAGAGGGAGAATACAAGGACTTCATGTATAATTCTAGTCGGCGCAGTAGCTAGAGGTGTTTAATGTAATAAATTCAATCTAATATGAGTCCAGAGCAGCCAAAAGAGCAGATTCACTTGGGTGGTTTCTTGTTTATGTTTATTGAAGTCCTAACATGTACCAGGTGCTATTCTGGGTGCTAAGAACAAAATGGTGAAAAGTGTTAACAAAATCCTCCTTTTTTGGATATTGCCATTCCAGCTGAAGGAAGACAGAGACAAACAAGCACGAGATGTCAGAGAGTCTCAAATGTTTTTGCAGTAAAGTTAAAATGGATGGTGTAATATAGAGGGGCACTGGCGGGCTACGCTGGCTGAAGCAGACGGTCAAAGGAGTTCTCTCAGGAAAACTGAAATTTGAAACGTAGTGATAAACTGAATGGGAATGAAAAACCAGCAATCTATGGAGGACCGGGAGAGCAACTACTGCAGAGGACCAACAGGAGACAGACAGGTTGTTGCTCGAAGGTGGGTAGGAGAGCAGCATCCTGACAAGTGGGTGATTCCAAGTGTGATCACAGCCAGCAGGACTGGGATCCACAACTGTGTGTCGGAGACATACCAATGTGGCTGAGAGTGTCCAAGGAGGGCAGGAATGGACCTGAATTGAGACTGTAGTTCAAAGGAACTGTGTGAATGATCATTTCAGAAGTTTAGAGTTTCAGGACTTCACAACACTTACCAGTGATTTACACTAGGACTAGGCTACCAACTGAACCCCAGAGATGGTGGAATCGGGTCAAGGTTGAAAATGAGGCAGGCAGAGGAGAGACTGGAGCTGAATGAAGTAAGCCTGGATGATGGTATAGAACCATGGCCAGAGTAGGAGTGTAGGTAAGGAGGGATAGGGGCTAAGATAATCCAGTATACCCAGAGTTCCAAGACTCCAACCAAAGAATTGTGGCATTTTAAAAAACACGGAATAATCTTCCTATTGGAATAAGGACAACTCAAGATTCCCAATGAACCCTAGAATGCTAATGACTTAATCTACTAATTTCTTTTTTGTAATACTTTTATTTATTCTTTCACATTCACACACGTATACAATGTATCTTGAGCATACCCACCCCTTCTTCTCCTCCCAAATTCTCATGGACCCCTGGCCACACATCCCTCTCCCATCTGTATGTCAAATTTAAGAACAAAAACAAAAAACTCATTTAATCCCGTCCGTGCTGCCTCTGTGTGCTTAGATGTAGAGCCAATCACCAGAGCACAGGCAGCCTACCAGCAGCCATGCCCCCCCCCCAAAAAAAAACAATCCCACCCCATTCCTAGCCACCATCGACTACCAATAAATAGTTCCTCATCTGGGAGCAGGGCCTCATGAATTCCTGTCACATGCATGCTGGGATATTGGCTGGCTTGATTGTATGCAGGTCTTATACAGGTAGACATAGCTGTGAGTTCACGGTGTAGCAGCCAGAAGACAGAATTTCATATCTTCATTCATACATTTCCTTTGAACTATAGTCTCAATTCTCTAACATCTCAGGATATGCTAACTCAATATTTCCAGCTATGATCTCCCTCCCCATTCACTCCAGATGTGTTTCATATATGGGTGTGCTACACCACCACCTGTGCTGCTCATAGGCCAGGAGAATGGGAATTATGGGCATGAGTTCTCAGGGAAACACTCTTATAAGCTGCTGTGGTGGCTCAGCAAGGGAGACAAGGAGGCATAATCATAGGTGCAAACCTTTCCAGACCTCAGCAGGGAGAACCACCATCATGGCAAGTGGCTTACTGGACTGTGGAACCCCGAGCATCTGAGCTCAGATGTTTTATTGATTCAGAACTACTCAGGTGCAGATCATAAGCAATCAAACACCCCCCACAGAAATACAACACCTGCAAACAATACAAAACTCCAAGACCTAGGCAGACCCTCATTTAACAGTGTACAAAAACAATTATTTTAAACACAACTAAAACTAAACCTCCACAACACACTCTGGGGTGGAGGTGGTCATGGGAGAAGTATTAGAAGGTGCCCTTGAAGACCCACATACACACCTGTGCAAGCGAAGGGAAAAGTAAGTTTGGAATACGGAGGAAGCTGAGCTGCATTTAGGCCTCAATAAGGCCTCAACCAACCACACCCAATGCCCCAAAGTGGGAAAGGCCCTTCAGAGTTATCCCGAGTTGGAGTGAGGGACCAAATCATTGGATGCAACCTGTCTAGGACAGCAGCCTGAACTTGGATAAGATAAATATCTCTAGGCAAGGGTAATTCTCCCAGAAACTGGGGAAATGAGACCTTCAGCCTTGAGAGGTGGCATAACACAGGACCCATTCAATCACTCCTATGTTTTTCTCCCTTTGTCTTAGCTCCCTCATCCCATGAAGGTCACGTGCTGAGCATCTAGCTTCTGTATATCTCTTCCACCAGCCTTCCACCTTGCCCAGGTTCAGAACTCATTCCTACTCCTCTAGAGTGATGAAGCCAACCCTCATCTGAGAGTTTTCAGTGTACATTGCTTCCCGAGGCACAAAGCTATTTTAACTATTTTTTCCTGTACATTTTCCCTTTTGTACATTATGGGTTGTAAAATTATGTTTTAATCATAATTTTTTGCTTCAGTGACTCTAGGACAAATCTAAACTACTAAACTCAGATGCCAGAGTTATATCAGAGTGGGGGAGGTGGGAAGTGCTTGTTTGGACAAGGCTTTTAACACATTGGCTTTGGCCCCCTCCACAGTCCATAAAAGAATTAGCTTTCTGATACACAACAAAACTCTTCAGTGACTGTGTCCAGAACACAATTAGAATCCACCTTCTGAGAGAATCTGGATTTTAGATCATTGTATCCAGGCCCTTCATGACTGGCTTCTGATGACTCATGTCTCCCATCTACCACCTCTAAACTCTACTTAGCCCTTTTCCATGACAATAGTCCCTGATTCTTTAGACATGTGACTCTTTAGTCAAAAAGGTCTTCTCTATCTCCATCCAATTTGAGCTTTAGGGCTCAGTGCAGTACCATGAAATAACATTCCCCAACGACAGCCAGCCAGGTTTGGTGGATTTATCCCAGACGCCTTGGACTTTAGCTCCTTCATAATAGCCTAGTGCCTCCTCTCTTCTCTATAGACAGAAAGACCCTAGAGCACAGAAATGATGTAATGTACCACCAGGCATTGCAAATGGAATTGAGACATATGATAAGGACTAAGACACAAGGAAGACGGGCATCTTTGACCAACTAAAGGTGGCAATTCGGAGTCAGGTGTCTAATGGACACCTCCAAGACTTAGGGAGCCCCCAACTACAGTAGTGACCACACCACTCTAGATAAGGTTCTTCTTGTGACCACAGATTCAACTGTCTTTGGGAACTCCCAAGAATACTGATCCCAGGAGCATATTTGGTGCTGATGTAAGATATTACCTGGGACCCCATAAGTTGACCAGAATTCCCACCAGTAAACCCCTTTGACACACCCTTCTAGGAGTTTCCAGAAGTACTTGGGAGAACTTATTTGTTAATCACATGTGAGATTATTTAGGCACTATAAATACTGAATATGAAAAGGTCTCTCACTTGTGTTTATACATGGAACATGCTTTAGGGGTTGCAGAAAAGCCTTGGAGGGACTATTAGTTATGAGCTGGGTATCTTTATGTGTGGGGACTTACGATGAGAGCATGTGGGGCACTTCTGGGTTCAAAATATTTGAGGATCCATATACAAGAGTTGGATATCCTATATGGTCAGTTAGAGACAAGATCAAATAAAATTTGAGGATTACAGTTAAGACCTTTTACCAAAGCTCGGGCATTCATTTTTATGATTTTTTCGTTTGGTATATTGTTTGTTTGCCATGTTACAAATGAACCTAGGGCCTTGTGAGTACTAAGCAAGAGCTCTCCCACGGAGCCCCCACCCCAATCCAAGTCTAGAGGCATTCGTACACTCATTTTGATTTCTAAGAACAACACAACATAACCTTATTCTTGAGTGACAAATGTTTTACTTGAGTCTTTCAGTTCTCCTTTTCTTCCTTCCTTCCTTCTTTCCTTCCTTCCCTCCTTCCTTTCTTTCTTTCCTCTTTAAGACAAAGTTTCACTATGTAATACAGGCTACCCTTGAACTCATTATCCTTCTGTCCCAGCCTCCCACGTGCTAGGACTACAGACATGTACTACCAACACCACTGCCATGGTGCTGGCAATTCTTCTGTTGAAGTTATCACGATGATCCTGTCTGGTGACTTTGCCCATCATTGTGACAGTGGTTGAGACAACAAAATTTTAAGTGAACGCTTGATAATCAGACTTCTGTTCTGACTTCTTAGGGATTCCTTCTTTGTTTGCCTCCTTGCTGTTTGCAGAGAGAAATGGAACTTTCCTAGGCTGATTGTCCTAAGTGAAGGAAGGAATGTTCAGGAGTGCATGAATTAACAGTTACTTGCAGGGGCCCCGGGCTGGCCCTGACCAGTACAGTTCCTGGTGATTCCATCTGATTTCCACTTGATTTCAATGTCAAACACTCCCAAACCCGCTGCAACATCTCTGCTGAGCTTGGGAACATATAACAGAAACCCATTTGGGACAAAAGGCATAAATAAACAATTCATAGAAGAAGAAAAAGAAATGACTACTGAACACTTGGAAAGATATCCAAGTACACTAATAATTTATGAAGCGCAGTTTAAAAGCAACCACCACCCCCACCCATTAAAGAAACATTAAAAAAAAAAAAGTACTAACATTATCCAACGCTGGCAGTAGTGTGACAAAGAAGAGTTTTCACCTATTCATACTGGTATTTTAAAATAATACAAACTTACTAGGAAGCAGTTGAGCAGTAGTATCCAGAGTTGATGATGTTCTGTTCTACCCTTTGACCTTATATTTTCTTCTAAGAATGTAACGTATCTTAAGGAACAAATCAGATTTTTGTGAGAAGGTAAATGTTATCTGTCATTAGGGCAATCGGGAAACAGAAATAGAAGAATTAATGTTTTAAAAAGAGAACTACAGGCCAGGCAGTGGTGGCACATGCCTTTAATCTCAGCACTTGGGAGGCAAAGGCAGGCGGATCTCTGTGAGTTCGAGGCTAGCCTGGTCTACAGCGTGAGTTCCAGTTCAGCCAGAATTATGACAGAGAAACCCTGTTTCAAAATTAAATAAATAAATAATAGAGAACTACAGGCTGGAGGGATGACTCAGCAGTTAAGGGCATTTGCTGCTCTCTCAGAGAACCAGAGTTTGGTTCCCAGAATCCACATAGGGATTACAACCACCTGGAGCTCCAGATCCAGAGGATCTAACTCCTCCTCTGTCCTCAGTGGGCACTTGTGTGCACATCATATACAGACACAGACACATAAGTTAAAATAGGAGCAATAGTCCACTCCCATAGTCACCCTATGCTATGAAATTATCAAAGAACTAATACAAGAAAAACTTCCAAAGAGATATACATGAACCAGTCAAATAAAAACACCTATAAATGACTAGTACAATTACTGGGGAGGAGACATCTTATTATTAATTTTTAGAATACTATATATAAAGGATAGAACGCTAGGTGTTTCCAGTGGAAATACAGTAAGTCCTCTACTAATGAAACAAAATCAGGCTAATCTCCAGTTTCTCACAAGTAATTGCTGGTAGTGGTGATTTCAATGTTCTGGGAGTAAATTACCCAAACCTAGAATTCTATACCCGATGAAAAAAATTGATCAAGTATTATGGTGGAATGTGCACTTTACCCCTCCACACCAAGTCATTGGAAAGTACTTGATGTGCTGAAACCAAACAGAAACCCAAAGGAGAAAACATGGAATCTCTGCAGACAGGAACCAAAGCGAAAGAAAGAGCAAGAGGACTCCAGCAGGTACTGAGCAACAGGAAGTCTAGATCGGGAAAAGGCTCCAGAAGAAAGGAGATCTCTGGGACTTTTTTTTTTTTAATTTGTCATACCTGACTGGAACTTTTGAAGTGAAATAGAAATTTTGGTAAAGAAAAAGAAAGTAGTATGGAAGGCCAATCAAACCAGAGAACAATTTTAAGATGGCACACGTGTCCTTGCAGCAATGCTTGGGAGACCGCAGAGACAAGGACGTCAGTGTTCGCTCGATCTTAACTTCAGCTGAAACTGTAAGAAAAGTGGAAAGCGCGGGTGCTGTGGAACATCCTGTGGATGTTGACGCTGGAGAGCTCAAAGGAACCTTGTTGATCTGGCAATACGGAAAGGACGACAAAGATATGGACGTGTCAGTGTCCTCCATGTAGAGCCAAAATAGCTGAACAAAGCTGATGAAACGAGATCGGAATGATAAAGTGCGGTGCTTACAGTAAAAGTAGCTAACAGAGGAGTTACAGCCACGGAGAGGGAGGGACAGGGGAGCCTCCGCATGGAAGCAGGAAGTGTCGCACTAACGAGCAGGAAATGGAGGCAGATCCAGGTGATCCGGAGATGTGGACTAGCTTAACCACCAGAGGAAAACACCGGAAGTGCTAAAAGTGGCTGCCTCTGAGGGTCAAGCCTGGGGTGGGCGGGGCGGAAACGACTACTCTCCGTCGTAAGCCCTTCTGTGCTTGGCGTTGTCATTAATCATTTGAACAAATGGAATATTATGTCACAAAAAAAACAAGATTACATTTAAAACGTCTATTGGGCACTAAAAAGGCTGCTCCACGGTCAAGAGCACTTGCTGCTTTTGTAGAAGACCCAAGTCAGGTCCCAGCACCTACATCAAGTTTCTCACAACCACCTGTAACTCCGGCACCAAGGGATCTGATGCCTTCTTTTGACTTTCTGGGGTACCTGAACTCGGGTCACACATCCATACACACAAATACATAAATACATAAATAAATAAATATTTAAAAATAAACTGCACATAGCATGCAAATGCTAGTATTGTAAACTACATACAAATTCATTTTTAAAAAAAAAAGACTTGAAGGAAATAAATTTAGCAGCTAAAACCTTGGAAGAAGTTTTATGATGTCATTCAGCCGCTTGTTTATACTCGTCTGTTTTTCCGTACTTCCTACTTCCTATAGTATACTTATGAAGGTGGGAAAGTGTTATATAAAGAATCAAAACAATATTTGGGATCAAATTTTAAATATGAGAAATAAAATAAATGAAACAAAATTGAGCATAAAAGCAAATTCAATTATGTATGTGCTTAAGAGAGATTTAAGAAAATATGGACAATAGGCCTGTGGCTGCCTCTCCATTTCATCTTTACCTTTTCCCAATCATTTTCCCATAATAATCATGCATTAAAACACATTTGGCTGAAGAACCAATTGTGAGCTCTCCATTGGCTTCAGATCAAAATAATTAGGTAATGGCTCTGTGTGGTGCCAGCCACCTAGAAAGCCCTCGGTGAACACCTGTGGCTTTAACAGAACTGAACGTAATGAGGTTTGCTAGCAACTGCTTCTAATTGAGCTCATTGGGCTTCAGCCACTCAATCAGCATTAACCAAACCCCCACTGTGTCTAGTGACCTGCACAAAACTCAATGTGGGTGGGAGAAGTGGAAGATGCAGGTAGACTTTGACCTTGGGAAGTAGCAGCCAAGTTCAGAGAGGAGACTCAACACCCACACATAAAACCAGCTGGACAACACTCCTGGGGCTACATCAAATGGACGCATCCATTTGAAGAAGTGGGCACCCTGCCCATGCAGCTCTACCTGCCTGGTAGAATTCTGCTTGCTAACCTCTCCTGTCCACATAGGCTTTTACTTCCAGATCTTCAATGCCTACTCCCCTTCAGCCACACTAACATCAAGAGAGACTCTGTGAGCTTGCTCCTCTCCCCAGTACCAGGATGAGAATCTTCAAAAATATCCAAGATGAAGATGAATAGCAATGAACACCTGAGATTCCTTCTCACTCGACTACACTTAACTTTAAGAGAGTTGGCCTCATTGACAAGCAAGGAAAGCATCAGGAGAGAGAGAAAGAGCACCCTGAGCACCTTGAAAACAAAAACAAACAAAACACTCTTCCAGGGAAGGCTGAGAGCTCATCATTGTGTTCTCTGGCCTAGGAAACCCATCCCTCCATCATCAGATGGCAGGCGAAGGGAGAAGACATGGGAATTTCTGGTTGTCCCAAGTCAAGTTTCCTGGTTCCCACAAGACCATCTACCACGAGAAATGAATGGCATAGACATGGCTTCAATAGTCTCCGCCAAGCATCGGGAGGTGGTTTCACGGCCTTCTCTCTACCTGAAGTCCCATCAAGATTCATGTGCACACAATAATGAGATGATAAATTGAAGCCTTTGCCTGAGGCACCATGACACAGTAGATATGACATTCCAGAATTAGCTATAAATTTTCAAGAAAAAAAAAATCCCAAAACTTCTTTCTGAACTCAAGTCCTCACTCACAACCATACCAACAGTATAAAGCAATTTGACTTTTAGGAATTGGAGATTTAGGAAGATATATTTAGAAAAGGAATATTGATGTATCTTGAGCCTTGCTTCTTTCCGGGGTCAAGGAGATGGGTCAGAGGTGCCTGTCTCTCCTCTCAAACTGGCAAAAGAGGTTGCAGGAAGACTGTTCAAAACTTGGCAAATGTCCCCAGTGATGGGGGATACATAGTGTACTAGTACTGGACTCCAGCCCAGACATCTAAAAGGAAGGGGAAAATGGGCTGACTGGCTGCTTCCACCATGGAAAGAGAGAGATGTTTCTTCAACCTTGGAACTGGCCTACAAATTCTCATCAAGTAGCTGGTTTGAGATAGAACGGTGCAGCTAGTGGTTTCTGATGCAAAGGTTCACCTCCAAAGTGAGCAGTCATCCACCGAAGAGCTGAGATGGTTCCCATGAGCTAGGGAAGCAGTGTAAATGTGTAGATGTGACAAAGGAGTCATGACCTGGACAAGGGGGCCACAGAGCAAGACAGAGGGAGGGTCTGGTGGTTAATTTACACTGTCAACCTGATTGGATTCAGGATCTTCTAGGATACTCTGGGTGTGTTTGTGAAAGTGACATCATCCCATAGGCCAGGAAGCCAGATTGAATTAAAAAGAAGACAGCAAGCAGAGCATCAGTGTTCATCGCTCTCTGCCTTCTGACTGTAGATACAATGTAACCAGCCACTCCTGTGCCAACTACCATGCCTTCTCCACCATGATGGACCAACCATATTATGAGCCAAAAGAAAATCTTTCTTCCTTGGGTTGACTTTTTCACAGCAATAAGAAAAATGATAGATACTGAGGGCCTCTCAAAGACCTTCCATCACGCCCAAGAGAATGCACAATGGCCCAAGGCTATATTGACCTATTGTGGTTTAATACTTGTTTCTCTCTCTCTTCCTTGTAGCTCTCGTGCCCTGCTTGCTCCAACTCCAAATGGCTTCCAATTCTGACTGAGAGCTAGAGGAGGACAACTGATCAAGAAAGAAGAAACTGGGCCAGTGAATAAGGCCCAGCTTGAAGACCTGAAATCCACATGGTAGAAAGAGAGAACTGATTCTTGAAGTTGTTCACTAACCTCTTCATGAGCACCATGTCCCCATAACACACACACACACACAAGGGAAGAATCCCATTCACTCTCATAGGTTTTCTATCTTCAGTGGCTCTTTACCCTAGCTGTTGAGTTGGAGAATTTTGTTATTTTATAGACACAAGCATATTTAGTATCTGGATTGATTGAAACAGTACTTGGTGACTTAAAGTAACTTTAGAACTCATCCAAGAATGAGTTCCAATTCATGGAACTGCATGAATGTATTATAATCCTAGGGGAGAGGAAGAACTTTTCTCCACAAATATGAAAATACACAAAGACATGGATGTGAAAACAACATTGCACACTGCATTATAATTACAACTCAGGAGCTTCGTTGTTCAAAGTCCATGTCATTCCCTCTGTTGTGGAGTCCACTTCATTTTGCAAAATCAAAGGGTACTCCCTCCCCATAGCTGTACCAATTCTACCTTTCATGTAGGAGACTCCAGAGATAAAGAGAAGCATCAAGAACACAGAAAAGTAGACAAAGGTAGGCATAATATCATATGAGTAGCCAATATCTTAGGACCCAATTATTTTTCAGTACCAAATCAAGTGTTCCAGAAGGTTCTACCAGTTTCCCCAGAAAGGC
Source organism: Cricetomys ansorgei (assembly GCA_026225945.1). NCBI lineage: Eukaryota > Metazoa > Chordata > Mammalia > Rodentia > Nesomyidae > Cricetomys > Cricetomys ansorgei. The sequence continues at coordinate 6,852,790 of JAMJFZ010002869.1, forward strand.
CAAAAGAAAGCATTATAGACAGAATTATGATCTTGAGAAGGAGAGAAGGAAAGAATTAAATGAATGTTTGGCTGAACCCTTCCTGTGTGCCAGTAACTTTTACATGTTTCATCTCATTTGATTGTTGCCACTGTAAGACACCCTTTCATCCTGTTTACAAAGGGTAGGGATCCAAGTCAAGGGCTTTTGGTCAGTATGGTTTGTAGAGACCATCTTCCTTCTGTCTTAGAAGGCTGTCTCTCCATATTATCAAGAATTTAGATAGCAGTTCTAATGGTCAGTGTAATATGTAATTTGGGTGGCTAATGGTTCTACCAAGGATGACTTAAAGCCAATACAGGGGACAACACATTAGGAAGCCAAGCCCTAATGCAGTGCTCACCCAAACACTACTGCTCCCAGCCCCTTGCTGAAGAAAGCAGGTCCTAAACCCCGATCCTCACCCACAACCACAATGCTGTTCGATTCAGTGGCTTCCAACCTGCAAACTCCAGCACAATCCTTTAGTTAACACAGTTTCCCCTCAGCCTTACAGAAGGGTCTCATATCTAGAATTGACCTAGAGTATTTATTCTAATTCCCTCCTTTGAGGGCCTCCCAAGGCCCTATGTTTTGGCTGTCATGGCTCTGATACTCCGAAAGTGTGGGCAGAGTGGGGACTTAAAACCTTCTTGCTGGTTACTCAGAAACCTCGATACCATCACACCTCCCTTCACTGGCTGCGTTGAGAGAAAATCACTTTCTCCTGCTCCTCAACTGCTCACGATTCTAAAAGTCAATTGTCAAACCTCAGTTCTGTTGAATTAATTGCCTCTCCAGTCAATCCCTCTACCTCCGATCATGGCAGAAATAGGCAGAATAATCCTGTGCCGAAAGTATGGTCCCTTCCTGGGTTGGAGACCCTGAAGAACAGGTGCCATCACATGGTAGCTTCTGAAGGTCACCTCAGTGGACTCTGCCTACTTCTTCCTTCCACCCCAAAGACTGAAATCTTTCCAGTGTGTTCCAGCCCCTTTCTGTGGTCAATGATCATGCTTGAAACTCACTCAGAAATAGTGTCTGAGTTGCCCTGGACAGCCATATTTTCAGAGGCTTTGTCCAGCATGATACCTTCCATAAATGATTCATGGGAGGCTTCTAAGTGCATTTTATTTTCTAATAACCATCTCTCTCTGCCAGTCCATTATAGATGAACCAAGATATGGAAGAATGGTGAACCCATATGAAAGATTATTCCCTCTGTGCCCAAAATGACCACCCTAACCTTAGCAATATTAATCCCTGGCCCAATTTTGTTGAGTATGTCATACACGTCCTGGGGTTACAGGAACTAAATACATCGTGTTTTCCCCCCTGTCTGTATTAAGCAGCCTGTATGCACAGTTTAATCATGAGTGAAAACTTGCCGGCATAAATCATAACCTCCGTATCTTGCTATTAAAAGGCCGATCACCTGTCCAAAGGTCAACTAATCTATCCCCCTGCATCAGGTGGAGTTTAAATCAGCCCCAGGCAGACACAAATGTAGCCTCTTGGTAGAAAAAAAAATGTTTTCCCTAAGAGGGATGCCAAGTCTTTTTCTGCAAGCTGTGTTGGTATTTGGCGAGTACTACACGGGGCCTCACACCACCGTGATGGATCTTTTTCCTTTCTCTTTACTGTAGATTAGAAACAGCCCACCAAGAGAACAAAGCCAATTTACCATCATGCATTATGAGACCTCGCCTGTGTTTACATTCCTATTCTTCCTATTCTCCATCAAGGGATCTGTTTATTTAATTGATGGTCTCTGCCTTCGTTAAAGGTTACTCTGGTATTTAGCAAGGTGTCGAGAGAGCTTGAGATGTGACAAATTATACCTGTTTTCACTCTGTTCCGAGCCACCACCATCTCACAGGTACCAACACTGACAGTCCAGACTCCATCCATCCCAGACTGCCTAAATTACTCACTTCCATGGAAATTCACCAGTGAACTGATAATTGACAGACTTAATGATCTCATCTTAGTTCTGCTATGGCTTGAACTTGTCAAAACATCTCTGTGAGGAGCGCCTGAAGGAACCAGAGTCATATGGCATGGAGGAAAAAACAGTCAGGGAAGCTGAATATTTTTAACAGGTCTCACTGCGTAGTCCTGGGTCGCCAGGAACTCTCTTTATAGACCAGACTGGCTCTGAGCTCACAGAGATCCACCTTGCTCAGCCTCTCAAGTGCTGGCATTTAAGTGAATACCGTTTTTGAAAAATCTAATTAGCTTTCATTCTTTCTGATCACTGCTACAATAAACAAAGTGGCTTAAAACAACACACACATTTATCTTTCAGTTCTAAGGGTCAGAGGTCATCACAGCATCATCATGGTGGTTCTTTTCTGAAGGTCCTAAGGGAAAAGTGGTTTCTTGCTTCTCTGTCTTCTATAGGCTGCCTGCACTCCTTGCCCTGTGACTCCTTGATCTTCAAAACCATCAAGTCCCTCTCACATCCTGTAACTCTATGCTGACTCTTTTGCCTCTCTTCCACCTTTCTTTTTTCAAGACAGGGTTTCTCCGTTGTAACTCTGGCTGTCCTGGAACTCACTCTATAGACCAGGCTAGCCTCGAACTCACAGAGATCCGCCTGCCTCTGCCTCCCGATTTCTGGAATTAAAGGCATGCGCCACCATCACCCAACCTCCCTCTTCCACATTTTAAAGACACTTTTGAGCCTGTTGAGCTCATTTCTCTAGATCAGATTAATTTCCCTATTTTAGGGTCAGCTAATCAGCAACCTTGGTTCCATCTGTGACCCTAGTGTCCCCTTGTTACATAATATGACATGTTCTCAGAATTAGGATAAGGGTCTCATTGAGAGGCCATGACCATAAAAACAAAGTGGTAGGATTACAGTCCGTAGACAGCAGTTACTGAGAGTCCAAAATTAGTCTAGTCCAGTGGTTGGTTCAGAAAACAAAGAACTTTTAAATAATCAGAGCAGCCTAAAGGTATGACAGCTAGCGAGTATGATACCCAAACCCTCCTGTCAGAGGCTATAATGGTTCATCTCAATTCTCAACTTGATGAGATAGTTATAGAATCACCTGGAAGATGGGCCTCTGGGCATGCTTGTGCATCTTAATTAGGTAAATTGGGATTGGGAAAAACCTGCCCACTGTGGGTGGCATCATTCCTTGGGCTGAGATTCTGGGCTGTGCCACGATCTGCTTGGCTTTGGGATTGATCTGATTGGGACCATATGTAAAAAAATGACAGACACTTATGCAGAAAAGCTGGGATAGGGCAGGCTGTGAGCTCTGACAGAGATGCACCAGCAACCTGAAAACTCAGAGCACTGATTATGTCCAGCTGAAGCGAAGACGAGTGAAATCATCTCAGTACGGGAGGTCTCTGTAGGGAAGCAGTCTGTGATCTGGGAGGAGGAAGTTGTGGTTGATACTTTCTGCACATACTGTCAACATCCTTACTTGGACCAGGGGAAGGCCTTATGGTTCCCATGCATTTGGCATGGCCCTGTTCATGTCAGACACATTCATTCATTCAAGGGTGCATTTGCTCCCCAAAAACAGAAGAAAATAGACTAGAGACATGGCTCAGCAGTTAAGAGCACTTGTTGCTCTTGCAGAAGACCGGGGTTTGGTTCCCAGGACCAACATGAAGTTCATAACCACCTGTTCTAGTTCTGCTCCAGTTCTAGAAGATCCAGTGTCCTTTCTGACCTCTGTGGATACCAGGCATGCACATGGTGTGCATGCATACATTCAGGTAAATAATCATATACAATAAATAAGTTTAAAAAAAAAACTGCGAGCTGAATACAAGCATTCACAACTCTTATGCTTCCTGACTATGGTCATAATGTATCCTTAAAACTGTGAGCCAAAAGAAAGCCTTCTTTCTTTAAATTGCTTTTATCAAGTATATTCAGCACAGCAGCAGAATAACTATGACAGAGGGTTTGAGCCATGACTACTCCAAAGAGCTACCTTACCACAATTAAGAGGCTACCACCACAATCCCATCAAGGGTGCAAATGAGTTCTTACATCCTTGCTCTTCACAAGAACCTATGAAACACAAGTTATTATGTTAGAGAAGATAATCATGATATGAGAAAGACTCAGGCGGGAATCCCAGTTATGTCTCTTATTAGTTGCATGACCTTAGACAGTTATTTGGCTTCACCAGTGTTCAGGTTCCCATTTATAAATAGGTAGAATAACAAACCTCATCTCAAAGGATACCTCTGAGGATTAGTTGTGTTCCTGACAGCATCTAATGCATGGTTAGTTGAGCATAGAACGTTACATGCTTAGCCTGGAATCTGGCTCACTGTCAAGGTTCTGTCCCTTTATACTACAGTTAAGCTCAGCAGAATGTCATGGGTTCCTTGGATATCTGCCCAGCACTGATGCTTTCTCTAAAAACCAGAACTCTGGATATGAGACAGCCATGTTTCTCCCCCTTGTCCCTGACCTCTCGGCCATGACTACGTGGACTAGAAATGGCCACCTGACACTAGCTGAATCCATCAAGATATTCTCTCCCAGTAGTTTGGAACGGGGCCCCTGATAGGCATTGAACTCTGTCTGTGCAGATATTTTTCCTGGACTTTGGTACGGTGGGTGTTCATTAATCACTGTGTGCACTGCAGAGCAGAGAAAAACCAGTCCTGAGAGAGGATTAAACCATGGTCCTGAAAGAACCCCTAAAGAGAGATGAAGGCACCAGACAGCCCTTCACATCCTCCTCCCCCTCCCCTCCTGAAACAGCCCCATTCCTAAAGGTGTCTTTGAGCCACTGTGTCCTCCTAGTGTGTCCTTCTGCTTCAGTTCAGTGGCTCTGGAGGTGTGGGTGGTATCTATTATTCACAAGTAAAAAGCCCTAGTGCACAGGTGTTCGGAAACATTTGCAGCCTCTGAGAGCTATGACAGATCTACAGCTCCTCTCTTTTCACCCATGGGGGGCATTTCAGTCCAAAGAGATCAGGGACCTCATCCAGGTCCTATGCTAGCTGAGCCAGGACCAGCACCTAGAACCTTCAACAGCTTGGGGAATTCTACCCACCACCCATGAGTGCCTCCAAATCTGTTTGTTTTGTGGTTCCCAACCCCCCAGCTCCAATTCCAATATTCTAAGAGTAAAGATAACTACTAAGGGGTAGAGCTAGCAGGGGAAAGAGTCGCTGAGTCTTAGAGGAAATGAAAAGGAATTTTCACACTGGGAGACTGAGACACCCATTCAAGAGGCTAATTTCAGCACAGGATCTGGAACTCTTCCAACAGCACCTGGATCTGCCTGGATGGTACTGGGGAAAAAGATGAGCCAGGCGCCATTTGCATATATGTAAATGAGGCCTTCCACAGCTGTCCAGAATCCACCAGGGCTTAGAGCACCCAGCTCGGCAGGCACGGGGTGGGGCATCTACTCAGCCTGTGCCACAGCTTCCTTCCCAGCTGACAAGGACAGTCATCCCAAGCCACAGGGCTGGAGTTGCAGAATATCAACCACCACAGTCAGAAACGGAGCTCCCTCCCTCCGCAGCCCTGCGGCAGGTTTTCAGCTGAGCTAGAGCAGAAGGGTAAACCTGTGCCCAGGATTCTATGGGAAGGCTGCCATCCTTTCTGGAAGCTCTCACTATCTCCCTTTCCCTGACCCAGAAAAAGGCCTCCAATACTCTTCTCATTGCTCGCACTCCCCCCACCACACCTTTGGGGGTGAAGAGGCTAGACTATTAGTCTGGGGGATGAGAAGCCTAAACTGAGACCCGACCTATCTCAACCTGTTTTCTCTTTATAAAATTCTGAGCAAGAAGACAGGGGGATTAGAAGCCATCATATTTTAGTCAAGGGAGTGTCTGGCAGGGCAGCCTGTCAATGCAAGTGCTGGGGCTTGGTTGATTCAAACGCTGCAGTGTCACAGTTTTCCCTCCACCCCTGTTCTTCTTTAGCAGCCCCGAGGCCACCAGAGTACTTTCAAAAAAAATCTGCGTGGCTGATCTGTAATTTTCAAACCCAGGCATTGCCTCCTGACTACTGAGGGCTGAGGGAAAGCTAATATTTTGTTTGTCTTTGGTTGGTTGGTTTTGAAGCAATGTTTGGCTACACAGCTCAGTCTGTCCTGGACTCTCACTGTTAGTCCAAGCTGGCCTCACACTCACAAGCTTCTGCCTCAGTCTCCCAGATGCTGGGTTTAATATGTGTGCACGACTTCATCTGATGTCTGTGCTATTTTGAACAGCAAGTCTTGAGACCAGTCTCTGTGAGTCAACACACACTCAACCCTCAAGTTCACAGTCCTGGAATTGCCTGTCAGCTCTACCCACACCTATCCTGGCCATTAGGCCATAAGAAAACTTGTTTAGCCTCAAGTTTTCTGAGGGCTGCCCTGACCTTTGTGACACCAGAGAGGTATTCCTCTCTGCCTATCTACCTGCTTCCCCTCCACATACACACACATACACACACACACACACGCACATACATACACGCACATACATACACACATACATACACACATACACATACCTACACATACACACACATGCATTTACATTCCTACACATATGCATGTGCACACGTATACCTACACATACACATACACACACACATACACATACTTACACATACATACACATATGTACACACACACATACACATATACATACCTACACATACATACATACACACATACCTATACATACATATACACACATACATATCTACACATACCTACACATATGTGTACACACAGACACATACACATACCTACACACACATACGCATGCATACACACACACATACACACATATACACACACATACACATACACACACATATGCACACACACACACACACACATAGATACATATATACACACAAACACATATACAGAAACAGAGAGAGAGAGAGAGAGAGAGAGCAAACTTGTTACTATCTTCATTCCCCTCTTCACTCCCTGGCCAGTACAGCCCACTGGACCCTGGGAAAATATGTGAACAATACCCAGAGAAAGATCAGGTATCCTAGTGGGACAGGCCCCTGCAAAACACACAGATGGTTGATCCCCAGGCACTTCTGGGCTTTTCTTTCTTCCCTACTCCCCCTCTCTGTTCCGAGCCCTTGGGCAGCTCCTAGTACCCCCGCTCTCCTGACTGACACCCTTCTCTTCTGCTTCACTATTGATGGCAGGGACCCAGACAACCTCTCTCCCACTCAAGACCACAGTTTATCCACATAACAAGTGAAGGAGGGTTTTGTTTTTGTTTAAGCTGTCATAGAACCGTGTTGATGAGAGCCAAGTAGACACACATCACACATAATTTTAGAGACAAGATCAAGGGCTCCTAACACCAGTGTGTGGGTCACAGGGTGACTAACCAGGGATCACGTCCAGTCTCATGCTCTAGAATCAATCCCCAGTGTTGTAAGAGAGAGAAAGAGACACAGAAGAAGGGGAGAGAGCAAAGGTCAGCAGAGGAAGAACAGGAGAAAGTTCCTGTACAGAGAAGGTGCAGGGCCTCCAGCCCCTCCACACTCACCCCAAAAGAGGCCTGGCTTAGAGGATATGAGCTGCACATCTGCCCACATACCCTGGGCATCTGGCTAGCCAGGCCAGGCAAGTCCAGCTTCCCCAAGTCATCATCTGGCAGCAGGGGCCAAGTGTCAGGGGTCTGGCCTGTGTCAGGAGCCCCCTGCAAGCCCCTCCTAAACCCAGTCCACTCAGTCTAGCTCCCAACATCCCTAGACTTGGGAGCCTCCCATAGCTCTCTGTTGCTTCCGGTTGAAGTTCCAACCCCTCACTATAAGCTCTCTAGGTCAGAGCCTAACCCAGGCTTCCCTGCCGCATTGTCTAAAGTTTTTCCTAGCCATTGGCCTGCCTGGACTACCATACTTTCTTCTCCACACAGATTCTAGAATAATCTCCCCCTCTTTCCAGCACCTATTGTTTAAATGACTCCAGATACCATCTCAGCCCTGTGTTCTTTCTCCACCTGGATCCCTCTCCTCACTGAACTCTGGTGGGCCACCCTACTGCCCCATAGCCTCTCCCACATTATATTCAATGCCCATGGACAAATCTGATAAGAAGAATAAGTTTATTCACTGGGAAGATAGCTTAGTGAGTAAAGGTACTTACTTGCTGCCAAGCCCGAAGGTGGGTTTCAGGTCCCGGAACCCACGTGGGACAAGGAGAAAACTAACTCCAGAAAGTCGCCTGGATTCTACACCTGCACCGCAGGACACAAACAAAATAAATAAATGAATGTAATGTAAAACATAAATTAAGGGTCATCGATATTATTCAGTCTGTTGCTTGCCAGGTCTGTGGCCAGGAGCTCTGCTCTCCTAAATTGTCCAACCAGATCTTCCCACAAATACAAATTTGAGAGCAGTTGCCCTGCTCTCCACGAAGAGTTAAGAAACATATAAAACCACATCTCTCTATTTCCCCAAGCCCACACACTTCTCTATTCTGCCATCTAAGTGTTGAGGTGAGAGTCAAGCCTGGTCAGAGAAGGTCAAGAGAGGAAGGACAATGTGTACCATTCACTTTCCCAGCGGCCTACAAGGAGCGGGACAGATGAGGAAACTGAGGCTCATATGGTGATGTCATATGCCTGCCCCTAGCCTATGAGCAGACTTCCCTCGGCTTGCCTTCAAGTGCCCTCTCTATTAGCAATCTCACTGAGGGCTCTGGGCAAGAGCGAGACCTTTCAACTGCCTCCCTTCAGAAGCAAATAGGATCCCAAACATTGAGTCTGACTTTTTTTTTTTTAATTGAAAGTATTTTCTTACTGACTTCCATTATGTAATTGGAAATGCGTTCCCTGGAGCAATAATTTTGGCCTCAAGATATAATTAAAAGCATACAGGAGTGCAGTGTATATTTTTTAAATGGCACGACGAAAGGAAAGCTAACGATTTTGTGACACAATAAAAACATAACGAAAAGATCGCCCCAGAAGCTGCCGTCCGGAACCCCGCCCACATTGGATCCAGTCGGAGAAAACCAGGGCTGACTCTTACTCAGCCCTTTAAAATCAAAGGGTGCTTGTGAACCAGCCGCTTTAAACCCTGTACTTTTAGGTACTCTCTATAAATAGACGTAGCCTGTGGATGCCTGTTTAGGGACTGAGCTAATAATGGATTTGTTTTGGGGTGTTTTTTTTTTTGGTTTTTTTTTGGGGGGGGAGTCCTTTATGGGTTCTTTAAGAAGAAAGCTGGTCTTTGTGCCTCCGAGAAGTATGGAGATCGTTTCCATAATTTATTATTTCTGTAAGTGTGTAGTGGACCTTTTTCCGCAGGAACACAGGGCGGCCCGCTTAAAGAGGGTCCTGTTGAATAATTCAGTAGGACTTGAAGAGTTACCCAGCAGAGAGAGATGGGTACAGGAGGCCCCTGCCCAGCTGGTTCCCAGCCAACATGGCTGCCAGCCCCACGTCCCCATCCCGAGCATGCGCAGGTGTGAGAGTGGCGCTCTGCCGATGATTGTGTCAAGGGCATCAAGTAGAAAGACCTATGTCTGGGGCCGGCTGTGCTTCAGTCCTGCCCTTGTTAGTTCCATTAGTTTTTCTCCTTCATCCATTTATTGCTCAATCGTTGGTTCAAGTATTCATATATCCATCCATCTTTCCATCTGTTGATTATGTACCGGGGCAATGGGATTCAACAGTGAATCAAAACAGTCTGTAGCCTCAGAAAACTCGGTCAGATGGCGGGAAGCTGGCAAAAAAGAAAAAGAAAAGAAAAGAAAAAAACAGACATATTGTGCAGGGAATACCACGTGGTGTAAGAGAGGTCCACTAAGCAGGGCAGGGCTGTTCCCTAGGCGAGTCAGAAGAGGCTCCACAGGAGACAGGCTGAGGGGGAGCCTTTAGGATGTTTTCAGGTGGAAAGAGTGTGTGAGAGAGATAACAGGAATGAGGGGCTTGGTGGCATCCTAGATACAAGAATACAATTCAAATACACAGACAAAAGGCAGAATGGAAAGCTGCCGGTGGTTCACTTGGGGAAATGAAGGTTTTAAGGCACCTTGTAAAAAGGATTAAGAGGAAGGGTTAAGGAGCTGGGGACTGCTGAAGGAATTATCTTTCAGGGGAATGCATAGAGGTGGGGAAGGGAGAGTTCCATCTGGACCGAGTCCAACCTCACACATCAAACAAAATGGCAGGCGAGTTGCTGGAAGATCTCAAGCATATTTTTCACAGGTTAAAGACTCGGAGATGCCCTGGCAGACATCAGCTCTTAGTTGCAGAAGGCAGTTCTCTGTGTAGTTATGGGGCAGCCAGGGTGCTATAGACCTAGACCTGGAATGGAGCCCGGGCCTCCTAGTATCTAAGACACAGATCTTGGTCAGCCCAGCCTAGCCCAACATCACCAGAACAAACAGGGGCCCTTGCTCACAGCAGCCCCTCTTCTTAGAAAGCCAAGTCCCTGCTGCCTAAGTCTATACACCCCTCATGTCTCTGTTTGTGTCCATGAGGTCTTTTGTATACAAACTCTCTTCCTTCATTTCCATGAAACCCCAGGTCTGGTCGTCTATCCCAAATTAAAGCCACCCATGTACATGCTATTCCCCTATCCTGCTTATGGCCTCCACTGAAGGATTTTAACATCAATATTGAGCTCTATGCATCCTCTAAGTCTGCAGCCACCTAAGTCTGCCCAGGAATGGGTATCAAAAATAGCATGGAAGACTCTTCTCAGCATCCCCATGGACACAAAAGACCTGGGGATTTGAGAGAAGCAGAAAAGGGAGATAACCAAGAACCTGGACCCAGGAAGCCCCTTATGTATGCTCCAGACCCCAGAGGGTCCCTGAATTTTGTTTTCCATCTTTGTTTTGGGTGGTACCTATGTTTAGTCCCTAGAGGGGCAGCCATTATTTTTCTCAAGGTTCCAAGGGGTTTGAAAAACGTCTCATATTTCTCTGTTTGGTAAATAGTCAGTCCCCTGACTCCCACCCCAGGAATCATGAATCCCAGAAATTAAAGCCAGTGGGAATCGAGTTTCTTTGGAGGGAGGGACCACTACAGCAGATGCCAGGCCAGGCCAGGAAATCCAGCCAGGAGTTAGACACACTAGGCCCTGGATTTTTCTGGAAGAGGAAGGAAGGTAAAAAGCCCTGGAGACAATACCCTGACACCACAGTAGACAGACTCAGATTCCTGTCTGGAGTAGAGAATCCTTTCTTTCTACAGTGTGTTAGAGCCAGGGAGGGCCATAGGTGACATAGTGTTCTCCACTAGAGAAAGGATGGGAAGGCTGGAGACCCAGCCGAGGAAAGCAAAGCCCCAGCCCAGATGCCAACAGGCAGGAAACAAGAGCTGTAGAGGAGATGGGAAGGAGCTAGGCTTCCAAATGCAGGAGGCTTGAGGTGGCAGGCTGTGCTTACTGCAAGAGCAGGGCTGACACCTGAATCTTACTGGCTTCCCCCTGGAGAACACTTTAATGAGGCTCACAGCTGTAATATCACAGAACGAGCATTAACAATGCTAATTACCTAAAGTTTAGCCAGAGAACATTCTCAACCCACCCACCTTAGGGACACACTTTTGTTCTGGCTCTGCTGGGCTGAGTTTCACCAGGAATCTGTGACAACAGAGCCTTAGAGTAGGCTGGGATGGGGGTGGGCAGGTCAGTGAGCACAGCAGGAGAGGACCAGGTCACCTCCCCTGGTGATGACTCAAGTATCCTGTGTCCTGCTGCCCTACTTAAGAGAAACCCAAAGACAGAAACACAGGTGGAGATCGCACCCCCTTGGAGAGATCCGAGACAGGACTTGATCCATATGCACCTGGCAGAAAGTCAGGAGTCCTTCTCATCACCATGCCACGTTCCGCAACCCCAGAGGACACCCCTGTGCCTCTCCCATTCTCCAGCTCAAAGATGGTGTCAAATTGTTACATTGCCTCCTTTCCCTCAGCAGCATAGCCACCAATATGGCACAGATCCAATCAGAGTGGTGCTGGCCAACATTAGGAGTTGAAACTTGAGGCTGGGGATCTTTCTGTCTCTCTCCCCAGAGCATCTGGGAATCACCCAAATCAATCCTAGACTCCTAGGCTTCTGAAGAATGGGTTTAGCGCAGCTTAAGCCTTGGGCATCCTGTCTCAAGGGGCTTCCTGGAAGATAAGTTTGTCCTCTGCTCTGGGGACTGGAAGACGGGTGTGGCTAATGTGTGTATATACACCTTGGTCTTCTTGGCTCCTTACTCAAACCTGCCTGAATCTAGGGCTGGATTTATTCAACTGTACCTGTGTCTATAGGAGTCAAAAGCCAACTAGATATACGATGTGGGATCTCCTACTTCTCTCCAGTGTTCTCTCTGCTGACTCAAGGAGGGAAAATCGCTGTCACAACTCCACCCCTAAGACTGTCCCAGCTGTGGGATGGCAATATTTTATCCCTTGTTCCTTCTTTATAAACCTCCCCAACAACCATCACCACCATGCCATGCCTTTTAAAGCAGAGGGGATTAGTCCATTTAGTGTGCTTTAACACCATTGGGAACCCCCTGTTTTCCCATCCCCCTTCATCCCTTTAACTTCCTGGAGTGACAGTAGTTTCTGGTCTGTGTTCATTACTTTCCTGGATTTAGCAGACCACAGCTGGTGTGTTATGTTACTTCCTCCAAAGCCCTCAGCAGTCAGTGGCATTAACTGTCTCAGTCCATACAGACTGTTGTAACAAAAACGCCTGGGTAGCCTGGAAACAATGAAATTTGTTCTAAGTCTGGGAAGTTCAAGATCAGGGTGTTAGAAGATCTGATGTCTTGCCAGGACCTCACTCCTCATAGACAGCCATGACTGTACGCTAGCCTCTCATGGAGTCTCTCATGGAGTCTCTCTTTTATTTAGAAGGGCACTCATCCCATCATCTGTAACCTAGTCACCTCCCACTTCCCAGTTCCATGGCTGAGTGAGGAAATCAGCATGTTGAGAAGGCACAACATTCAAAACATAGCAAACCGGCATGTGGCACTGGCGTCCCTGTCATTAGATCGGAAACATGCACAGCCCTTCACATAAACAAAAGCCTGCACGTGGGTATTGTGTGTGTGTGTGTGTGTGTGTGTGTGTGTGTGTGTGTGTGTGTGTGTGTTTTCTTGTCTGGACTTTGTTTTGAGCCCTAGTCCCCACGCTGCTGGAATCAGCATTTTAACATTGCATGCTCAGCTGTCACCTGAGGCACTTTGGGTGAAGCCCTGGCTTTTCTCCTCTTGCCCCTAGATGTGAATGCCACTCTCTACAGGGAAGGCTTACCAGCCTGCTCAGTGGTCTGTATCCACAGCAACAATCAATGGCTCCTGTGCTGAACCAGCAGGCCCTCACTGAACTGAGAAACGCAGAGGCTGAAGGCATAGACATGGCTCCTCCAGAAACCAAGACCGACACACCAAGATGCACATGGAGTCCCCTCATTGTGGCGTACCTAAGTTTTCCTGAAGCATGCATGTAATTCCTGATAACAACATGCTGACAGAGACCTGTTCCTTTAACTTCCTTCATGTCCCTTGAACCTGGCCCAGGAACCTACTATATTCTGTCTGGTGCCAGGCTCCAAGACAAGATTGTCAGCCTCGTGAGGGGCTTAGCTTTGTTTCTCAGCTGTATCCCCAGTGCCCAGCTCATGGCAGAGGTTTCGTTTTGTATTTATTTCTATTTAATTTAGTTTTGGAAGGCTGGCTCTTCACTTTCAGTCTTGGGAAACTACTTCCCATGTAGGCCAGGAGTCCTGCAGGGAGAAGTAAGCAGATTCTGAAGCTTTTCTTGGCAGGTGTATCTTGTGCAAGGCCTCTGGCTCTCTGCCCATCACAGCCACCAATCCTTCTTCTAGAGGTCAGTTTGTGACCTTAAGGGGGCAAGAACAATGGTTCAGCTGGCTTCAATGGGGTCCTGACCTGGGACCTTGCTTCCAACATCTTCAGTGAATCATCTCTGAGCTATTGACCTTCCTCTGCCTAAAATTCCAGTGGGCTCCCTCCAGAATGCCCTGTGATCTCTCAGAGAAACCTCCTGAATATGAGCAACTGCCCTCCTGCAAATGAAACTATTGGTTGTGCCCTGAAATTACACCGCCTGCAGTGCTCATGAAAGCTGTGTTGACCTTGGCCTGTATATGATGGGGTCAGAATTCCATCACCCACTGGGAGCAACTGAGACTTAGAATTCATTGCATTTCTCTGAAACCTGGTGTGTGTGTGTGTGTGTGTGTGTGTGTGTGTGTGTATGTGTGTGTGTGTGTTTGTGTGTGTGCTTGTGCATGCATGCATGTGCAAGCACACGCCCACATGCACAATGTAGTCCCAGCACATCCCACATCCCAACACTTCTAAGTTCCATTTTGTGATGGGCCTTTTAAAGACGAGAGAAATGACCAAGAGTTTCTGAGAGTTCCAAAGCTTTTATTTGTTTACACATTCTCTAAATTGCAGACAAAAGATTTGCTACATGGATAGTCAACACTGCTAATCCATCACAGAACGAGATACTAACCACAGCAAGGAGAGACAGGGGGCTGCAGCTCAGTCTTTACCAACATGCGGGGGTCCCTCGGAGGGGCTGGGGTATCCAGTGGTTCTAAGGTAAAGGCTGCTGGATGCTCATATGCCTAATCATTTGCTCAAGATCTGCCGACATCTCCAAGGCCTCCCTCCTGGAATGGAAGGTGAAACAAGGCAGGAGGAAGGGCAGGGAGGGGAAGGGGCATAGCACATAGGCAGTCTTTCCAGACAGCTGACTTTCTAGGCAAGCCCCAGTCAGAGAGGTAAAATCCAGATTTGGGCTATTTCCAACCTGCAGATTCTCTTGGAGATACTTGTAGTGTGCCAGCTCAGGGAGTCAGAACCAGTGTGTCCCCTTGGGATAAGGGAAGATGTGCACAGCCTCCTCTCCAATACTTAAATATCAAGAGATCCCATACATCCCTCAGATAGCACAGCACCTTTCACAATGGGCGTCACAAGTCCAGGACTTGACATGTGGGAGGAAAAAGCATCCCCAGAGAATGGAGGGACAGTGGCATACACAGCTATACATGTGCCACGGCACCACCACACCTGAAAGAGGAAGGGAGGGTGTAGAGCGCCAGGGGTGGGCTTCTTGGTCGCCTGCTTGTTGCTGTGCTGGCTTTTCAGAGCAGCAAAGCAAGCCGGATGGAAATTCATCTTCGGCCCATTACACACAGCTTCCGAAATCTGCAACCCTTTCCTCTAACCTTGTGAAAGCTGTGTCAGCCTCCACCCTGTGCACTGTAGCTACGCAGCTCAAGGCAAAAACTCGAGGTTGTTCAGTCAGCAAGAGGCAGCGTGGTGCTGGGTCCCAAGGTCCAATGGGGAAAATATTCAAAGGCATAAAAGGAAGATCTTCATTTGTAAAGATTTCCAGTGATGGAGGCCGATGCTCTGGGCCATCCTTTTATGATTAAGATCCTCAAGGCGTTGAAGGAGTGGTGACTAAGAGACAAGCAAGCTTTTGGGGAAAAGTGACGGTAAAGTACTGTAATGGGTTCTCTCTTTTGTGCCCTCTGGCAGAAGTTTGCATCACATTTCAACTGGGCCAAGAGGTACCAACAGAGATCCCACGATTCCAGAGATCATTAGAACATCATCAGGGACCAGGGACCTTTTCCCAAATGCAGCCCAAAGCAGTACAGGGTAGTACATTCCCAAGGCTATGGAACATCCAGAGTCAGCTCAGATACTAACAGAGCCATGGAGACTAACCCAGCTCCTTCCCAAATGCTCCCCACTCCTGACTTAATCCAAGACTTCTGTGCCCCTCTGGGAGCCAGTGTAGCCATGAGATGCCTCACAGGACATCTTTCTCATAAAGACTTTCCACCCCAGGGACCTCCTACTCAAGCTCACTCAGCAAAACTCCAGACTTAATAAACAGAGGTAGCCCTCGCTAAAGCCCTGGAGCTGGCCTTTCCCTGATGGGAGACCCAGCAGGGATTAGCCAACTAGAAGAAGAAAACCAATTTCATGTATCTTCCTGTGGAGATCTTCTACATCTTGGCCATAAGAGATATACGGTTATTGAAAAGTGGGCTTTAAGGTTGCCCTCGGCCTAAATAGATGTAGGTCAGGGAGGGGACAAAACTGGTTAGTACTTAGTCTGACCCTTTCTCGAATGGGCTATAATGTGCACGGGCACTCCTCAGATCTGCATTTCCTCACTGTCTGAGAGACCAGCTTCAGGATAGGAAGGGGTCTGAATGCACTAGAGTGGAGGTGGGGAGAGGCGCTCCTCTCAGAGCTTGGTCCTCTGGTTCCAGGGATCCCAGGTCCTTTGTGAATTCAGGGGCAGGAAGCTCAGGGTCAGATGCCAGATGCCTAATGCCAGTTCTATCAGTCTGGTTTAGACAGGATCTAGGTAGATGGCCTTCCCTTCTCCTTCCATACTGTCACTAAGGACGTGGGGGAGCTGACTAATTAAAGGAGACCGGGCCAAAGGAAGCCTGCCCAACAGTTTGCAAATGGACCAAACTCCAGGATGTATTTCTTGTTCTCTCTAGCATTTCAAAACTAGATTCGAAGCCAGGCTCCATTTTGGCTGTTCCTAGAGACCCCATAGTCTCTACTGCTGAGAGCTGTGTATTCCAAGAGTCTAGAAGAGCCTTCTCTAAGACCATCAACAGATACTCCTAAGATTGCTTGTGAACATGCAGACCCTAGCCTCCCCCATGGTGGGCATTTAGCTGGCAAACAAGCCTGATGTGACTTTTTAGGGGAACAGCTAAAAGCTAAAACCTGATTGTGACACGCGCACAGAAAGAGGGAGAATGCTATGAATATTGACAAGTGGGAATCAATGAAGCCTGAGCTAGGACGCGAAGAGCCTCTGGCCAGAGAAGCGTACTCAAAATGCCTGACACCGGGGCTACATCTGCATATGCCTGCTAGACCATGAAGGAAACTGGCTTCTGGAGGCTGAGCCCGAGTCAACAGAGGTCTCAGTGGGTGTCTACTCAATCCAGGCATGAGGCTCCCACTTTCTCATGTCAGTTACTTCTCGCTACTGATCATGCCCTGCCAATTACATCTCCCTGACCTCCATTCCAGAAATCCAAAATCAGCATTAGGAGACACAACCTCAGATTCCCTGGCTACCTGACACACTTCAAGCAGGTATCTCCATTCACCATCTTCCTGACTCTGATGCTAAAGATGAACACCTTCGACGGCATCTCTAAGCTAAGAATGTGTACCTTCTATGGCAGCCAATGCTCGGGATAACAAATCAAAACAAGGAAGCTGAGGGGCAATTGTGTTCTCCCCAACTTCCAAAAGGTAGAAATAACTAGATGCTTCTTCTACCTGTTCATCATATAAACATAAGTCCCAACAAAGCTAACACACATCAAATCCTTCCCTGGTGGTAGGAAGCTTAACAGGATCCCTTGGAATATTTTTACATATTTTATATTTTATTTTACAGCTGATAAATACAACCCAAAGGCTGGGCCAATGTGAGGTTTTTCCAGACCCTATAGACCAAGTACATTGCTTCACGTATACCCAGCCCCCTGCCAAGTGCTTTCAGCCAGCACCGGCTTTGTCCAGCCCTCACTCTTGACTGGCAAGAGATATGTTCATCTCCCTCCAGGGAAAAAAGTAGCCAGGGTAGACAAGTATGGTAGATACACAGTCACAGCTAGGATGGACATCCTTTCCCTTGCCTGACAGAGAAGCATAAATGCTCCTAAGCCCTTGACCATTGGTTGTGAAAGCATGGTCAGTCTGCTTCCCCACATGCACGTGGCCCCGACACACTGGCAAGCTGGGGCTCCTCGCCTCCCCGACTCACCGGCTCCGCATCGTCTCTAAGATTCTGCTTTCATGCTTCACTCACATATGAGCTGGCCATGTTTCTCTTGCCACCCCACCCCTCGGCCTTAATTTAGGCCTCTTCAACTACATGTTGAAAACGCACAGGGGTATATTTTTCTTTTATGCCACTGTTTCTTTCAACTACCGCTGAACTCTTTAGCATCTAGCATGGCTAGAAGGAAGGAGGTATGCAAAGAAGAGGGTGTGCAAAGGAGGAGGGAGAAGGACAGAATGAAGGTCACAGTGGAGAATAAGCAAACACAGTCAACCAAAACCCAGGCCTAATTCCAGCCGTAAAGTCTTTGCACCATTTTGATAGAATAATTGAGGTCTTTTTTTTTTTTTTTCTCAAATCCACAATATTTCTCCCAAAGAAACAGAGGGGAGGGAAGGGCCAAGAGAGGTTCTCTGTGGGACCCAGGTGGCTATTTAGACTTGATGCTGGAGTCACTGCCTGCAGAAAACTTCAGGGACAGATACTTCTTGCCTGGTGGCTCCTGGCTCTCCTACTGCTCTTGAATCAACACCAGTGGCTCTCTTTAGGTCAACACCACACACACACACACACACACACACACACACACACACACACACACGCTAACAGGATCCAGTGAGTGGAAATACAGGCTGGTGGGGTCCCCCTCCGGGTCTCTCTATTTCCTACAGGGATCTCTTTTCCCCAGTGTCCCTTCCCAGCATCAGTTTTGTAGATGTGCCTGACCCATTTGCGGCCAACCTGAATGGCCATCTTGTTTGCTTCCAGGCTAGAGGTCATTATTAGTAATTGTATCTCTATGGAAGAGGGTTCTGGCTGCCTGCCAGTCCTAGCCTGCCTTCCTATGCCTTGCCTTGAGAACTATCACCATCTGCACAAACGTTCCCTGTTTGTGGTGAGGCCAAAGATGGGGAAACTATGGAGTGTTCCTCCTTCAAGGCTGCTGGCCCCTCCACCCGAGGCTGTCACAGACTCAACTGGACCATCCGGGTACCCTCTGGCCTTATGACACCCTCACAGCTTCGCAGACGCCAAGGACCACTTTTGATGAGTCAGGGCTCACTCAGAACCCAAAGGGATCTTTCTAAGACACCCCACTGCTGGCTCCCAGTGTTTTTTTTTCCTCATGGGGGGAGTTTCAGTCTCTTCTGAGAGATGGGTTTGATGAAGAAATGGCAAAGCGGGAGCCCCTCCCCCACCCCGGGGCTTATGGGAGTTGCTTCCTTTAGACCTCTCTCTTACAGCCCGGTATGAACAGCCCTACAGTCAGACCTTCCCAGGAGCAACCACTGTGCTGCTCAAAGGGCCCACTCCAGTCATCTGCCCACACTCTCCTCTCTCTTTTCCCTCTGACCTACTCCTCAGAGCAAATGGCCAAGTCCCCCTAACCCACTGTCCCTAGCCTCCTTAGAAAGACGTTTCCAGCTCTCAAAGACCCTGAACCAACCCATTCCCACGCTCAACGCAGGTAACTACGGCCTCCGCAAGAGGCTATTAAAGACCTCCAGCCCCGAGAATCCTGGGGGACACAGCAGCAACACAACTCGCAGACAATCGCAAAGGCCCTTCTGACTACCGATAAATTAGACTCGGTGCAATTGGGGTTACAGCGGGGGAGACTCGTGACAAGTAAAAAATATGGGGTCCTTCCCCCTTCCTCGGCTGAGACACAGATAAAGCTGAGCTCTTGGAAAGGTCCAAAGGGCAGACAGTGGGGACAAGGAGCCTTGTCTGTTCTGCCAGGTGGTAGAGAAAAGGCCGGCCAGGCCCTCCCGCCTCCTTTCCAGCTGCTGGAGTTACGACCTATGAGCTTACGCCCTGCAGCAGCAATGCCGGAAACTGCTCCCATGCCCAAGGCTGTAGGCCAGGATCAAGCTTACTCTGCAACCATCTGCCTCCCCACTCTAGCCAGTCCAGACCAGAGGGGCCTCAGCAGCTTCTGTCTGAATGTTACAAGGACACACATCTGTGGGAATGGGAAAACCTGCAGGAACTCAGACAGGAGCCTGGGAGTCCTGCCTATCTTCACTGGGTGTGGGGTACCAGTCCCACCCTCTTGCCCTCAGAAAAACCCCTCAACCAACATGGATCCAGAGTCCAGGGGGTCCAGGGAAAGAGGGCTGGCTTAGGGTCCACAGCTAAGCAAAGGTTTGGCTTTTGTTTCTTTTTTGAAACAATTTTGTTTTCCAGTATCACAGGACTGAGAAAAAGCATGATACTCTCTTCATTCCTCCTGGCCCTCTGCTTATGGCCCTCAACAAGTCCCCTCCATGGCATTTTCACCTCCTCCCCACCTCACCTGTCCCTCATCTTCTCTTTATTAGGCTTTGCCTAGTTTCCCCACTAACCACCAACTCCCCACTTCCAGTCAAGAATGCTGGTCCACTAAAAGGGACACAAGGGCACTGCTCCTGCCTGGAGGCAGGCCTGGGATTCAAACACCTTCAGTGGCAATGTGGGCCTGACTATGACCTTAGGAACCAATTTCTCCCTTGGACCATGACTTTGGAATTCCCTAAGGAGGACTATAGGTAGTCATTAGTAAGCACCTCAGCACTTCCAAACCCAGGGGCAGAGTAGGGGGTGGCACAGGGGTTCTCAGGACCCTGCCTAGGCCAGTAGCCAAGCAAGACTGCCTTGCGCATGCAGGCTGGGAGAGGAAACCGCCAGACCCTCTCTGGTGTCTGCTGCAGCCTGGTGTTATTGGTGAACTTTCTTCCACCCCACGGTAGAGCATAGGTTTCCTGAACTTACCCCCAAAGGCAAAGTAATAACAATCATGTTGGCTCTCTTCCTTCAGATGCCTGGACTTTAACATGGGAGGGCTGGAAGGAACTGTTCTTGAAGATTAAAATGCACAGGGAGTGAAACCCAGACCCTCCTCTTCCCTGCTCAGAAGGAACTTGCTCTCTGTTCTCTCTCTCTCTCCCTCTCTCTCTCTCTCTTTCTATTCCTCCCTCCCTGGGCCCCTCACTGAGCCATGGGAAGCAGCTGTTCTCTCCACCTAGCCTGGGCTTCTTACCTGGCCCTGAGGCAACCACAGAAAGCAGAGTCTGGGGCCGCGCTGGCTTCTGCCTCTGGTGCTCAGTCAGGAGGGGTTGGGAGGGACGACAGGAATGTCAGGTCCTATCAGGAGCATCACTCCTGTTTCCTCCCAAGGTTGCCTGCCCTAGATTTGTTCCGGGCCCCAAATGCAGGGTCTCAAAAAGTGTCTAGAAGGAAACAAGACTTTCTCTTCCAGCAGGGATCCTCCAGCCGCCGCATAAGGGTGTAAGGCTGTAGTAGAGCAGAATAAGCCTGTGACGGATTTGAGGGATACTCCGCATCATTCTCTCCCCTTAGTGACCCTCTACGCAAAATGACAGCGGCTACCACAGACTTTCGTTTCAGCAAAACCTACACCAGGATACTTACCTGCATCATTCTAGTATTCCTTCTAGATTTCTAGACAGGCCACATTTCTCTACCTCTCACCCATGGGCAGTGACGCCCAGAGAGACAAAGTCACTTGACCAGAGTTAACCAGCTAGAAAGCGACTGCCACATTGGAACAAGTGCACAGTGCTCTCTGCAGAAGCTGGCTCCCACTCCAAGTGGGTCATCATGCTGAAGGTGTGTGTGTGTGTGTGTGTGTGTGTGTGTGTGTGTCCACATGCACATGCACTTATGGTATCTTCAATCTCAAGTCCCCAGCCCCTGGGTACCTCCCATCACGGCCCATGAGCAATCACGGTCTCCATGGCCACAGCCCTGACTGAGGAACCCTGACCACAGATAACTGGGCCCTTGACATGTAAGTCTCCTTCCATCAAATGGGGGGATTCCAAGAAGGGTTCTAGCTTTGGCTGTCACCCAGAAAGGTGGATTCGGAAAGCAGCTGGAGTTCCCACAGACAAACTGGGCTCTGCAGTTGATTGTTCATAGAACTTTATATGTTGGGACCCCCCCAGTGTCCGTGTGAATAGAAAAGGCAAGTGCCTTTTCGTTTCCATTCTACAGATGGGCAAATTGAGATTCGAGGATGCATTGTGATTTGTCCAAGGTCACATACTACTCAGGGGTAGAGAGGACACTAGAACCCTGACCCTGTGATTGTCGCTCATTCCCGGGCTCAGAGAAAGAAGATACCAATTTGAATTTACTGACACCTTTTTTTTCTGACACAGGAGGTGGCTCCAGAGACCTGATCTGTCGTACCCTGACAGGGCATCTCACAAACGGGTCCGTTCTCCCCACTTCCTGCATGGGGAACCAAGCTGAAGCTCCCAGAGCTGAAGGGCAGAGCCCATCCTGCAGGACTTAGTGAAACAAAAGGGAACCCCAAGACCTTCCTTATGTGACTCAGAGCTCCGGCCACCCCCAGCACTGTGGGCAAGCTCTGACTGGTACCTCGACTTGGCTAGGGAGGCCTCCTCCCCTCAGCTTGAGTGGGCAGAGAAAGCATGGCTGCATAGAGAGGAAGGCACCCTCCCCCTCACCTGCATTTCTGTAGAGAAGGGACTCACACTCCAGAAGGGGACCTGTCAAGTCTCAGAACCACAGTTTTAGGTTTTAGACTTGTTTGTTGTTGTTTGCTTTTTGTTTTTCCGCTTTGAAGCCAGTGTAGCCTTCCAGAACATTTGGGCCTTTTCCCTCCCTAAAATTAATTTAGAATGAATCCCCAAACAAGCAATTAGCCTCTGAGGACATCCTGCTTTGGGTTTTGTGGGAAGAGAGAGAGCCAGCAGGATCTGGAGTTGGGGGTGGGGGAGGCATGCTGCCTGTGGAGATGGACCACCCTGCACCCCTTCCCTGGGCCTTTAGAATCCACATAGGCTAGGCAGGCAACCGGCAGGAGGAAGAAGAAAGCTTGTGAGAAAGATAGACCTGCCTGCCTTCCAGACAGGGGCCCTTTAAATGAGATCATTATGTATGCATGTAACTAGCTCTGAGGCCACAGGGCCTGCAGGAGAGTGACCCTCACTCTCTTGCCACAGGTCATTCTGCAAAGGAAATGATGGGGGGGGCAGGGAATCGCACTACTTGGCTCCGTGCCAGGCTGCCCTGGGTCCCCATGCCAAGAGCAATTAGCCAGGGGGAGGATGACTCCTGTGGAGAGGCAAAGGCGATGCTGCAGCTGGGCAGAGTGGCCCAACTAGCCCAGGTCTCCAGGGGCTTCTTCAGGAGCTGAAGACTAAAAATAACCCAGGCCTTTGTTGCAAGCTGCTGGACCACAGCGATGGAGCTGATTTCAGGGAAGTCGGGCATGCGCGAGGGTCCTGCTCACTGAGACCTGCCCTTTGGGCAAACGATTTTTCCAGAAATGTGTCAGTTATCATGCTGTTGCTGTGATTCAAAGGCAGCCCAACCCCGCTCCAGCCCACAAGGCTGTCTTCCGATACACAGACTTCTCGGAATCCAGGCCTCGCCACCTCTTGCTTCTAGAAACTTTCTTGTTTCAGACCAGAATCTAGCTCGTATGGGGGAGCTTAGCATACAAGCTTACAAACATCCTTAGAGGACGAGGGTTCTGAATCACTGCCACCTGGTCACAAGTAATCACCGTGCCCAGTGATTTGGTTAATTAATAATCATCTCTCCTCCGTTCTAAAATTCCCAGTCTTGTCTTAGTAGTCACTGGCAAACATATACTACGTGGAAGGAAGTAATTGCTGGGAAAGGAATTCATAGTGTCACATCAATACTGAAGGGTTTCTCAAAGCTACAGCCTCTTTTATCCAACATTGGACCATTGAATGGGCAGCCTCGGCTCATCTTTCTAGTGCTTGAGTACCACCAGCAGAAACAGATCCGGGCCTTGACATTCAAGTCAGTTGGGAGGCAGAGTCTTCAGCACATTTTGGGAGTTCGTAGGCTGTGGCTTGGCTCACCTCGAGGACACCACAGTTCAAGCAAGGAACCACCCGGGGCCTCGCAAAGTCTCCCTTGAAGAACAAACAACAATACTGACTGGCTGTGGTGGGGCCCCACGATTTTTCCTCCTATCTCTCAGGCCCCCTGAACCCATCATCAAGTGGTGGTTCAGTGGATCGAGACCATTCCGGCTATGGATGCCACTGCTGAGGTTCAAAAGCTACAACTCCTCTTCTTAACCGAGACCGGGGAAGCCAAGAGGTTTCCGAGTTCTTCCGTCTTCAAGATGGCCTCCAAACACAGACGTTTCCAGTGAGGCTTGTAATCAGTAACGACTTCTCCACAGTATTTCGTTCCTCTGGGAAAACTCAGGATGAAGCGCCTAAGCGAAGGGTGAGGAGGCTGTGGAAAGAGTCCTCGAAACACAATAGTTAAAACACACACACACACACACACACACACACACAACAACACACGAGTGCTTGATTCGCAAAACGGCTTCCTCTGAAATGGGAAGCAACGAGAGGGCTGCGCGGCGATGGCGAACGCCAGGAAGGTTCCACGGGGCTGGGCCTGTTCTTCCAGAGTTGTTTTTTCAAAAGTGCAAGCTCCCTCTGGTAGAAACGAGGACGCCCTGGCTGAAGTGCCACACGTGGGGTGGCACGTCCCGGGTGGGGCGGGAGGGGAGAAGAGACCTCGTTCTCTTGGTTCCGCATGTCCGTGCCCTTCTATAACTATTCGTTTTCCTTACAGTTGGTCTGTGTGGATATGCAGGAGGGGCGCTCCATCTGGATTGAACAGGACTCCAGTCAGCCTTTCGAGTGGCACGTCACATTCTGTGACCTGGGGCCCTAAGCCTGACAGCCAAAGGCTGAGGCTTTCTCTTTGAGCAGCTCCCAGCATAAATGGCAGCTCCAGCTTCCTACGAGAGACAAGATGGCGTTAGTAGCAGCCCTCTCTCTCCTAACTCTTGGGCCTAATGGCTTCAACGTCTAGTAACTCTTATTTTCCTTTGACTTTCATAATTCAGAGACCAAGTCTAGTTCTGAAGGCATTTGAAGTCCATTGCTCTGTGGAAAGTGAATGCTCAGAGACATCAAAGGAACCGTTAGAAGGAACCCAGTCCTTAGTCACACCCCTGAGCCGGCCTTGGTGCACCTGTACTAGTTCCCGTGGAAACTCACACCTTCCCACTCTCAAAGCCATGCATCTGAGAAACATCTCCTTGACCTGTCAGTTGAGATTCCATGTTTGCGCTGTGAGTTAGTAGCTGTACCTGTCTCACAGGGTTGTGATGATTAAATGAGACAAAACACACAAATCCCTTAGCACAAGGCCTGCACCACAGTAAAGGCGCAGAAAGAGAAAGGTGCGGTAGCTGCTGTTGTTGTTGTTATGGTTGAGTTCATCATCATTACCTTCTGGAGGCTCAGCCACAGGGGGATTTAAACAGTACATGTGATAGCCACGGTCACAGTCATCGCAGAAGAGTAGCTGATCCTGTTAGATACAGAAGGGGTGGGGGTGGGAGGACAGAGATGCAATTACTTGAGGTCAGTGTCTTTCCCTCACTTACTCCTCTATTCTGATTACCATGGATCAACTTTCCAGGCCCTATATTCCAGGGTCCCCACTGCCGCTTAAATGTAGCTTATACTTTATCTACACCTGAAATTAGCCCTCTGCCTCCCCAGCTATCCAAGCCCTTCACCATCTTAGGACTCTTCTCAACTCATTATCTAAGAAGTCTTCCCTGACCACCACCTTACTCTCAAGCTCACAGAGATTCCTTGCCCTGAACTCCCATGGCCAGTAATGTTATGTACTTCTCTGCTCCCCGCCCCCTGCTCCCACCCCTGCCATGGTGATGACCTAATACATGGATTGAATATCTACTCTTCCAACTGCGCAATGGACAACAGATGAACTCCGTGGTAACATCCACGGCATCTCATAACTTCTTCAGCTTTTAGATGTAGATGTTAAGAAAAGCCTCCTCCTTGGCTGGGGGGCTGGAGCCCAAGGGGAAGCAAGAGATTGGCCGGTTCTAGAAGTTGAAGACAGTTACACAGGTGAAGGATGATGACAGCCCGAAGTAGGACTGTGGTGGTGCAATGAGGAAAAACAGTCACTGACTGATGTGGCTGTCTGGGGCTGTGGCATAGTTAGCCACTGAGACATGGGCAGGAAAGTGGCAGTGGAGGTGAGAGAGAGAGGAGACAGCCTTGGCTACAGACCCAAGGTCACCAGGAAGGGATGACCTGGAGGCTGGAGATCAGGGCAGAGGTCTGGATCCAAGATATGGATTTGGAAGCCAATGGTGATTAGATGACAAGAGGAAGTCCTAGGAGAGGAAGTCCAGAGTGTATGACAGCAGATACCTCTGAAATGGTGCTCACAGAGGGCTGTCCATGAAATAGGTGCACAATTTTGCATACACGTAGAAATGTATATTTTGAGAAATGTGTATTTCTGAAAACAGTGACTCCATGGCTTTCACTGAAGTCTCTGGAAGATCAAGGACCCCAAGGAAGGCCAAGAACAAACACTTTCACAACATCAGCATTAAGGGACAGCAGAGACGAAAGAGACCAAAAGCAGCTTAGTGCAGGAAGAGAGTGAAAACCAACACACCAGCTGAAATCCAGAGCCAAAGAAACTGTGGAACTATGTGAGCTGATTGTGGTATGGGGAGACGTGGTATTAGTGATGCCCAAAGACATCAACAGTGCATGCCATAGCGCTGACAAAAGGCTACAAAAAGGAGGAATACCCTAGACTGGACTGCTCACCACCACCACCACCACCTCCCCCTAAAAAACAACAAGTGTATAAGGGTGCAAGCACATTTGTCATACGTAGTCATCAGGCACCATTGTCCCTCCTTTCCGTCTACTTTTCAGGGCAATGTTCACCCATGCTCACACCCATGACAAACACGACAATTTTAAAGGAGCGCTAACTCCCAAATCCAAGAAGCTGGATCCACTGGTGGCTACAGTGCCAGTGTGATGGGAATCGCATGCTGGGATCTTCAGGAGACCTTGTGAGAAAATACCCAATGTCCCAGCAACCACCCTACTCATCCGTGGACTCCGACTAAGGCTCTGTATTAACGCTCTCAGTAAGACCAAAGTCTAGAGTCAACCCACATGCCAGTCAGCAAGAGAGCAGCTAAATAAAACTAACCATAAGAATGAACACTGTGGCTGGAGACTGCTATGGAGTGACTTCTAGGATATTCAGTGAAAGAAAAAGTCAGAATGGAGAAAACACACCCATCTCTTGCCATTCAGTTACAGATTCAATATACAATACACACGCATACATTTAAACATAATATAAAAACAAGCTTTATAATTTATAAGTGGTCACATGTAAGCAAAGAAGAAAGTTAAGTCTGGAATCAGAAAATGGAAGCTAGAGTTTTTTTTGAATATGTCATTCTTTCTAGATTTGTTTGTAGAACTATTTTGTTATAGGCATAAAACAAAATTAAAAATCTTTATACTTGAAAGTGAATTCCTCTTAAGTGAACAAACATACTTAGATATCTAGGTAGTGACACAACTACAAACAGAAACTACGTTGGGTGGCTAGATATCTTTATAATTTGTTCTCTGTTTTGATTTTATTTTATTCAGGTCTTGCTGTAGAGCCCAGTCTGGCTTCTAACTCATGATCTTTCTGCCTCTGCCGCCAAAGTATCGAGCTAACACACAATCTTAACCACAAAGCCAAATGTAAATGTGTGTGTTACGTTTTTCAGCAATTATATTATTGATGATAGTATTGGAACTGGGTACCTGAGATACCCAGTTGTATGTGCATCAAATGTACATTTGTGATGGTTTCATTGAGAAGCAAAATGCCCTACCTGACTAAAGGAAGGTATAGATACGAAATCAATGAATTAATATAAAAAAAAACACATAATTACTTTGTGTTTTTATCTGGATACAATCTAGAAGTATTTGAATAATAAGTGGTGTATTTTATCTTTAAATAAACAAAAATATGCTCTAGCTCTGCCGCTGAAATGTTTCTGAAACAATGAGAACCCCCTCCAGACCATCGGTCTTTGGGAGATGGCTGGCTTCAGACTGCTTTGTGATGTGTGTAGATATCTTCCTTTATCCAAAAGCAAGAAAGCTATCAAAAGCTCTCAGGATCGTGTCAAAAGGGCTTAGGCTCCAGCCTGGATGTTCCCACAGGCCAAAGAGAATTTTAACTATAATGGATGGAAACAAAATACATTTAAGTCCTTCACAAAGTTCATAAAGATAATATTTTTGAAACAGTCCCTTCAGAAGATATGAGGGAAAATGGACCCTTTTGTTTATTTTGATACCATTTTAGACTTAGAGAAAAGTTGCAGAAATGGTGGTTTCTCCCTTCTCTATTTAGCTTTCCCAAATAGCAATATTTAACACCGCATAGTAGAATCATGAAGTGGGAGATTGCCATTGGTATAGTGTTATTAACTGGTCTATAGAAAAGGCTTTCATTTTCTCCATTTTCTCATTTGTTTCCCCTTTCCCAGGATCCTATAGCATTTGCTCTTTTTCATCAGTTTGTTGAGTTTTTGTTTGTTTTCTCTTTTACTTATTTATTGTCAGGGTGGAGTGCATACCATAGCACCCATGTGAAAGTCAGAGGGCAACTTGTAGGCATCAATTTTCTCTTTCCACCATGTGGGTCCCAGGGATCAAACTCCAGTTCCGAGACTTAGAGGAAAGTGCCTTTCCCCACTGAGCTACCTGACAGGCCTTCTATGTTTGTATGTTGAGGGACAGGGTTTCATATAGTCCAGGATAGCCTCAAAGCACTATGTAGCCAAGGACAACCTTGAACTCCTGATCCTCCTCTTCCACCCCCAAGTGCTAGTATTATAGGTGTGAGCTACCACACCCAGTTGACACAGTAATGGAGATAGAACTCAAGGCTCCGTATGTGCTAGGTAAGCACTCTACCAAGTAGAGCTACAGCCCTAGGTTGACTCATGTTTTCTTTTTGCCCTCAATCTGTGACAGTTCCACAGTTTATCTTTCATTACCTTGACACTTTTTAATTAACAAATTAAATTACTGTCGCGCTGCCTCACGCTCCTGGTTTTTTATCTCTACACGTTTCTTTGTTAGCGAACTTTTTACATTGTGATTTATTTATGTCTTTACCCAAGAAAATTATATTTTAGTCTCTTTAGGAAAGTCCTAATTATTATAGCCCCTTCTGCTTTCAGGAAATTAACTTTATATGACCTTACTCAGAAACCTTCCTTAAACTTTGGAGATTATGATAAACACAAAAACCTAGGAATTTTTTTATGAGGCAATGGCTTCAGGATCTTCTTGGTGCGTCGATCCCTAAACAAATTCAGAGCAGGCAATCAGGGCATTGTAAACTTGAAAATAGCTGATAAGCTCCAGCAGGCCAGGAGAAGTGGCAGCAGATCAGAGGCCCCCTCCTACATATGCTCAGAGTTTCCTCTGGATATGTAGCTTATGGGATTGGGGGGGGGGCATACATGACACACCCCCAGAGAAAAAGGAACTTAGTAACGAAGTTAGATTGGCTAAAACAACCTTTATCCTACACAGTAGTATGATATAAAAGAAAAAAGAATTAGGCATAAGGGTTTGCCATTTTTTAAAAAAGACTGGCCTACACCAAGTTACAGTGAGGTTACTTAACTAGGAAACAAAAGAAATTCTCTTAACAGATTTTTATAGAGATCATAAAAGCAAGTCAACTGCAGAGGATTTTAGGCCTGAGGAAGCTTTCAGGGTTATACTTTAAACCACCAGAGTTTTTTAATACAAGCCTTAGGGAATCACCTGAACTGGCTCAGATGTTTATAAAATGATATGATCTGTATCCCCTTGGAAACCATGAGTTTGTCTTTGTCTTGTGAAACCTGTATAAATAAAGAAGCACCCTGATCGCTAGTCAGTCAGAGCTGCAAGATCCTCCCAGCCTTGGTTTCTGATTCAGTGTCCTTTCACATACTTCTTATCTCCTCTATGGACTCCTATCAACTTGTTGAGGCTGGGCCCTGGCACTCTCCACTCCTGTCACCACTCCGTTCTTCCTTACAAATGTCTTCCTCCCCTATTACTAACTTTTTGTTTTGTTTTGTGCTCCACGGGGCTTAACTGGGGCCATCTGTGTGCTCCTATGTTTGGAACTAATCATCAGGGTTCTATTAGAGTCTGGCAGGCTCACCAGTTAGTATACTGGATACTGTGCCTCCCTCTATCCCAGAATCTGATAGTTACCAATAATGCAGCAGTGATCGTGTCCTGTGAGTCCCCTCCCATCTGTAGTTACTGCTAGAAAAGTTTCACTTGTATAGACCCAAGGCCAGTATACAGCTGCTATGAGTTCATGGCTTCTAAGGCTGTGTCCTGCTTAGAAGATGGCATTTCAGAGCCCCTCTCCCTATCTTTGGCACTTACATTCTTTCCACCCCTCTTCCATGACGTTTCCCGAGCCAAAAGAGGGTGGTGTAAATGTTTAGTGTAGGGCTAAGTCCTCAACTGTCCTTTATTCTCAGCATCTTTTACCACTGTGAATCTTCACTCACCTCTGTCCGCTATAAGCAGAGGCTTCCCTGGTTGAGGCTGATGGGAGCCTTTGTAGGCACACACAGGTGTTAAGGAGGCTGTTGGTGCTGTCAGGAATTTGACACTCTTGAAGACTGCAGCTTGGGATTTTATAAACATCACTCGACGTCTGGGGTCTTTTCCCATATGAAGACTGGCGTATGCAAGCACTTTTGGCAAGAATTCCACTGAAGTTATATCCTGCCTGTCTCACTGCATCGCACCAGGGCATCACTGGAGCTAGTATGTCTGGTTACTTTGCAATGTCATCGTGTAGCTAAGGTGGTGACTGTAAGTGAAGTTACTAATTTTCCTTTGGTAATATGCAATTGGGGACGTATTTTGAGTTCATGTAAATATCCTGTTTTATGCTCTTTCACCACTACATTTTTTTTATAACTTAATAGTTCTGGCTTCCTGCACCTTAACTCTGGGCTTGCCTATGATTTCACCTTCTGCATTCAATCACTGACATTCTACTCTAAGGAAGTACGTGCTATCTTCTAATTTCTTCTCTCTTCCTTACTTCCTTCCTTAGTTATTTTCTTCATTTCTTCCTCTCTCCCTCCCTTTTTTTGCTTTCTTCATCCATTCTTTCAGATTCATAATAGAAGAAGGGATGTTTGTGTTATTCTGTATGGTTCAAGCAAGCAATATCATCATTCATTTCACTTCCCAGTTGTTCCTGTATTTGGCCACTAAGTGTTCCTTCATATTGGTTCTTGTGTCCTTCAGACACACTCTCACTTTTTGAATACAGCTCTACTTCCTGACACCATATTCCAGGCATGTCCTGTGTAGTTGGTGCCCAGCCCTGACATCATTCATTTCTCTAAGGCTCTCTGGTCTGTTTTACTACGAAATACTATTTAGAACCCAATCTATAGGTGTTGAATGTCCTTGTTACTTCTAGGTCCTTGCTAGGTTTGCAGATGGTTATTGTTCCCCAAAGGTCTATGTCAGCTTGGCACCGAGAACAATGGTATTGGGAGATTCTATCTTTTTCTCAGTATATCTCTGTCTCCCTCCCCCCTTCTCCCCCCTCCCACACTCTTTTTTCTGGTTTGCTATAGGAGTACTTTACTGTTATATGCATTTCTCTGTTAAGTGTCCTCACCAAAGCAACCAGGCTACTTGGTTTTGGACTGAAACCTTCAAAACCTCCAAAACCACAAGCTAAATAATTCCTCTCTCCTTACAAATCAATTGGCACATTGCTGTAGGAATGAGAAGCTGACTAACATAGTCCTCTTTGCCAACAGATCCAGGAAATAAATGTGTGCATAGGTACATATGCATATATCCATACTGACATCTGTATCATTCATATATGTTTATAACATAAAGATACTTCCTATATTAAAAACCATGAGTTTCTGCTGACACACACACCCACCATTGAAGCCATAGGATTCAAGCTCATCTCCTCTTTTATGGTTATTCTTACTCTGGCTTTCAGAACTATGATACACTGTCAAGATGTTTAGTTATTCATTTAGATATAATTCACATAAACTAGCATTAAATCTGTATCTGCCTGCGAAACTTATTTTTTTAATTAATTAATTAATTTGGTTTTTCAGGACAGGGTTTCTCTGTTACCCTGTTACAACTCTGTTACAACTCTGGCTGTCCTGGAACTTACTCGGTAGACCAGGCTGGCCTCAAACTCACAGAAATCCACCTGTTTCAGACTCACAAGTGTTGGGATTAAAGGCATGCTCCACCACCA
This sequence comes from Cricetomys ansorgei, assembly GCA_026225945.1. Taxonomy (NCBI): domain Eukaryota; kingdom Metazoa; phylum Chordata; class Mammalia; order Rodentia; family Nesomyidae; genus Cricetomys; species Cricetomys ansorgei. Next base: position 6,884,806 of record JAMJFZ010002869.1, read on the forward strand.
CCCAGCAAAACTTTCTTTCGATCCAAGCTATCCACAATGACTATCCCCAAGGCCATGTTGATCTTCCCTCAACACCACTCATTCCCACATCACTGTCTCGCTCCTCCCCACTTCCATCCATTCCTGAAGATAGCCATCCCTGTTATTCCTTGTTTATTCTTTTATGTAAGCACACGTGTGTATGTCTACTTTCTTATACAGCCCTTTCCCTTACAACAACCACAGACTATAATCAGTGTATATTACATTGATGTTGATTGCTGTTGCTGTTTTCATTTTTGGTTTCTGAGGCAGGGTTTCCCTGAATAGCTCTGGCTGTCCTGAAACTCACTGACCTGGAACTCACAGCAATCTGCCTATCTTGCCTTTCCAGGTGCTGGGATTAAAGGCATGTGCGGGTTTAAAGGCATGTGCCACCGCCATCTTTGGTATTGTCCACTTATCATGGAAATCATTATATGTCCATGAACAATCATCCTCCTCATTCTTTACACAGCTGCATAGTACTTCACTGAATGGCCGTGCAATGCCTAGTCAATGATTCTTTTATGTACGTACATTGATGATGCTTCTGATATTTTAATTAACAAACTGCCTCAGACACATATATTTTCATAGTGAGTCACAGCTTTCAGGGTAGACACCCCCCCACACACAGACGGATGGCATAGTCGAAAGTTAATTGTGGTAGCTGTTATAAATCACCAAATTCCACACCCCATGTCCCCCAACACTAGGTGTAGGAACCAATTTCCCTATTTTGTCCATCAGATGGTTAAGAAATGGGATCCAGGCTTTGTTTTTAGTTTCTTTAATCGGGTGTGTTTGAGTGTTTATTTCAACGCTGAAGGGTCATTTTTATATTGTTTATGAGTTATCTTTCATGCATGTTTCTCCTCGTCTATCAAATCCCTGGTTCCCCATCTCTCATTCAACACCGCTCTTTCCACCCTGGTGCCCCTGGACATCACTTGCACCTGCTACAGATACATTTTCCCAAATTGTCAGTCACCCTTTGACTGCATCGTGTTTTTGACTGTTCAAATTTTTATGGCGTCTACTTTTTCAATACTTCATTTCATGGCTTCTTTATTTTGAGTCAACTGGAAAACCTTTCCTGGTATTTAAATAAAAGAGGAATCTGGTACTGGTCGGGTCTTATTTTTTACATTTAGGTTCCCAGTCTATTTGGAGGGTGTTCTTATGTCTGGTGTGAGATATGAAGCTAATTTTGTCTTCTCCCAGACGGCTCACCCATTGTCCCAGCATCATTCATTAAGAAGTCTATCTTTGACACGCAGTAATTTCAGATGCAACCTTTATCCTATACTATATTTCCCTGTGTAGGTGGGTCTATTCATAGGCTTTCTATTCTCTTCCAACTGGTTTATTTATCCACTCACACATCACTACAATGCCGTCCCATTCTGGGGGGGCTTCCCCAAAATTTAACGTCTGCTAGTTCATGGTTCCAGCACAATTTATCAGAATTTCTTCACCTACTTTCTTTTTTTAAGACAGTTTTATGTAGCCCAGGCTGGCTCAAAACTCATTATGTAGACAAGAATGAAGTTGAACTAGTGATCCTCCTGTTTCTACCTCCCAAATGCTGGGATCAGAGGCAGGCACTACTGTGCCTGGTCTCTACTGTGCTGAGGACTGAACGCAGGACTTCGTGCATGCTAAAAAAACACTCTACAACAGAGATACATCCCCAGCCCTTCCTCTGCACCCAGACTCACTTCTTCTTCAATAGGAACATAAGCATCAGCCTGCCTAACTCCACAAAGGAAGCTTGTTGATACTGTGTTATTGCTCCTGGTGTCTCTTTGCAAATTAACGTGGGTGGAACTGATGTTACTGCATCAGTATTGAGTCATTTTATCCAATGTCACAGACATCGTTCCAATCGACCTTTGTGTTTTCAAACATATTTGAATTTTTTTCCTTCATACACACTTTGCACATTTGCTGTTAAGTCCATTCCTAAATAAATGTCTTCTTCTTGTACTGCAAATAGAGTCATGTTTAAAGTAGGGGGTTAGTTTTTACTTTTGTAAGATTTATTTTTAATTGCACATCTGCCTGTCTGTCTGTCTGTCTGTCTGTGGGTGTGTACACATGAGTGCAGGTGTTAGCAGAGACCAGAGGTGTCTAATCCTGCGGAGCTGGAGTTGTAGACAGTGGCGAGCCTCTGGGTATAGATGTTAGAAACTGAACTCAGACCCTCTGCAAGAGCAGTGTATGCTCTTAACCACTGAGCCGTTTCTCCAGCCCCTAGTTTCCCTTCTGTATGTTCAAATTCGCTCTCTCATTGATTCCCTATGGTTTCCCAGACATACTGTCACATCACATGAAAAGAGTGTCTTAATGCGACTTAGATATCCTTTATTTGAAGTGCTTGAAACCGAAGGTGTTTCGGATTTGGGGTCATATAGTGAGGCACCTTGAGTTGAAATCCAAGAAGAGTGACAGAATCCATGTGTTTCATGTATGCCTTACACAAGTATCCTAAAAGGTGATCTCATGCAATATTTTAAATGATATTATGCATGAATTAAAGTTTTGTGCTGCAGAATTTTCCACCTGTGGCATCATAACGGTAATCGTGAAGCTCTGGCCTCTGGAGCACCTAGGGCTTTGGATCACCATGCTCAACCTTGTGCCTCATCGCTGTGCCTCTAATCTAGCTCTCTTGTCAAATGGTGCTAATATTCCTACGGGAATATTGAATGCTAGCCACATTGCGAGCATCCTTCTCACACCAGGTTCCTAATGTTGATGGGAATGTCTCAAGTATTTTCTCACTAAACATGACATGGGCTCAATTAGAAAATATAAATATTTTCTCATGTTGAGAAGCAATCTTGTAATTCTTATTTCCTTGGGTGTTTTTTTTTTTTAAATTTTCATGAATAGATATCTTTGTTAAGATTTGTTTTAGTTTTAAGCATACGTATGTGTCTGGTATCAGGTAGGTGTCTGTGAGTTAGGGGTACATAGGCTAGAAGAGAGCATCAGAATCCCATGGAGCTGTAGTTGTAGGCAGTTCCCAGTCACTGCTGGGAACTGAGCTTGGGTCTTCTGCAAGAGCAGTTAAGAGCACCCTCTTAACCATGGAATCATCTCTCCAGCTCTATGAATAGATATCTTAACTATCATATTATTTTTTTAAACTGATAAAGAAAAAAAGCAAGCACTTACCCTCTCTTTTCTATATGGTTTCCCAAGAGTAGCAAGTGTGGGTAGGTTTCTTAGTATGGAATTACTCCAGATACTAAACAAAGAAATCAGTAGTTTATAGCCTTTAATGTAACAGTCTCACTGGAGGCAATCGATAGAGGTACCGTCACCAAAAGAGAGACACCAGGAGCAACAGACTCCATCAAAGGTGTGTACCACTGTGTTTAAAGTAGTCTTGCTAGAAAAGAGGGAGTCAAGCAGACACAGAGGAGAGAGAGAGATGGTAAAGAGAGAGATGGAGAGATTCTGGATCAAGCCTCGAGTTTTAATTGGCAATTTACAAGAAATACTCAAGGCAGAGGGAATGTGAACCCCATGAGGACACACTCAGGAAGATGTAGTCCTGAGAACTCCATTGAACAATTGATCTGTGCGGTGGAGGGAACATGAATGTAGTATTTGAAAGAATGCAGATATTTAAAGAAACTTCAAGATAAATCAGCTAGCTGCAATGCACGGACTTTATTTGGATCTCAGCTGCAGCAAACACATTTAAGAGAGAGTCAAGTGAATAGAACTATTTATTGGACAGTTGATTATATTAAAGGTTATTGATTTGAAGCTATATTGAAATTTTAGTTGGTTTTTTTTTTTGTTGTTGTTAAAAGGTAACTATTTGCCTTTTAAAAGGTGCAGATAAAATATTTACCAGTGAAATTATATGATAACTATGTTTGAAAAGCAGTGGCTGGGAAGATGGCTCGGTTGGTAAAGTGCCTGCCTCACGAGCATGAGGGCCTGAATTCAAGACCCAAGCACCCGTGTAAAATCAAGGTGCAGCAATGAACACTCAAAAACCCAACTTTGGGTGAGGGAGGCAGTGACTGGAGATATAAGGATCCTTGGGGCTCAATGGCCAGCCAGCCTAGCCAAGTTGGTGAATTTTTGGATCAGTGACCTATCAGTCTCAAAAATTAGGGTGGGGAGTGATGGGTGAAGACAGCGACTATGGAAGTCTTGCCTCCACATGCACAGATGCATGTGCACACACCTCCATGAACATGTACATACAATGCACGCATAGAAGATAAGATAATAGTACTTGTGAAATAAAATTGGGCACAATGGCCATTGTTGAAGCTGGGATAGAGTACATCAGCTTCATTATTCTCTCAACCTTTGTAGATGTTTGAAAGCATCCGTAACAAAAAAAAAAAAGTTGTTGGGTATTCTGCATGTCTTGCATTTACTACATCATCCAAGTGAGAGCATGCACTAGAATGTGGTGAAAACAGCCACATGCTGTTTCCACCCGAAGTACTGGGCACCACCATAGTCACTGAACCCTGGAGAGCTTGTGGCCAGGTTGCTGAGGGCAATGGCCAAAAGGGTAACCCCTGCTGGCCACCTCTGGCATCTTTCTTCAAAGGCAAAAGGGCCCCCAGGCAAAGGCACAAGGGTTCCAAGGATTTTTGGAGAGGGTATAAGGACTGTCATTTTCCCCAGGGACCCAGTACCCAGAGTTCTGTCTCCCTTCCACCTCTCAGAGGACTCCCAGCCCCTTTGGTCCCCTCCGGCCTCAGCAACAGCCAAACTCACATCGTTCTCTGAGGTCCCGCACAGGATACAGGATTTGCATTCTATGCATTGCCACTTGTAGGTCTTGACTGCCTCGGTCATATTCAGAGTGAACTGCAGGCAAGTTGGGTGACCTGAAAGAAGCCAGAAGCAACAGTGTTAGGACAAGAGGATGTGACCTGTACCCCAACACCACTAATCCAAGACACATCTTGGAGTACGGAGGGAGGCGGGGTATCACAGGCTGGGAAACAGACAAGGAGTCTGAATGGGGCTCTACTCACAGTCCTTACCACCACTCCAGTTATGTCAGATAGAAACCAAATGGAGAGGTGGGCATTCATCCTCTTGCTAAGTACCATCCGGTTCCTCTTACCCTGAGAGCCATGCCCCCCATAGGCGTAACAAATAGAACAGAAGACTGTTGTCAAAGGGCACTAAAAAGGGTGTTGCGGTACACACAGCCCAAGGCAGCCTGCTGGGAGGTGTCGGCATTGCCTCCCATGCCCTAGCTGAAGCTGGGACAGGACAACTTATCAGAGCCACTTGGAGCTGGGACCTTCTATTCTCACTGCCTAAGGGCATCAGAAATCACAAAGGTTTGCAGGGTCAGTGCTTGGGGGTAATAGGTAGCATTTTGTGGTTACCTTGAGTATCCAGGCTCACAGCCAAGAAATGAGCAAAAGCTCAAACCCTGAACAGTCACAGGGACACAAGAAGAAAAAGGGGCCTGGTGGGAAAGGCCAAGGATGACTATCCCAGCAAACAACCAGATCTGTTCTGAAAGAATCCTTCTCCTGCTCTAGCTCTGTCCTCCATCTCAAGTGCCATGCTATTTAAGCCTATAGCCAGATCAGGACAGGAACTTTAAGCTGTGACCGTCTATGACACAGCCCTGAAGGAATACCTGAGGTTTGACCCACCAGGCGGGACTCTATCTGTCCCTACTGAGTCTGAAGAGCAATGCCAACAGGGAGTAGACAGCGGGGAGTTACACAGAGTGCAGACCCTTGGCCTTCTAGCTGTCAAGGAAGAGAAACTCGAATACTATTCCCAGGTTTCCCAGTGCTGAGACCTGGACAGGCAAAGCCTACTGCTGACTCTGCTGTAAAGAATCATCAGCTTAGCCCAGCCCAGGGCCCCATCCTCCTCCAGAGCTCCCACTGCACAGAGCGCTGCCCTGCCTCTTTCATGTGAGGGGTTTTGTTCTTTAAAGGATACTATAAACAGGGGACACTGGTTAGAGTTTGTTCCGCGTACCAAGTGTGCTCACAGACAGACTTCTAAGTGTTGTTCCTAGCCCTCCGCAGAGCCAAATCCCAGCAGGAACCACATGCTTCCCTTTTGAATCTTCAGAGAGCCCATCAGGCCAGGCTCATTTGGGTGAAATACTGGCTAGTCCATCAGCATAAGGACCCACCAGATTTGGGGCTCCCCAGATATAAACCACATTGAGGTTTCCGAGAGTGTTCGTGTAAGAGTAGAAATAACCAGTGATGGGTAGCCAGGGACAGAGAAGAGGCCAGAAAGAAGCCTTAAATTAAAACCCTGCACAAATGTCCTGCTGATATTCTGGAAAACATCTCAAAGTACTGTCTGAGGAGAATACTAAGCAAGCTGTTCCCTATGCTAACCTCTCAGGGTGACTTGGAAATGGAAACAGGGAGATGTTTTCAGCTACGGACTCCACGGTGTGGGCCACAGGTACCCAGATTCTCTGACAGGGCACTGTTGGGAAGGATGGAGCTGAGATCATGGGACAGACACCCACCTAAGTGGGTGTGTCCAGTTGTGTGGCCTTGGGCCATACCCCAGCCCTAAACAGCCAGCTTCCACTAAAGACTCATTAACTTAGCAACTGTTTCATGAGCAGCTGCTAAGCTGGCTGTTAACGCTGGTCAGAAAAGATATGGCATGAGCAAGACACCCTAAGCCCTCCAAAGAGACTCCAAATTACTAAACCCCATGCACAACTATTTAATCAGTATCATGTGACTAACACCAGAAAGCAAAAGCAGAGTTGATGATGAAAACCAATGGGAGCTCCTAGCCAGAGAAGTCAAGGAAACCCTTCTAGGAAAGGGGCTTAAGTCGTTACTTGGCAGATCAAAAGTTAACTGAATGGGAAGGAGAGAGGGCACCAGGTAAAGGGCCCTGTGTGTGCAAGCTCTCAGCCACAAGGAGCTTTGCAAACTAGAAGGAAGACAAAGGCCAATGAGCATGAGTGCAGGCTTCATTGCAAAATGAGGGGGGCAGGAGGTCGCCGGGGAGACACCGAAGCCAGACTAAACAGGCACTTACAGCCCTTATTTAAGCATTTGGGCCTATAAAGTCATTGAAGACTTTCAAGCAAAGCAGAGGCCAGATGGCTGTTTTTCAAGAATCATTCTTGGGCGTAGAGGACGCAGCTTTGGATCTGGGCGGTTACGTATGCGATGAGATAACATGGAACTGCAGAGACACGCATCAGGCACTTACAAATATGCATGTGCATGTGCACAAAGCATATGAAACAAAGCCCATAAAAGGCCTTGGATCAATAGCTTTGCTACTGTCGGGGGAAGGGGGTCTAGATGCTCATCACTGGGGGAAGGCACTCCAGGTCAGTGTCGATTCATACAAACCTACAATTACTTTCAAATAGATGAAAAGGTCTTTCAAAAGAAAAAAGGATGTTCAAATAAAAATGTACATCATCGGGAAGAAAGGGAGGAATAGAGAGAAGGCCAGGAAAGAATTTGCTGTGGGGCTCAGGAGATGCAAGATGTTTGTCAGGATTGATTCAGAGGCTGATGCAGCCAGCCGAAGAGAGACAAGGAGAGTAGGCACAGGTGGAAACTTGAGAAAACAAGAAATGAGGAAGTGACAGGACTTAGCCCATCTGAACCCTGGGAGTGCGGGAAAGCGATGTCTGAATGAAGGAATTAGGCAGAGTGCAGTGAAGCCTGTGGAGAGGAGGAACGCCATTAAAGCAGGTGTGGCAACCCTGGCGACGAGGGCCCACTCTGTTCTGAGCAGCGCAAGCTGGGTCCCGGTGTTGAGAGTTCCAAAGGCAAGTATGGACTTGAAATAGAAACCTAAGGCCGGGGCACGGCTTTCATCCCTGCACTGGGAGCCAGTGGCAGGCGGACCCCTCTGAGCTCCCGGCCAGCCGAGGCTATGCGGGGAGAAAAAGAAAGAGAAAAAGAAAACGAAATAAACTTAAGATTGATTTTGCTAACCAGATAGAAGTTGAAAATATGAGAATCGGTAACAGTAAAAGAGAGAGGGGGAGGAGAGAACAAAAAGAAGAAGAAACAGGGAATAAGGGTGAAGAGATTTTTTTTAAATCTAGGATTAAGTTTTAAGGAACCATCTATTTAAAGTCAGAGCTGGGGATGGAACATGTGCCCATAGATCTCGGCACCAGGAGCCTAGATCAAGAGAGCCGTGAGCTGAGACCACCCTGGGCTACATAGTGAGTCCCTAGCTCAAAAATAAAATAAAATAGAAAATAATTGAGGAAAGGGAATGGCTGGAGAGCCAAGTATGGGGTGACCATAGCTGAAAGAAGAGATTTCAAACATGGGTCAGCTGTGTGACACTGCAGCTTTGTCATTGCTCCGTAAAGATGCCGTGTGAGGGAGTGTGCTCTATGGCCAGGCCATCCCGAATTGCCCAATCTGGTCTGAATGAGGGAGTGCTGACAGATCAGTGCAAATGCTGCCCTGCTAATAATAACATTCTCATGGTGCCATCTTCCCGAGGAAGGAAGGTCAGCACATTCCGTGGCATGGAACTTGGCTGGCAGCTGCACTGGAACACCTGCCTGGGTGGGGCTGGGTGGACTGTGTGGTTCACATATCTACAACTCTGGGAGAATGGCCAGAACAGTCAGCAGCCTATTCTGTGCCCGAGTTCTCCTACAGTTATCCAGTCTTCGACATCGCAATGTGATACTGTGGTCTACAAAGTTCACGCTTGAGAACTCTGCAAAGGAGCTACAAAAAATAAATAATAATAATATCCTGATAATCTCATAATGTTTTACAATTTCGTATTGGGCCACATTCATAGATGTCCTGGGGTACGTGTGTTCTGTGGGTCACAAGTTAGACACATATACAGCCTTTACAGCAGCGGCTCTCAACCTATGGGCCGTGACCCCTTTGGGTCACCTAAAACCATCTGCATATCACATATTTACATTACAACTCATACCAGTAGCAAAATTACAGTTATGAAGGCAAAAAACTAATGAACTGTACTAAAGGGTTGCAGCATCAGGAAGGTCGAAGACCACTGCTCTACACGATTCCCGCGTGGAGCTCTAGAGACATTTGGGGGTGACACCTTTAGACAAGTAAATGGCGGCGAATAGGTTTTAGAAACTTCTATTAGAAATCTCTGGGGGGGAAAATCCCACAGGCTTTCTCGGTGTTATTTTGAGAAGGTCACCATCGGCTTTTCAAAGCTCTTCTGACCTGGAAGAACAGACATGAGCCCACACGCCTCCAGCCTCCAGATATGGCTAAAACTAGCCTCAGCTCCAGCTCGGCTCTCAAGACGCTATTCAAGTGAGAGAGAGAAATGGGAGACAGGAATGTTCTTACAACTTCTCTACCAGGGAGGAAATGCAAAAAGGTTAGTAGCTATATAGACGGGTTCGAAAGCTAAGCCCAGAATTAAGTTAGGGCCTGTGCTACCGTACCAAGAAAGGACTTAATGCACACTGTTGGACACAAGGGAACTTTCTCTAGGGAAACCGGGAGAAGCTTGTTTCTAAAGTCTCGTTGCTGGGACTCCCTGGTTTCATCTGGAATTAATGCTCAAGGTCCATGTAAGTAGGAGCAGAGCAGGCACAGTCTTCCCCATTCGAGGGTAGAAGAGGAGAGAGGCATGTCACTGTAAAGCAGTTGGCTGAGGGCCATTAACTACTTGATTGCTCTTTCGTAAAGTTAGCCACCATCTTTAAATGTGCTTGCCTGGAAATTTAGGGTTTTCCCCAGATCTCCAATTTTCTTAATTTTTTTAAAGTTTCTTTTTATTTTATGTGTATGAGTGTTTAGCTGCTTATAAGTATGTGCACCATGGGTGTACAATGCACTTGGAGGCCAGAAGAGGACATCAGAACCCTGAAACTGGAGTTACAGATGGCTGTGAGCCACCCAATGGGTGCTGGGAACTGAACCCAGGTCCTCTGCAAGAGCGATGTTCTCTTAACCACTGAGCCATCTCTCCAGTCCTCCATATTTCTTAAAGCAAAGAATACCTATCCTGCTATTTAACTCAGTATGTTGGAAGTTAAACAGTTTACTCCGGTTTCCTTGGTACAATTGGTCAATGGGATATTTATAAGATTCCAATTACTGAAAGATTTAAAAGTATTGGTTGGGTGTTTAGCTCAATGGTGGGATGCATGCTTATCAAGTTCAAGAGTCGGTTGTCTCCAGCACAGAAAAAGGGGAAGAGGGAGGGAGAAAGAAATGGGTGCAAGAACAAGCTACAATATTCATGATTCATCCCAACTGATTTGTTAAAAATCAAGTCCTTGCTGAAAGGTCAGATCCAGTAGTGAACTTGGTATAAAGATGCTTTCCTCGTTCACACCAATCTGCTCCAGATCTGCTCTCAACCCTTCCTAGAAACTTAACTGGAAATGTCACCCTCGGCCACCTATTTGGGAGACCTGACCTTGAACTGGCCTTTCAGACAATAGGGTTTGGCTTCATGGAGCTATTTCAGCTGATGGGAAGGGAAGGGAAGCCAGTGCAGAATAGGAAACTTCTCAGACAAGAGAAGACATACTCTGGGGATGAGGGCACAGGGTGTTTCTGACACCACAGTCTATTGAGCTCAACAGGAAAACAAAGGCAAGCATCCGAAAGCAGTGGCCACCGCCTTGCCACTCGGAGGACACAACTCCTGTCGGCACAGGACACATATGCCTGGGTGATGAGCACATCCAATGCATGGCAATGGTCTTAGATGGGATTTGAGTGAGAAGGCACACATCCAAAGCTCAGGCGAAGCCAGAGTTCACTTCATACCCACACACCTTTGCTTGTATTCTCATTCACGACTGTTCCCACACCTGGACACTCCTCACCTTTTAGGGAAAAAAAAATGACACCTAAATACACCTCACTGATTAAGCTCACATTCTGATTGTGGCTTCGAAGCCAACACATGTCTCTAGCTAGTGGAGTTCATGCAGCAGACCTTCCATGCAGAGAAATACAGTTCATTTTCGACCAACCCTAGGCAAAACTAAATACATACGCTACTATGATGTTTTTCTTGCATTATGTTTCCTATTAAAAGTCTTTTTTATTTCGCGTTGCCAATATTTAATTTGGACTTGGCTGACCCACATTCACTGATTAAATTAAAGGTCTTGGGGAAGGGTGGAATTATCTTGCGAGGTATGTGCTGGGAACATAGAAAAGATACAACGACGTGTGACGCTAGCAGGCTCTATTATTTATTCATTGCGAACTTATAAACATCTAATTATGTTTTATCATCTTATTTGTCAATGTTAAGCTTTTAAAAACTAATTTCTCAGGGAAAGGGAACCTAGATATCCAAGGTTCTCATAAAAGTACATGTAAAACTCAAACTGCGCTTCTTGGTTGCTCTTTAGCTTCTACAAATTGCATGCAATGTATAGCAAGCATCACTTCCAACCTAAAGCAGTACCAAAAACAAGTCTCCATGTGCACTCATGAGAAAACAATCCAGAGGCTGGGAAGATGGCTTGGTGGGTAAAGTGCTGGCTGAGTAATCCTGAGGACCTGAGTTCAATTCCCTGCACCCCTCATGAGTAAATACAAATCCAGGAAAGGTCTGTAAGGCAGGTCTGTAATCTTGTCATCCCAGGACCAGGGAGATGCAAACGGAATGAACTCTGGAGCTCACTGGCCAGTCCAACCAAACAAGCAGGTTCCAGGTTCAGTGAGAGAACCTTTGTAAAAAAAGTAAGGTGGGAATTGATTGAAGAAGACATCCAATGTTGGCCCTACATGTTGTGTATGTGCACCCACACACACACACAAAGACACACACACACGCCTGAAGAAGCACACACCAAAATAAATAAGTTGGTTCAAATTTTAAGCAGTTCTCCATGTTCATATACACAACGATCGCATTATTTACACATTGAAAATATACACAAAGTTTGAATGAAAGAATTTATGTAAAGAATGATCAAATCTGAATCAAAATACTAAGTTACTTGAGAAAGTAACTCCATTACCTTGGAACAGAACTCCTTCAATCAGATCCATTGGTTCTCGTGTTCTCTCGGCCTGCCTCAGCTCCTCCCATCCCCCTCTTTGCTCTCCACTTTGACACCTAGCCTACCAGATGGGTTCTGAGACTTCATTTTTATTCTATAGAGGGTAAGCCACTTCCATGCAATCAAGACCCCCAAGCTCTGTAGATCAGGGACATAGCTCAGAGGCAAGGTGCTTACCTAAGAGGTGCTTCAATCCCCCAGCACCACTGGATACACGGTCCATGTGTGCGCGATGCTGGGAGATGGAAAGTCATCTTTCTTCAGGGTTTGGCCAGTGGTAGGTTGGACATACACGTGTAGACAGTACACGTAGGCTTATTTCTTAAAATATGAAAACATGGGGGTAGGAAGGGCACAAGACTGGGGACTTGGAGTGGAGAGTTGGGAGCAGATATGATCAAAATTCATTGTATGAAATTGCCGAGGAATAAATAAAAATATCTTTTAAGAATCTGACCTCTTTCTTTACACGCATATTATGATGAGTGTGTTCACAGACACTCTCTCCTCACGGATCAGTTCTTACGCCCTGCTCTGTTAGTCTTTTGCAGTGGTCCTCAGGCTCACCTCTGTGTGCCCCAGACGTTACTTCTACGGCTTCCGACACCCGCAAATTGATGACCGCAACAGAATGGCACTCTAGAGGCACCTGAATGGCTCCCTTTTTTCCTCACCATTTTTCACGTACTTCAAAGAAGACAAAGAAGAGAAAGAGAGTGGAAAGGACAAAGACCAAACAAACATAAACGCATTAAAAATAAATGATGGTGTGAGCTGTGGCTGCCTTTTGCTCAGGCAAAACACCTCACTGTGCGGCAAGTCAACTCATCTTAGAGGTCAGCTAATCCTCGCCCTCGAGCTGGCAAGCTGTACAGCACCCAGGCATCACATGACACAGAAGCCAGAGGGTTTGTTGCACCAATTGTTGCTATAAATACCACACCCAGCACGTTCATGCTAGAGCATTAGGGCTGCTTCGGATGCTCAGCAGCTAATAGCTCAGGGAGCCATTGTCAAATGGCCCGAGAAACTCCCGTTTTCATAGTCACATAAAGCTCAAGATGGAAGCTTCTAGAAATAGCTCTATACCTGTCTATAAACCCGAGGGCACTGTGGTTGGTCCTCTTATAGTGAAATGATGGGATGGGAAAGCCTTGACCTGGATTTATGTGACTTACTTAATTGGTTCAATTCGGGTACAAGGCACTTGAAAAAGTACCCAGTCACAGTAAGGACCCTCCTGCTCCTAATTAGTCATATGCTAGCTGAATGTCAAAGACAACCTGTTTGTTTATCTATTCTTTTGGTAGCTGCTGTTGGATAAATACATGTGGCATCACTCTTCTGGGTACCAGGGGCATAACAATGAGATTAAACGAGGTCCTACCTACTGGAACAACTGTCACAATTTCAGACATGTGGTAGCAGCCAAGTATTTTAGACTAGTCACTTAGCCTCTCTGCACATTATTTTTCTAATATATTAAATTATAGGATTGGAACATCTAGGACATGCATCTGTGGCTCACTTTATGCTACCCATCCATGGCAAATTTAGAGATAACTATTAATCCCAAATTACGTATCTGGTTGGGGAAATAAAAACAAGCCTTCTTGTTTTTATTTGTAGAGTTTGCTGGATAAAACACAAAGTGAAAAGAAGAAATTAAAACAGCCCTACTATAATTCATGTTGACAAACCTAGTGTTAGTCCAACATCAACACCAAATACAGTCATGACAAAAAGCAACAGAAATTAAAAAGCACTGGGAATCTAAAGCATTGTCCACCAGCCACTCCACCCCTCCCGTGAGGTAAGCTGGGCCTGCAGATATGAACTCTCTAGGATCCACAGGCAGACAAAATTTTGGGTACGATTTCCTCTCTGGGGAGTTCTAGATCTGGGTTCAGGTAGTGTGTGTGACAGCCAGGGAGTGAGAGAAGGGGAACGCCAACAGAAGTGACTTAGCTGACTCTTCTTTTAAATTCTTCACCAGAACTGTAAGCTGGCTACCGTCTGCCAGGGTGGTGTGTGCCCCTAACAGTGTGTGGAGGCCATCCTGACTCGTCATCCAGGGCCTACCATCAACCTCAGATGCAAATCTGTGATATTGGTTATGTATTTCACGCCTCTTTGGATAACAGGAGCAGCATCCAGTCATGGGCCCTAGCTAAAGACTCTGGAATTTTCTAGGAATGTGAACCCAAAGAAGAAGTTCATTACTATGCTTCTTGCTGTCCTGGGTAGGCCCAGGAGGGTGGATATCTATAATTAATGGGTCACTGATGGCAAAGAGTGATTAGTCAACTCTTGATTGCCTGTGATCATCTAATCAGGACTGTCCATGAAGTAGAAGATGAATTTATGAGTGATTTAAGTTCTTGAGTTTTCTAAGGACTCTGGGTAGTACTTCCATTTTTTGATCAAAGATATTTCATAGAGTTTTACCAAGTTACAAAGGAAATTGGCTTTCTTATCTTGTGGTAGGAAAGACTGAGAGACCATCACAGAAAGGCCTGTGGCTGGAGGATGGTTAGTATTGGCTTCAATACTTTCTTTTACCTTTTTAAGTAATTTTGGTCTAATTTTAGGATTCTGACTTTGTAATCTATTTTACTGTGATCAGAGTATCAGAGGGGGGGAGAAAAACTCCATTTCATTTGACCAAAACCAATGAGCATTTCTAGGACAGGAACTGTACTTTGGGGCTCAAGTTTTCCAAATGAATGAGACATGGATCTATCTTGAAGAGCTCAGTTTAGCAGGTGTGAAGGGTAGCTTCAAGTATTCCACCGATCAGTCTCACCCCCACCCCCGTGTCTACAGTCTTGTGTCTGTCTCTTTCAGCATGGGTTGGACTTCCTAATGCATCTCAACAAGTAGACAATAACACTGGTGGGCACTCTCATTTCCAATATTAGGTTATAAAAAGGCAGGCTTTCACTGTCTCCTGTGCTTTCTTGCTCTAAGGGAGACCACTTCCATGTAGAGAGGTGCCCTGTGGTGAGGTCCATATGGCACCAAAGGAAAACACACAGGTTCTGCACAACAGCAGTTGGAGAAGATCTAAATCTTGCCAAAGCTACATAGTTGGGCTTAGAATAGATCTTCCTCCAACTGAGCCTTCAGGTGACATCACAGCCCTGCCTGACAACTTGACTGCAGCCTCAGGATGCAACTTAGATACCCAGCTGAACCACGCCTGGGTTCCTGACCACAGAAACTATGAGATTATAAGAGTTTATTATTTTAAGCTGTTCCGTTTTAGAATAATGTGTTATGTAGTAACATATAACTATTCTAGGAAGAGAGACACTCTTTTAAATGACTACAATACACCGTGGTTACGACAAAGAAATGAATCAAATCCCTGAGGTAGGGAAGCAGTAAGTTATGCTGTGGAGAATCAGGGAAAGCCAGTAAGAGCTGGTAGCATTTGAGCAGGGCCTTGAAGGATAAGTAGGATTTGCCTAAGTGAAATAAAAAAGAAGAACTAGATAAGGGAAGTGAAATAGCAGGCGTTGTTAGGAACAAGGTCCATTGAATTAAAGTTGAGTAGTCAAGGAAAGCAACAGGGACCAAAGTGGCAACAGAAGACAGAAGGGAACACGCGAAGATGAAGGCAGGGCTCTGCTGCGGGCATAAGGACCCCAACACAACACTCTGAGCAGGGGACCGATTGGTCTGTAGCCATGCTTTCGTGAGACGACTCTGCCGGTAAGGCAGAGAGTACACGCGGTAGACGGTCGGACGGTGGCTGCTTGAAGTACCCAAATAGTCGATGAACGCTGAGCACACGCAATACTCTGGGCACAATAACAGACCAGTCTATGATCTTTTTATGAGATGCTGTTCTAGCGGGGTCCTGAGTGAAAGAAATGTTTATTAACACTGGGAATAAAGGTAAAGTTGAAAGAATTTGGAAGGTAGACTTGGTCAGTGGAACATGAAGCCTACCTAGACGTGAGTAAGAAAAAAACGGAGAAGTCAAAAAATGTCACCAAGGTCTCTAAGTTGGACCACAGAGTAGGAGACAGAAGGCACTCAAGACTGCGGCTGTGCGCTGCATCATGACACTCCTGCGGATGATGGATCCATTATACCGCGCTGGTCCCACTAGACCTAGTCCCGCTAGATGCCCAGTGACATCACAGTCCTCTTAGTTTAGCACTAATACATTTTCAAAACCGTGAAAACACCCAGTGATGCGTTTCTCAGAACACCCCCTCTGTTGTTGAGTGACACATGACATGGTACATAGTAACGGGCTCCATTTATGCACATTGTATTCCTGGGGCATTCAGGAAAGGTGTCTCAGAATCAGTGAGAGAATGTGAATCTGTATTCAGGTAAGAAGACCAGGCTGGAGAGGTTAAGTTTAGTAATCTTGAGATTCGGGTAGCCGAGGAGATCTTGGAGTGTGGTAAGATAGTTAGGAGGTGACCACAGAGAAAGGGGAAAAAAAGAAAGAAAGAACTAATTGAAATGGGAGGTTGGAAATTAAGGCATTTAAAAGTGCCATGAATAGAACGTGCTGAGAAAAACGGAGAGGAAATAGAATTTAAAGAAAGACACATGACGGCATTCAAGGAAGAGAAGAAGAGAGAACACTACAATCGAGTGGGCAGTGGTGGAAGAGGAGGCTGGGAGAGAACAAGTAGCCTAGGATAAGAGGCATCCTACAGTGGCTTGCTCTCATGCCCCTCGGGAAGGCTAGATGGTTCCAACATTGTCAGGGGACGAATTCACATGCACATATCTCCCAGCATGTTCTGTCACGGGCTTGGGCCACCGTGCTTAAGCTTGGAAGTGTCGTGTGAAATAGTCCTTAGAAATATCATCCAATTCCATCTGTGAGCGACAAGGTCATTTTCGGATGTAGGTGTCGTAGCCAGGGCTGTGGTCCCTGTCAGCCTCAGTTTCTGATCTTCCTAGAGGATGAGTCGAGACCCAAAGGATACACTTCCTTTCTTCTGACCTTGGGTGGAGGTTCTTCAGTGTTAGGTGTCTGAGCTCTGCTAACAACGCTGGAGCTTGTCACTGTAATAGCTTCTGCCACAGCTCCAGGGTCTCCCTAGCAAAAGCCGTGCAAGTTCTCTAGGAGGATCAAAGACAGGAGGTGAGGATGAATGGCAGTCAAGCAGCAGTGTTGGTGGCCACAGGGAGCTTTAGAAATACCCACGAATCTTTTGTCTGCCTCCATTCATTATCAAGAGGTGCTGTGAGCCCTCTCCTAAAATGTAGACTAGATTTTAAGGCTAGCTCTTAACAGATGTGGAAATGAGGTTGTCATATACAATCTTAGAGACTAAGTATTCATTCTCTGTGAGGGAGAGAGGGGAGAGAGAGAGAGAGAGAGAGGAAGGAAGGAAGGAAGGAAGGAAGGAAGGAAGGAAGGAAGGAAGGAAGGAAGGAAGGAAGAAAAGGAAAAAAGAAAAGCCAGATGTTTGACACAGCATCCACATAGGCAATGTGCCCCTTTCCCCGCCACAGTGAATCCCAGCACTAAGTTGGACAATGGAGGGAAGAAGCAAGAGCTAGGGGGCTATGTTATTTTCTCTCCTCTGCGAGGGGCTTTTTAAATAGATCGTCATACAAAAGCCAATCGTGATGGGCTGGAAAGAGGGCTCAGTGGTGACAAGCATTTGCTGTTTCTGTAAAGGACCTGGGTTCAGTTCCCAGAACCCTATGTGGTACCTCACAATCATCTGTAGCTCCAGTTTCAGGGGATGTAATGCCCTCTTCTGATGTCAGTGTGCGCCAAGCACACACATGGTACATGGTACACGTATGTTTATGCAGGCAAGACATTCATACAGATAAAGTCAAAATCTTAAAAAGAAAGAAGAGTCAAGAGTGGGGACCTAGCTGAGTTAAGTGATCATACAAAGAACAAATGGAGTGAGTGGGCAGGACCCTCACAGACCCCTCCAGACTCCAAAGGACCCCACTCTGCCACCATCACTGGCCTCTGGAGTTATCCTTGGTTCTGGTCTCACCCTCACTCCTTCTACCCTCCTCTCCCCTGTCTGAGCCTGTCTCTCACTGCCAGTGAGTTTCTCACTAGTTTCCTGAAACAAGTGCTCAGTATTAGGAAGCCAAGGGCTTCCTAGAAGTTTGGTCAAACTGCTGTGTCTACAGCAAGTACCCACTGCCAGTATTTCGAGCACCTATGGGTCAGCATCTTCTTCTTTTGTTTGAAGACAAGGTCTTGCTGTGTAGACCAGGCTGGTCTTGAATTCACAGAACTCTGCCTGCCTCTACCTCCTGTGTGCTAGGATTAAAAGCGTGTACCACCTCCCCTGGTTTGGGTAGGTATCTCAATGATCTTTACTCCCAACATTTCCAACCATATTCACTGGGTTCATTCCATCTCCCACAGTCATCCTGTTAGGTGAGCAAGACAGACTGTCCTGATTTACAAAAGAAGAAATCTGAGGCTCAGAGTGGCTAAGGCAGCCAGCACACATTAAAACAGAAATAATCTAACTCTTCACATTCCAGTCTCTGGTCATACACCACTGCATGTTTCAGAATGGCCAATCCAAACAGAGTGGTCCCACTTCCTTCAGCTCCTTATATGAAGCTATTAAATATAGTAACATTCTCCCCTTTTTGCACAAGAAGTTTGGTTAACATATCTGCCTCAACTTCTTCTATTTGTACTACATTAGAGTATACTGTCCCCAAAGGCTCCTTTGGGCCTTAATGCTTCATGTCTCTAATGATGAAATCCCCAGGAAGCAGGATTTCAAGTCCGCACCACCTGCCAGTGACTCATCTTGGAAAACCCTAGGGAACAGTTGCCCAAGAATGAGCCAGTCCAGCCCACACAGAGGCCTTGGGGGCTGCAGGAAGTAGGTCAGCAGCCTGGGGTGGCATTACTGGGCTTCGGCTCCCAAGACCTGAGGTCCCGGCCCTCGCCAAACACAGCCCCTCAGACAGCTGTGGTCGGGGGCGGGGGCGCATCATCCCTTCCCTATCTCACAGTCCCACCAAACCTTGCTGGGCTGGTTATTTCTAGGTAGAGCCGGTTGTCTGGGCCCTCCCTAATATCCCCCCAAGTGACTGCCCATCACCAGTTATGGCTGTGACGCCACTGAGAGGAGCACAAAGAGATGTCTGGCATCCCAGGCTGATTTCACGTCAGACACCTCCACTGCACTGTCAGCCTAGAAAGGACAAGAATGTTCCTTACTCACCTCAGGACAGAACAAAAGAGCAGACAGGAAACGCCCCCTCCCCTTTGCAGGCATCAGAGAGCACCTTGGTCAAGACATCTACAACCTCTCTCGCCGCTACCGACACCCCAAGGCCTGACAAGGATCTGAAGGCTTGGTGTCTTTTTAAAGCCTCCCGCCCCCTCTTCTTGTCTCCAGATCGTGAATTCACTTTCCCAATTGCAATGACAGGAGAATGGAAAAGGTTGACAACCAGTCTCTCTGGAATCTGTCACCAAGGCTTCTTGAGGAGTCCCTAAGATCCCTGATGTTCTTCAATATCCTCGACATGAAGAAAACAACATCACACCAAAGCAACATTGCTTAAAGGGAAAACGCCCTGGGGACTGCATCAATGCTGGCACCAAAGCCAGCACCATAGCCAGCACCATCTGGCCTCACCTTACCTCAGTGCTTGCTCAGCCCACCGCAGCCCCAATCTGCACTCCATGTCTTTCTTTGGTCACTCAGTCCAGCTGACGGGTCACTTTCTACCAATCAAATGTCCATCTCCGTTTAATGTGAAGTTTCTCTGACAGCCCAACAAATATTTATCCAACAGATTCGTGAATGAGAATTGATCTTGCTGTTTACTTTGAAAGCTGAAGGAGTTGACTCTTATGTGGGCTTTATTCCCTCCCCCCACCCCGGAGAAATTAGAGAGTTAGGATGGCACAGGAGAAAGCAAATCAATGCTGTTTCCAGTTCCCAGCATCTGTCTTCAGGTTTAATAGAAATGATGCCCTCAGACTCACTGTCTACGCAGGTTCTCAGTGTAAGAACACCCATCAATATTACGGCGATGCATGAGGAACGCCTTTCCCGGCCCTCTGGAAATGTAGACGACTGTTGCAAAAGATACAAAGCCCTTCTGAATGAGAAATGATCGATTCCATCCCATAATCAGAGAAATGAAAGCAGCAACCCTCTCTGAAACGGCTCTGGTCCACCTGAGGAATAGCTGTGAGAGGATTCAGGATGCATCCTCTTTGACTTGCCTTCGGGGAGAGAGAAATAGCTGGCACGTGTGCCACCATTCTAGCCAATATCCATGACAGACATCACTAATCAATTCAGCATGCTCTTCCAATCCACATGGATAAGACTTTAGGATTCTTCCCAAAGCAACATTTTAAGCACCGATTCCCCCTGTGAATTTACACACAAGAAAAAAA
Organism: Cricetomys ansorgei; assembly: GCA_026225945.1. Lineage (NCBI taxonomy): Eukaryota > Metazoa > Chordata > Mammalia > Rodentia > Nesomyidae > Cricetomys > Cricetomys ansorgei. The sequence continues at coordinate 6,905,244 of JAMJFZ010002869.1, forward strand.
CCTACTTGTTACCTCTGAGCTAGAGGCTATTGGGTTAAAAGCCTGATATGAGAATTAAGGAGCCAAACCTTAAGCAGGTCACAGGTCAAATGCATCACTCCTGCTTTCCTGTCTCTGAGTCAGTCGTCCTAATCAAAGGGGTAGGGCTACAAACCAAATGGCTGTGTTTTAGAATTGGTCTCACTGACAATATTTCTACAACAACATAGTTCTGTGTTCACAGAAAATCTGAAACAGTCTTTCCAAAGGGGGATTTTTCAAATCTCGGTTAATTTTTACCACCAGCCAAGAGGTCTCTACCCATCCCCCTTAAGGAAGCCCTCTGTCTCTCATTGCCTGAAGCAAGCTCTGCAATCCTCTTTGTTGACTGGCTACCACTGCCCTTTATAGATCCATGTCTTCCCACTACTGACCCCGACTGCCACCATGCCCTAGCCAACAGTCACACAGAAAAACATTCATTACCTACAAACATTCAAAAAAAAAAAAAAAAAAAGCCACAAAGCCCAGAGCCCACTCCTTTGCACTCTCCCTTCTGTACACACAGACTATCCTCTTCTAACCTCTGCTCACAAAATTGTCTACAAGTAGTCTATACTCTGGCTTCACAAAGGACAGTCATTAGCACGAGTGTCACTTAGGATCTCCTTCAAAATGAGCACCAGAGCTTCTGAATCAGGCCCACAGCGCCAAGGACATTCAAAGCTCCGAATGTAGAATGCATATTGAAATGGAGATCCGTACTCACTCCTTTCTGGGGTACCCACTCATTCCTTCAAATTGACTCCCCACTATCCACAGAAAAATTGGCATCAAATGAGTGAATCTGTCAACACATATATGAATAACAGAAAAAACAAAATGTCACTTCCACTGTCTTCGAGATCCAGGGATTTCCACTCATCCTTGAAGCCCAATGTCGGCGGCCCACTTCTGAAAGCCATCTCTGCTGTCCGGTGCAGACATAGAAACCCAAGAGCAGGAAGGATGGAGATGATGCTAACAGAGCAGCCTGACTCTAAATCACATGGGAGTGCTCAGAATCTGCAGCACACTGTCTTAAAGAATGCATCAGAATTGTGTGGCTTCTCTAGAAGCCAATGGCCACTGTCAAAGGAAGGAACGCCTACCTGGAATCTGTTAAGAGATGACTAACATTGCTTAGGAGAGAAGGCCCTGTGTGAGCTGACTGCAGAGAAGATCTCTTGTTTGGGCTCTGAACGATATGCCCACACCTTACCTGCATCTCTCAGTCTGATTAAGACCCTTCTCTAGTCTCCACCTTCACACACGTCACCAATGCTTCGCTTTCCCTCTCTTTGTCTTGAGATTTTTTTATTTGGCGAACAAGGACCTCAGAGTGGAAATGTAAAATATGTGTCTTCCCATTTTCACAATCCACAGAAAGATTTCCCGGCACCCCAGTGCCTCCCAGACACTACAGTGCACAGCACTCACCATCGGAGACGGCTTAGCCCATCAGATTCCCTGGCCGCATGCTTTGTGTCTACCAGCTCCAGACAAGGAGAATCTGCTTATCAGTTAGTGTCCCAGGGAAACTGACATAGATGGCCTTCCAACCACACTTGGAGTCCTTCTTCAGATCAGCAGAACATGCTATGATGGCCATCATGCTGATCCTAAGTCCTCCTTGGTCCAAGCCTTTCCTGACCATGTGTTCCTTTTATTTTGAGGAATGAAGGCAATAGGTACTTGGCACTGCTTTGTTAAACCAGCAAAACACCTAAACCAAAACAGACAAAGTGTATCTTCCTCTGCTTTATCTTGCCGCTGCCAAACCTCTGATCCCATTCCCAGAAAGTCTGTATTTCTCTCCACCTCGCGGTCCACTCTCAGTATACTCCTAAGTGTTCCAGACACGGCTGTGACTGCTGCAAAGAGCCTGAACACATGCTGGACACAGCTCAGGCACAGGCTGTCCTCCGGAAAGCTAGGGATGTGGATTCCTTGGAGAAGCTGCAGGCAAACAACATCCATCTGTCTCCAACTTAAGGTCTTTTAGAGGACGAAATGCCCAACCTAGCACTGGTGAAGCCAGTATGATTGAGGTAGGCGAGGTGAACGCCAGATTTAACACATAGTTTCCTGTGCGCCCTTCAGGAGGATGGGCAGTCCTGGCAACCTAATTAAACACCGGCTGGATGGAAACAGACTCAGCATTAGCATTGTTTCTCGCCATTTTCTATTTTCCTGTTCACTCAATGGTTTTAGGAGGACTATACGTGGGCCAACATCAAAAGGGACAGGCCGGGGAGATAACTCGGCGGTTAAGAGCACCGGCGGCTTTTCCAGAGGATCTGGGTTTGATTCCCAGCACCCTCACGGTGGCTCAAAACTATACGTAACTCTAGATCCAACAGATCTGACACCCTCTCCCGACTTCCACAGACGCCAGTGCATAGACATACACGCAGACAGAACACCCATGCGCATAAAAAGAAAAATTTAAAAGCACAAGGCAAGGGAAGTACAACAGACTTACTGAGGTACAAGTTGACCTTCACGCCCTGCCAGGGGCACTCCCTGTCTAGTTGTTCTTACCACAGTCTACCCCTCGCCGCCCTGTGGTCACGTGCCCATCTTATATTCCATGTCCATCCCAATAGGCACAGCCTTACATATATCTGTTTCCCTTCCTCTCTTACTCATCCCTACTGTGGATAAAGCCAGCATCCGCACCCCCTGCACCTGTACCACGCTGCTGCTGCCCAGTCTCCTCTGCTCACAGAGTGACTACAACTTAGCTACGCCCCCTGTTTCTCTGGTGAAATTATTCTCTCTCGTGCCTCTCCATTTTCTCATGCCCATTCTCTTGGGTATATTGGCAATGGGACTACATCCTCTTTCTGTGCCACACCTGCCCGGCCCCCGCACCTGTGCTCTTATACTGCCTCCCTCCCGTTGTCAGCAATGCTACCCAACGCCCCCACCAGCAGTGGATCCCAACTTCTCACCCCAGAAGTTTCTCCTACTGTGATTCCCTCCGTAGCTTCTCTCTCCTACCAGCATAGAAAGAAATTGTAAATGTTCCCATCATCTACAGAGACCCTTCTCCACCGAGTGATGAATCCCTTTGCCTGTCCACAATCTGGGTTTTCTCCCAGCTCCCCAGGTCCCCAGCAGCCCCTCCTCTGTCTCTCTAACGGGGTCTTTCTCCTCTACCTTACTCGTAACTCTTTAAACATGGCTAGGTTCATTTTCCCTAAACATTATCCACGTGCCTTTGCCTTGTAAACTTCTTCCTTCATCATGAGTCACGCTGTGTAATTCTAGACTCATTGGTCCATTGCCATGGGAGTCCAGAACCCAAAAGAATAGAAAGTGGGAAATATCCAAGGTGGGAAAGGATTGTGGGAAATTCTCATCTTAAGGAATGATGCATGGAGCCCTTGACTGGGGGGACCTGGACTCCTGAAGGCAGAACTGTGAGGAAACAGAAAATGAAGGTCTTCCAAACAAGTTGTACTTTGAATCATGAAGAAATAAAGTAAATAGGTCATAGTAGGTTCTAAAATGACAAAAGCAGAGAGAAATGTGAAGAGCAACGAGACAAACAGGGCGGAGCTAGAAAGTAAAAGCCAGGAAAAGAGATGTTGGTACTTGCCTACTCAGCCAACACAACAAGAATTCTTATCATTTCCTTCTGATTCTTTCTTTTTCTTTTGAGACAGGGTCTCGTGTGGCCCAGGCTGGCCTCAAGCTCACTATATGTAGCTGAGGATGACTTTGAACTCCTGATCCTCCTAAGCACTGCGATTTCAAGTGTACATGCCACACCTGGTTTTCACAATGCTGGGGATTAAAGCCAGGGCTTCGCGCATGTTAGACAGGATGCTCTACCAACTGAGCTACATTGCCAATACCAGCTCTTTTTATTATCGCTATTATTCAGTTTGTTAAGACTGGGTCTTGGTAATCAAATTCTTTAAAAGATATGGAAACTCGATTCTCTAACACATCCCTAGAGGGGAGTTAGCGTTATTAATGCTAATGTAATGAGAAGCTCCCTATGTGCTAAGCACTTTCAACACACTTCCTCATTTAATCTTTAAACAATCTGTGGCTAAGGTTTATTGATGAAGAAGCTGAAGCCCTGGACAGTTAAAAAAAAAATTAAGATGATCTAAGAAGGGACGGGTGGAAGCAAGTGCAGGACATTTTATTCCAACGTCCACGTGGGGAGTCATCACACCTCTCAGGCACGGGACACAGGGCCCTTCCTCTGACAAGGAGACCAAGAGATGACTAGCAGCTCTCAGAGGACATGGGCTTTTGACCATTCTGGTGGCTTCCCAAGCCAGAGAGATACTGTACTGAAATCCTGGTTCCCTGCCACACTCCAGGCTGTCCTTGAGAGAAATGTGAGGCTACCGAGTGCAATATGGGATGAAGGAGAACTGCTCCAGGCTGTCTCACAGCTAATCTAGCTCGAAGATTAAAGGCCTTCCCATCCTTACCCAGGCAGAACCAGGTCAAGGATAAGGCCAAATTCTGCCCACGTGGAATTAAAGGTGAGGAACTGTATCCAGAAACATGGGCCCACCCAGCCCCATGCAGCTTCTAGGGGTTCTGAGATCTGACACTGGCTCTCTTGTGTCCCATTTCCTCCTCCTCATGAGGACTTCTTGTCTGTACCCAAGACCCAAAGATGGGGAAGCCCTTGCAGCAATACAGCCTTGCCTGGAAGGGGCCCAGCAGATGAAGAAGCTTGATTTCTCTAAAGCCAGTGATGGGAAAGACCCACGTGTTCCTGCAGGTATGTGACCCCAGTCTCACCCCTGTGCACACAGAGACCCTGATTCTAGCCAGACTGGCTTTTCCCCTGCCTCCTTTGGGCAAGACAGAGATGGAGCTGGGGGTGCTCAGGTCAGAGGGAGTTAGAAATGTAGGTGGACAAAGGAAAGAGAAGCTTTCTGCCTCAAAAACATGAGTAGCCTGGGGAGGGGTATAAAATGCCATCATCTCTCCCAAACCCCTACCAGTGCCAGAGATGCCCAGCAGTGAAGATCCTCCAAGGATCTTAAAAATAAAACTTCCTCTAGTTAAAATGCAAACAAGATTTGGGGCAAGAGTGCAGGGTTACAATGCTCTATCTAACTCGTACACACTGTCAGAGCAACGGAGAACTCTGGAGACCACTGAGTCCAATCTCTCCTTTAGACACAGGAGGAAAGTGGGCTCCCAAAGACTAACAGCCTGCCCATGGCCATGGGGCATGACGAAAGCAGGGCTGGGGCTCTAACCAAGTCTGATCAGTCTTTATACAATAGTCCTGGGCCCCTGCGAGAGGGTGGCCAAGGACGGAGTGAGCAGGGATCTGGAATCTTGGCATCTTGCTTCAAATGCTACCCCTTCTGCCTGCCACCGCAGCAAACAAGAGCCTTTGGGATCCTAGCCAGATGACTGCCTCCTCCCTAGTCCTGCCTTCCGGAAGGATGAATACACAGAAAAGAGCCAGGGCCAAATAGATCCCGGGTACTGTCTGCTCTGCAGCCAGTTCTCTGTTTTCCTGCCTCCTAAAAGGAAGAACTTTCCAGAAGGACTAGCTCAAAAATACTTTACTCTTCTTTTGGGTACTGGAAACAAGGTAGGAAGATGAGGATACTGTAGATCATAATTTTTTTAGCGTCACATTCTTAGCAAAATGGCATCCTAGAACTCTCAAAAATCAGCTGATCCATGCTGGATCCATTAATTACAAGGATGGAGACTGAACTGCATTCGAAGCAGCTAGCCAAATGATGGCTGTGGCCCAAAATGAGGTAATGAGAAGCAACAAAACTGGGGACGGACCAAGCGTCCTGCCTGGGAGTGAAGGGCTCCTGGGTCTGCAGAGTTGCCCAGCTCGGGGAGCCTGGTCAAGGCAGCTGGCTCTTTGCAACTAAGCAATTTGCTCTTTGCTAAGTAACCAAGGTTCACTTACACACTGGTTTAAACCCCAGGGCGCACCAGCCAATGGTCAACAGGATGGAGGATTCTCCCAGAGGCCAGCAGGACTCCTGTTAGTATAGGAAGAGTAATAATCCCCAGAAGAAGGTGAGCGAAAGAACTAGAGAATTAACAGAAGCTGGGAGTCCTTGGCTCCGGATGGAGAGACGGCCTATGAAGTCTCTGAATGATAGCAAAAGAGGCTGAAAGGGACACAGTACTTGAATGCTTGCCTAATCTTGGACAAGTTTCCTAACTTTTCTCCATCTCGTTCCCTTGCTGTAAAGTTGGACCATCTGGGATCTCAGAGAACCATCAAAGAAGGTAATGAGGGTAGAGATTGGAATGACCTAGGTGTGGTTAGTGCAGGTGAGCCTGGCTCCTTTCACTACCGTAGATTACAGGGCAGGCACCATCAGAGGCAAGTCCGGGTGGAACTTGTCTCCTGATAAGCCCTGAGGGAGTAGAAGAACAGTCTAAAAATGCTTTCAAGGGGCATAGAGGGGATTGCTGCCCCGGGGCTCATCGATAGCGGTAGGCCCACTCGTTGACCTTCCCTCTTTAATGTTTCTCCTGTTTGGAGAGCCGTGGGCTGTTCTTCCCCTAAATGAGGCATGCAGTAGAAATGAGCTGTGATTATCACAGCAGATAGAGCAGAAGGGCCAGGGAAGCAGGGAGAGCAGCCATCTGCAGAGTTTCCTGGAATTCATGGGGGAAAGGAGAAGGGCTCTTGCTCCCTCTGCCATTCAATAATTCTTCTTTAAAACCAACCTCTGAACCTCAGCAGAGTGCAGTCACCCCTTAGGCTTCTTGCAATGTACCCAATACAGTCACGAGAGGCAGGCCGGACCTGAGGCGGTTTTGGCAGTGCACCCTGACATTTTAAAGCGGTGAGTGGGCAATGCAGCTGCGTGCACGGAACAGATGCGGAATATTGCGTGCCATGATGAGTGCACAGTTAGCCCTGGAGCGCATGTCTACATGAATATCACGGTCTGAACGCAGGTGAAGGGAAGAGGGGATGTGCAAGAGTTTAATAAGGTCTGTGCTAAGTCCACATGCTACAAAAACGAACCTGTCAGATCCCATGGAGCTGGAGTTATATGTGGCTGTGAGATGCCCCGCCTGGGTGCTGGGAACCAAACTCAGGTCCTTTGCCGGGGCAGAAAGGCAAGAAGGAAGAGAGTCGGATCTGGAGGTCCTTGTCCAATCATCATCCCTTTCCTTAGAGGGAAGATGGCTGTTATTATGCTGTAGTTTCATGTAGTTTCTAGCCCGGTGCTCTGCTCCTTTTATCCATATACATAAGCCAAGACAATTGTCGCCAAACTTTCTAGGCGCACCAATGCAAACAACAGAGAAGACACCTGGAGTCTGGACCAGTGCAACCCATCTGCATGGCCTTGGCTGGGTCCCTTGGCCCTCCTCAGTGCACATCTGTTGATTCATCTGCTTAGTGGGACAAGGACTTCTGACAAGGCTTCTAGGAAGATTACACTGAGAATGAAGCAGTGAAGATTTAGCGTGTCAGGAAGTGCCGGCCCGTTTTGGCCACTGTGAAGAAGAGGCCCAAATTCTTTGCACTCACAATCCACACTTCTCACACTTGGCTGCACCTCTTCCAGCTTCAGGGCCTAGTAGGGAACTCATCCATGAAGTGAACTGAGGAAGGAGGAAGGGCCAAAGTGTTAGAACTGGAAGACTCACAGGTTGGGGAAATCAGTCATGTGCTTGTGCTGCTCTTGCAAAGGACCTGAGTTTGGTTCCCAGCACCCAGGTGGGGCATCTCACAACCACCTATAACGCCAGCTCCATGGGATCTGACAGGGTCTCCTGGCCTCTATAGCCACCTGCACTCAAGTGCACATACCTATACACAGATGGGTATAAATGAATCAATAAATAGAGCTCAACTTCTCATAACCTCTAACAGGTCAGCTGGGGCATCTAGACAATGAAGTTGCAAAACGCTTCTTCTACACCCAACAATGGGCATGGCCAGCATCCCAGCCTGATTTCTTCTCTTTCTCACTTCACCATCAGTCATCTCTCAACCTAAAGGATCAAGTACATTTAGCTCCAATTTGACCAGTACAATCACCAATTTAGATCTCAAGTTAAGACAGGCTCTCTGAGACCACATGTCCAATGGGCCTCTCAGGATAAATCAGGACATTTCAAACCATCAAGTGGCGAAAGGACAGTCCTTGGTAGGAAATGCCCATAAACCCATCATCCATGTTTGACACTCAGAAAGGTGCACGTTTTACCAAGACATCACACAGAAGATGGGAGACACTACGATCCTGTTTCAAGCCATCTAGAAAGGGATTTGATCACTGCTCTGCTCATGAGGACTAGGATCCTACCACCCATCACAACAAGACCGAGGCTCCAGGGTGGGGAGAGTAGATGAGCCCAAATTCTTGACACTCACGGCTCAGCTTCACTCACACATCCATGTAAGCATCACTACATCCTGCTTTTGAGCGCGTGGGAGGGGGCGCTCCTGCTATTCCTAATTCTTTTATTGTGCATCAGACCTCCCCTGGACATCAATGCTAACAGCATGCCCTTGACCTGCCTTCTCTTGCAGCCAGGTCCCTCTCTGCTCTGGCTCCAAACCGCCCCACATCCGCTCACACATCTCAGCTTCTGCTCAGCCACTGCCTGCTGCTGCTTTCAGTGGCCTGACTTCTCTTTGTCCACGCCAACTCCATCCATCCTCCTCTGAAGTCTTGCCTCCACATCAGCTGGTGCCGCTAACTCTCCTGGCGGAGCCTGTCTAACATCTGCAGTTTGCAGCAACTTGGCACTTAATTATGCATGGTCTTGTCTTGAATAATATGTTAACCACCTGTCTCTCCTCCACAAAAACAAAAGATGTCTGACACACTAGAGAACATTTTAGAGCCATAAAAGACCAAAAAAAAAAAAAAAAAAAAAGGAAAAGAAAAGAAAGAAAAAAAAGAAAAGCTTGTGCTCACTTCAGTGGTACATATCCTAAAAAAGAAAAAAGGAAATCTTCACTAGGAAACTCAGACCTTGCCAGCTATCACCAGGACTTGTGTCACCTAACCCCCTTGAGTCTCAGACTCCAATTCTGTAGAATGGAATTAATAACGTAAACCCCAAGTGTTATGTACGACTTTTACTAGCAACCACCTATAAAAAGCCTGAGCCCAGCCACTCACATGAGCACACAGAAAGCACCCCTTCTGCTTCTCTTTATGTCCTTCAAAACCTCACACAGTATTGCATCACAGAAGGCATTCGATAAATTATTGATTGATTGATTCGTAGCATAACCCAAACCAATAACATGAGGATCATTACAGAAAGTAACAATGGTCTGAACATATTGAATTATTTTGCCATTGTGGACATAAGGTTGATATTTATGAAGGTTAAAACCAGCCATTTTATATGCAAAGAAGTGTTTAAGATTATGAACTGCAGTGTCTCCAAATCCATAACTCAGCCCAGCAGAAGCTGCAGCACTACCATCAGGGGTCCCCTTCACTCTCTCACACCAGCTACAGCAGACCTGGATGTTGCAGAAATTTATTCTAGCTATGTTTAAAGTGATTGTTTGGAGCATTGTTGGGGGAAGGGCTGCATAGTCCTTGACATTTTGTATTGACTGCAGGTGTTGGCTTTGTGTAAAAGATGTTTGATTCCTCATGATCTGCACACGCTATCAACAGAACACCCGAGGAGCTTCTATGTCAATAAAAACCCCTGAGATCAGACGCTCAGGGTTCCACTGTCCAGTATGGCTCTTGCCATGACAGTTGGTTCCCTCTGCTGAGGTCTGGCAGGGTTTGTAGCTATGAAATGCCTCCTTATCTTCCCTTCAGACCACCACAGTAGACACTACAAGTGACACTCCAGACCTCACAGAGTCCAGTAAAGTACACTCATGGCATTTCTCAGAGGATAGAGATTAAGGTATTAATAAAAGGATATATGGCAAAAAATAATAATAATGGGTAGTCCTGAAGGAAGAGGAGAGAAAGAAAAGGAAATAAGACTCTATAGAGAAGCCTCATAGGAGAGAAGACTGTGAAATGTTCTGGATAAATTTTCATGGTGGAAACGGAGAACTCAGCTAGGGACAGGGAACAAACAAGGTTTTGGCTGCTTTTCCTGATTATGGAGCCGACCCCAGCGCAGGGAAACAGTGTAGCTACATGCAGCAAGCATGGAGTGCTCCAGCAGCTGGCCAAGCTCCCTGTGCCGCTGGCTCCAGCCAGGGCACAGGAAACAAGAACCAGAGCATACTGTTCTGCAAACTGAATTTTCTGATGTTGTGTATGTGTGTGTATGTGTGTGTGTGTGTGTGTGTGTGTGTGAAGCCCAAGTAGGTCTTGTGTTTGAGGTCTATGAAGGTTATATATTATCCCCAAAGTGGTGATGGAAAAGAATGCCAAACTGTCAGGATGTTTCCGCTGGAAACTCTTCCCACTGGCCCAGAACCTCTGATATGGAAGTTGGTGGGGGGGAGGGGCGGCACTGGAGCCAAGAAGCAGCTTATTTAAAATGACTGGCTTTGTTTTTTGTTGTTGTTTTGTTTCCTGCAAACCTGACTACAAGCAGTCCAGATTCAGGTGAAGTGGTCCTGACAAGACACATCTGCTGTGGTAATGAGACCTCCATCCCATGATGGAACCCTTCCAGAAGACAAGGATCACCTGCAATGGATGCTGAGAAAAACACTTGCTAAAAGAACTCACAGGTGATTAGAGCTAATGGTTGCTACGTTATGAAGAAGCCTTGGAATGTTTTACAGAACTTTGAACTCAGATGTATTTCTTTAGAAATTGCCAGATACGACCGTGCTGGACATTGTGAAAGGTTTGATAGAACGTTTGGTTTCATTTGATCCTGTGCATTCTAGCAAGCCTCATGGCTGTGCGTCTTGTAGATAGTGTTGCTGGTGTAGTGTTAAATTGTGTTGTAGAGATAAAGCAGTTTTTTTTTCTTGATTGACTTATACAGAAAGGGGGAAATGTTGTAGAAGTTTATTTCCAGTTATGTTTAAAATGGTTGTTTTGTGCATTACTGGGGGAAGGGCTGCATAGTCCTTGACATTTTGTATTGACTGCAGGTGTTGGCTTTGTGTAAAAGATGTTTGATTCCTCATGATCTGCACACGCTATCAACAGAACACCCGAGGAGCTTCTATGTCAATAAAAACCCCTGAGATCAGACGCTCAGGGTTCCACTGTCCAGTATGGCTCTTGCCATGACAGTTGGTTCCCTCTGCTGAGGTCTGGCAGGGTTTGTAGCTATGAAATGCCTCCTTGTCTTCCCTTCAGACCACCACAGTAGATAACTGCTACAGCTGGCCTTGTTAGAGTCACAGTCCACACAAAGCTCACACCACTCACAGAACACAGCACGGCCCTTGCTTCATTAAAAATGCATAGAAAGCAATGTGCTCAGGATTTCTTTCCCAGATGACTTAGGTTCCTAGAAGGACTGCTGACCACTTTTTTTCCCTAAGCAGAATTTTGTTATAAAACATTGTCTTCAGCCAGGTGGTAGAGGCACATGCCTTTAATCCCAGCACTGGGGAGGCAGAGGCAGGCAGATCTCTGTAAGTTTGAGGCCAGCCTGGTCCACAAAGTGAGTTCCAGGGTAGCCAGAGTTACAACAGAAATCCTGTCTCAAACAAACAAAGATAAAATTGTCTTCTACTGGGACCATTTCGCCTGACCAGATGGGGGAGCCACTGTGAAAGTCAGTGAGATCACCTCATCCGAGTTCAGTGCACTAGTGATGTCCTGTCAGCCATCCTGCCATTCATTCACAAGTATGATGTTGAAGGTTGTGAAGTTCGAGGAGCTGAGAGCCGAAGCCCCACTCAAGATGGGGCTCTCTGCAGTGCAATTCACCTGGTGGCCTCTCGACTGATTGTCCTTTTTCACACCCACTGCATTGCTCTGGAGGAAATTGTATCTTCCCACAGTGTTCACACTCCAGCTAGTGCCTTGCACTACCCAGTTGGGACATTGTTTCAGTGTGAACAGAGCATGCTCAGAAGAATTTCCCTGACTATAATACACATTCTTGGGACCAATCTCACCCCGGACTCTCTAACTGTTGGTAATGAGTTAGGCACTGACTCCTTTAACTTTTCCGGTTGTAATCCCATGTGTTTCAGGGTTATACCTCAGGAGGTCATCTTTCCTGTGCCCCTAACTCCAAATAGAAAAAGAGCTTGGCTACTGGTGAGTCTACCTTAGCCTCAAAAGATTAGAGTTAGTTCTTGGTGTCACAGAGTTTTTCTATCTGTTCTCAATCCCCCAGGGTACTTCTTTTATCCTCACAGGGAACCACAAGGAACAGGTCTCAATCTACACTGGTTGTTAAGAGACTACTAATTCTCTTTTCCAAGTTAGACAACCTCTAATGCTAAACTTTTCCTTAAAGAGCTTATTTGCTGTTATACTATTAATAATCTTTCCTGCAATTTTAATTTTTTTTTTTTTTTTACTTTTTCACTACATTTGAACATGGTATTGTCACTACTAAATATGGCCAAAGAATTACTTCCAGCCCTTACACATCACTCCCAGTCTAACCTGCTATCATGCACTTGAAGGTAACACAATACTCATTAGCTAGGGTTCTACTAGGACCAGCTAGATCTACCCCATGTATAACTAGCCTTTCCAGATGATGTCTAATAATAACACAGTCAAGCCAGGCATGGTGGTACATTCTTATCACCCCAGAACTTGGGAGAGGGTATATAGCTCAGTGGTAGAACTCTTGCCTAACACCCCTGAGACTTCAAGTTTGATCCCCAAGATTACAAAAGAAAAGTGACATACCAGCATTCGGGAGGCAGATTCAGGAGGATCAATAAATTGAAGTCAGCCTGGACTGTGCAGTGAAACCCTGTCTCTTATCCCCAGCACTAAAACATAAGATAAAATAATAATAATAATAATACAGTCAACATAATTGAATCGATCAGGTCAGTGCTAAACCACTGTCAATAACTCTCAGAAAAATATTTTCTGTTCCAGTGTAGGGAAGATCATCTAACCAAGAGATGTATGCTCCTCACACCATGTCTATGTAAAATATAAAACACAGGGTTCACTAACTTTAAATATTCCCCTTCCCAAAAACTGACTTCCAAATGACCAGAGATGCAAACGCGGGGTGAGGCTTAAAACAGGAGCAGACATGAAAACATACCAGTTCCAACCACTTCCCCCTTTCAGCAAACTCTGGAAACCTAACAATAAACGTCACTAAAAGGTACTCTGGAGTCTGACCCTCTTCTGACATTCAATTGAGCATCTCCTAACCATGACTTTAAATAACAAAAAAAAAAAAAAAACAACTCTGAAATAATTTTCGGCATGACCGCTGCCTCCTGGCCTCCGTGGCTCACAGTCCCCTGTTTGGGATCATCCCAATTAGTAAGACAATTTCCGTTCAGTAATAAGTCTTACATTAGGAATCTTCTCTGCTAACAGAAACGGGGAAATCTGTTCTTATGAATTGTCTTGGGAGATAAAATGTTCTGGGATGTGTTGTGATCCTGATAAAACCATAAAAATCTGAGATCTTGGAAAGAAATGTATTAGTAATCTAGCGTCTCGCAGGTAACAATTCTAGGAAGCCACTGCCAAGTCGCCATCAAACCACACCAGCGAGAGCCCGCCCCTTTACCTTCAGCAGCTCCAGACTTTTCCCCCTGAATGTCCTTTATCATTTATTTCCTACAGACGAAACGCAAGTATCTATGTTCCCGTCGCCACAGAAGCTACTCGCCATTTTTCATTCTTAAAAACAACATAAGCTGCTAGGGGCGAGAGACATTCATCACCGTGTCCTCCGGGAGTTACTGTCAGGTAGGATTTGGTTACTCCTAGACACTCTGGTAAACACTGCTCTACTATGGTTCGGGTTCTTCACTGAGAGCTTTTGGAGAACTCGTGAAGGGACCTTTTGCCTCTGAAAACTCTTTGTAGTGAGGCCTTAAAGGTTTCTGTTACTGATAGAAGAAAATTAATTTTTGAAAGTTTCTATTACTGATGGTGAAATGCCCCTCTCCCTTTTCCCCTGGAGACATGAAACTTTTAGTCCTAAGGCTTAAAAGAAGGCCCAAATGTTAGCACCACCACCCCCAATTAAATGTATGATAGTCTCTGAATCAAGGATCATCAAAGCCATGCCCCCCCCAGGCTAGTTGCCCACTTCTGCAAAGGCTTATTTGAAACATGGCCGTGCCACTCATGTACAGATTGTGCACAACTCCAGAGTGTGGCAGCTCCAACAGAAGCCTGACCTACATCTAGGCCTTTGCAGGAAGAGCTTGGGAGTGGCCATTATAACAGGGAAATGAAGTGCTTGTTCAGAAGCACCTCTTCCCCAGAAAGACAACATAAGACATTGCTGATCCAAATAAGTAGTGTCTGCAAATTCAAGAGTTGATCCAACCCCCTTACAAGCATCCTCTATAATGAGATGCACATAAGACCTAAAGTATTTAAGAGACAAAGAATTTAAATAGCAAGGATTCTGGTAGACTCTATCTATAGATCTATACACACACACACACACACACACACACACACACACACAGACGAATGGGGGGAGGTGACTCAAAGTTCTGAATTTCAGCTCTGGTCACATGGGATGACACAGAGAAAAGAGAAGAAGGTATGAGACATGGTGGGTAACTCGCTGATTAGTAATAACATGAAATGGAAACGTTTGTAAACTACACAAGCTTACCCAGAGTTTTACAGACCGGATCTCTCATGGATATGCAGAGGAAGAGCCTGGATGGTGAAGCTTTTCCTGCTGGAAACATCCCGAATCCCTGATGTGCTGAATGATGGATGCCATACTCCACCCAGAGACCACCCAGTACCCTTTTCCTACCACATAACAACTCGAAGCCGGGAAACATAGCTGCATCGACAGTTAACATTAGGACCTGCTGTTCTCAAGGATTTTGGACAAGGCATCCCGACCTCAACTTCAACCTGACCCAGGCTTCTAAGTCCAAAACTATCAAAATGTGTTCAAAGTATGTCCTGTGACAACACCTGGTTTAGCACACACCAAGTTGATCTTCAGTGTATGTTTTTCATTCACCACCAAACTTTTTAAATGGAGAGATCTTACCAAAATGTTTATATTTTACTTCTCTTGAAAAGTCAGAAGGCAGCTGAGAAGATGGCTCAGTTGGTAAAATGCCTGCTGTGGAAACCTAAGTATCTAAGCTGGACATGGTGGCACACGCCTGTAATCCCAGTGGTGAAATGTAGAGACAGGAGGATCCTCAGGCTTTCTGGGAAGCCAGTGAGCTCCAGATTCAGTGAGAGACCTTGTCTCAAAACATAAGGTAGAGAAGCTATTGGGGAAGACACATAACATTGATTTCTGTCCTACACACACACACACACACACACACACACACACACACACACACACACAGAAGCATGCATACCCTCCTACAACACATACACACACAGCCAGAAAAGCTGGGAACCGGAAACATTCCTTAACCCAGCATCTTTTGAGCTAAGTAGCAGCTGCCCCATTCAGAGAGCTTCTCCCCAGCATCACACTCTCTTGTCATTCCTACAACCTGAGACTGAGCACTGAGAGTTGTTCCCCTCCCCTCTAGCACTGTTACTTCACACCTCACTGTTTGGCTTATTGAACATACCGGCTCTGCAAGCGTCTGAAGTTCAACTCTCATTCTAACCCTTTATAGTGATACGCTTGAACTTCAACCCAAGTGTCAACCCTCTATAGTGACTAGTATGTTTTTTAGTGCAAGAGGAAAGAGATTTCCTCTTCTCTTTCTCATTCTCAGGCTTGCATATACATCCTCCTCCTCCTCCCTTCTGTCAGTGAACATTTATGGACACAAAGCACCTGTATTCCTAGCCAACCAATCACCATCAGATGTTTGAAAATGGCAACCACTGCCTTCACGACCTGACACTGACAGTATCTGAATATCCCGGGTATCTTCCATCCCTGCTCATTTACACGGATCCTACAACTCTATGGCAACCCTGATCTCAATAAGCACCACCACGACAGGATCCACAGGAAAAGCCTTAGTCATAAAGAAACACACACATTAGGAAGAAAATGTCTGCCCATCAGATTCAAGGCACCCCCCTTTTCTAGAACGCAAAGACGTCAGCTGTAATCATTTCTCTCTAGAAGACATTTAATCCCTCAGACGACCTAGGACTTGGTTTTAATGTTCCAAATCCTCTAGATAGTGGGGGTATATAATAAATGTGTTGCACTAATACTCCAAGTGTTGACGGATAAACACTATGTACATTATATATACACATTCAACCCCCCAAAAGAGGGAACTGTCATCACATGCCCTGGAGCAGACTATCCTTTAAACATATTATGCAAAATGAAATAAGTCACTGACCAAAGGACAAAGATTGCATGCATCTACTCATTCGAGGTGTGAGAGGTAGTCAGAGTCACAGGGTCAGAGAATAGAATGATGGCTGCCAGGGGCTGGGGAGGAGAGAGAGTTGGAATTTAAAGGGTAGCGTTTCAGTTGGAGAAGATGAAATAGTTCTAGAAATGGGGTGGAGATGGTGCCTCAATGACATAAATGTTCTCTTACTGTAGAACTATATATACTTAGTGATTAAAGCTCACCAAGAATGTAAAGGGGGTGAGGGGAAAGGGGCTAAGAAGACGGCTCAGTTGGGCAGTGTTTTGTTGTACAAGCATAAGGACCCGAGTCCAGATCCTGGGATGCACAACAAAAGTCAGGAGTGACAGCAACGCATCTGTAACTCTAAGTGCTGGTGGGGAGGGGTCACAGAGGCAACCAGATCCCTAGAGCTCACAATTGCACAGGACTAGGTTCGGTGAGTGATCATGTCTCAAGAAAATAGGTGGGAATGAAAGAGGACAACATACACCATCAGCACCAACTTCTAACCTACACACACACAAACACATGCACACACGCATACATGCATGTATGCACACATTCAAAAATAAAAGACCAAATTTAAAAGGGAAGATGGGGGTGCTGAGGAGGGCAAATATCGGGGGTGGGGAACAACTTCCTTTTTAGTACTCAGGAAACTTAAGGAGTTCAACATGCAAGTTGCACGTGACCTCATTCTAAAAGAAAGTAAAAACCCAATGGAAATACCACTGTGATGTCACACTCCACCTGGCCCCAAGGGGAGCAGGGCCAATGCTCGGAGAGAAACCCCTGGCTTGACAGGCTACCCTGCCTGTCTGACCTAGATGACCCCTCAGATAGCATCCATCCTCACTTTTAGGGAATCTCTACCCTACAGCTTTAGGGTCTACCTTACAGCTTACACAGCAGGAACAGCACGTGGGGAGCCAACCCCAACCGTACCTTTATGATAATAAAATTATTATAGGCAATAAAAACAGTAACCCCAAATCTTTATCCTAGTACGTGCTCAGTCTCTCATATTTGTGCAAAACTTCTTGGCAGGTGACATGACAGCAACATCAAACAGGTGTGCTACACTTCTACACATAACCAGAATTTCAATAAGTCTGTTTTGACCCTGGAAAGGATGATGGATGGCGGTGGAGATGGTGGGCAGATGGCAGCAACTGTGAGTTGAGACTAGACAGTAGCATCGACAGCAGGCATTGCTCGCTTCTGACGACCCTACCTGGCATTCAAGCCAGTGGCAACCGCAGTCCCAGAATGCACGTCTACAGAAAACGAGTCTTGAGCGTGCAAGGGAGCAGAGTCCTTCCCACACCACGTTGTAAGAGGCACTCCTGCAGGGCGAGGTTGATAAGCAAATCTTACAGATGTTATAAGACCATTGGAAACAGTCTTTTATTTAACAGAAACGTACACAGACTTCACACAAAACCCTCCATTATGCAAAGCTTCATCACAATTCTACATATACCATAACTTGTGAGTGTGGGTTGGAGAACAGATTATTATTATAATTAACATTTTTGACAAGGGACATTTTCTATCAGAAAATGTCACAGAAAATGATAGAAAGACACTCTTAGTGACATCCCCTTCTCTTGAGTGGGAAACCTGAAGGGTCTAATGGAAAGTTTGGCCCAGTAAATCTTACCTGCCATTCCCTTTCAATGGCAGGTAAGATTTACTCTCAGGCTGACGACATTTCAGTAATACTGTGGCTCAAGGACCTTTGCCGACAAGAACATCCAGCCTTAAATTGTACACATGGCATCCATGACTGCTCTGGACACACAAAAGGCAGGAGCAGTGGAAGCCAGGAGGTAGAACCACGTGGCCCAGACAGTCAGCTGACCTCCTGGGCCAGGTCATATATACAATGCCCAATTCTATTTCATTGGCCATAACAGCCATAAAGGACACACGGACTACCCATCTTCCTACCTCTTCCCACAAATGACTGAGTTTCAGGTTTTCTCTCCTTCCAGGCAACTCCCTAGTCTTCGGAGCAACTCTGGGATCTCAGGCCCCTGAAGTCAGCTCAGTAGAGCTCTCCTGGTGAACCCTTTCCAGAAGTTGTCAGCTGACTGAGCCAATGTCACCTCAGCTACTTTTGGCTTGCTTACTTTGGGCTGTTTTGTTTTTCTTTGTTAAAGTATTTTAAACAAAATCTTTTCTGTTTGGACCTGTTGAAGTTTTCGGCAACGCGTTCAATCAGTGGGTGGAATTCCTTCCTGAATCGGGCCACACCTTTACATTCAGATCAGTGGGGTCCATCTGCAGTGAGGGGCAGTATGCAGGTGGACACGTTGCTAATTTATTTCAGTCAAATCCTAACACATAGTACTTAATATCAACAATACTTTCGAGTGGGCTTTGAAGAAAAACTGACCTCTCCTCACTCAACACGTTCAACTCACAGAAATTTAAAAAAAAAGAAAAGAAAATATCTAAAGCACATACACAAATGGCTTTCTTAAAAGCCCAAGAGAGCAGAGTTGATCTTTATTTCCTTGTTTAAAATGTGGGTATTTTTTTTCCTTAGAGTCAATACGATGTCTTTATTTTTACAGTAAGTACTCTTTTGATTTCAGGTCTTCACAAAATTTTGTTTTGCTTTTAATTTTTGAAGTGGAAGGTACTTTAAACAAAAATACTGTGCAATGTCAGCACATTTTTCTTTTAGATATTGAAATAAATAAGATAGTTCACTTTTTTCGTCTTTGTCAGTTTGTTATTTCTATCGCAGAGCAAATTCCAGTCTGAGCTGGGTACTTTCTCACAGACATTTCACGCAAAGGCAATGAGGAATTTTTAAAAGGAAGAAAATTAAATCTTCTTATTGCACAAACTTGAGCCATTTCCGACACGTGGCCGCGCTGAACTCAGAGATGCCGAAGGCTTTTCTGTCCAATCACTGCGGGTTCCGGCCGTCAGCTGACATCCACGCTCAGGAAGGGCAGGGCGAGAGGAGAGGAGAGGCTCGCCGTCTGCGTTCTCTTCACCTTCTTCAGGAATGGCTTGCTTGAAGGATGTGTGCTTCCTGGGTCGCAGAGTGGACTGCAGAGGGAAAGGCAATGAGAGATAAAAAAAAACAGAACAGCGACCTAAGTTAAGAAAGGTTAAAATCAAGGGTGAGGATACGGAGCGGGAATGAGATGAATTGAAAAGCAAAAGAAAGAAAAACACTACTTAATGACGGAGCTAAGAAAGCCACAGCTTTGGGCAACGGAAACCAGGCTTGGCTCTCCGGCGCCTCGGACATCAGCAATGTAAAATCAGCCAGCAACAGGGCAGGGTAATCGCTGAATAGCCCAGGAGGCAGAGAATACAGAAGATAAAACTGGGTGTGCACTAAAACAAGGATTTCTACTTGGAAATCAAACAAACCAAATCTTTTCAAAGTTAAAACATTCCAGAAAAGACCCTTATGAAATCATGTCTCCCAATCACCTATGCGGAAGTAAATCATTCTGTGGTATAAGAACAGCCAGAGATAACCCCAGGTGCAGTCCCATCTGGCCCGTGACCAGAACAACATGACTTTATACACACACACACACACACACACACATCTTCACCTCCAATCCTGACCAAGTGATAAAGAATGTCAGAAGTACTCGAAGAGAAACCACACCACAGAGTGTACTCCCGTCCTCGACTAGCCCAGTGATCCCAGCTGTCAAGCTTCGGATTCTGGTGGCCCTTCAAAACAGGTGGGAGGGATGCCAACCCTGGTTGGCATAGATCTTGTTTCCAGCTGAAATGGAGCCCCCGAAGTTATTTTTGGTCTTTAGCATGAAGTGGTTAATATGAGAATGATAGGAAGCACGCTAGCACTTCTAGCAGTTCCTGAGAAGCAGAGATGGAACCCCAGTGGAGACAGCCCACAGGGTTCTGAGCTCTGCAGGGAGCGATGGAGGAAAGAGGCACCTAACTGGAAAACGACCAAGGCAGAAGGAACAAAGTTTAAAACCAAATAAACATCTCCACCTCCTCCAAGTTTAAACTCCTCAGCCTGCCATGCCTCTCCTTCTGATCAACCCAAAGTGTCACTCCCTGGCCAGGTACACAGGCCAAGAGGAAATGTATTTCCAAAACTTACTCTATCCACCTGCTTTTATTTTCAAAGGAAGGCTGAGAAAGTCCCCATCTCCAGGCCCACCAAATCTTCCATCCACATCTGCTCCTGTTGCTCCCCGTCCACTTGACCCTACTCCCCAGCCACACTTCTCTGAGTTGCTGCTTTGGTGCCCCTGACTAGCTACTCTCTTCTTTCTTGTTCCTCAGCTCAACTTGTGCCACCCTACCCCGTCCCTTTCACTTGAAATGTAAGCCAAGGTGACCTTTCTTCTGAACTTCCTCAGGTTGCCTGCCAATTGTCTGCTCATTGCTTACTGGTCATGATTTTATCCCCTGAAAGAGTCTTTTTGTCCCTCTTCCAATGTTTCTGACTTCTGTGATCAGATGGCTCCTGCCACTTTGTCAGAGTTCATATCATAACTGCAATCTGGCCCTTTGAGCTTCTACAAATTTCTACTTTTCATCTATCAACACATGCACACACACACATACACACATAACACACAGACAGATATAACACACACATAACACATACAAACACACACACAACACACGTATAACACAAAAACCACACTCACATACACACATAACACACACACACATATACACACACAACACACACAAACACACACACACACAACACACACACATAACACAAAAACCACACACATACACACACTTCCTTTAATCCTAGAAAATAGCTACTTGCTTCCCGATTTTGCACTCTTGGCATGTTTTTCTCCCATTTTGTCTGAGCCAACCACAGGCCATGGAAAATTATCTCACTGTTCTTTGGTCTCCTACTCTCAGTCCTTCCAAAGGAACTTAGCTTTTCACCTTTCCCCACATCAATAGCTCTCTGCCACCTTCATCTTTCACATCCTCATCTTCTCTCCTTTATCCCTCTCTTCTACTTCACTGCCTCTCAACCCTCTTCTTCCCTCTCTGCCTTGACCAATGGGTGCACCTCCAATGATGGTTTCTCCATTGTCCCATCAGAAATATTACTTAGGCATCCAATGTGTATAGAATGAGATTTTAGAATATTTCCACTAATTAGCCCAGAAGCATTGCTAAGTTCTTACTTTATTTCAATAAACAATTATGTTACGATGGTGTTGGATATTATCCAACAGACATGAATTATGTCACCTTTGCCCTCAAGAAGAACCACAACATCACTGAAGGAGAAAGACTAATGGTAAGAAGAATACACTACAGCACAATATTTAAACATTCTTTCCTGTTACTTTTGCCATTTTGCACAGATCAAGTTGTGGTTCCCAGCTTTGCTTTGATTCGGCTCTACCTCCATTCTGTCTGGCAGCAGACCTACAGATTAAAGGAAAACAGTCCATCTAGAGTCCTTGATCTTGAGGGCTCCTTCCAAGAAAATCTCCCTGACTACTTGTGACTGACAGCAAAAGATATCACATATGGCCCTATGACAGCCCGTACATATTGAGTATTTGTAACTATCTGGTCTTAGCTCACAAGTAATTCCATTGGCTAATAAATCCATTAGTCCCATGTTTAATACGTCTTGGCTTTACAGGGCTGAGCTATCAAGTGTATACTATATTACATGTTATAGTCACCAAATAAAGAAAGGCATATCTGAATAAAAGCTTTATCATCCAACATCCATGAACTTACTAGCTGGAAAGCTTAGCTGATAGGCAAAACATCTTTCTCACCAGCTAAGGGCTAAATCAATCATGGGCCTCCTTGATAACAATACACTGGGAAGAATGCAACCTCTTTTTATAACATCCTTACAGAAAATGCAGAAGCTCATTTACATCATTAGAAAACAGCACAGAAACCTAAAGGGAATGGCTACAGAATGATTAACCAACACTCTATGAAAGCATCAAGAAATTGAAAACCAAAGGCAGACACAGGAACTCATTAATACATGTTAAAGAACTTTGGAAGGACAGGTCCACCGGATTCAATGTGTAATCTGGATCAGAAAAAAAATGGCATTACCAAAACAAAAGGCAGAATTTGAATTAGGTTTGAAGCTTGTAGCATTATACCAAAATGAATTTCTGATTGTGATTGATTTACTGTGGTTATTTGGACAACGTGGGTGAGGGGTATATGGGATTTTAAAAATTAGTATCTTGGAAGTTTTGATAAGTGTAAAACGATTAGGCTTTTTTGTTCTGTTCTGTTTTATTTTTAATTTAGTTTCTTAAGTTTAGATATTGGTCAAAAGCCAGTATTGAGCTTTGAACCTACCTTTTTAAATTTTTTTTTTTAAACTAATGACTTCTTTTGTGTGACTGTGGGTGTGGAAAGTACATGTGCAAGTTATAGGACAACCTCAGGAGTCATTCCCGAAGCAGTGACTACTTTCTTATTTCAGACTAGCCTGCAACTTAGCTACTACACCATGGCGATAGTCAGTCAGCCTTAAGATCTGCCTGTCTTTGCCCCCATTCCTACCCTAGTACTGGGATTTCAAGCATGCCTGCTGTTTTATTTTGTTTTGTTTTGTTTTGTGTTGTGTTTTGTTTTGTTGTTTGGGTGGGTTCTGGGTTCTGTTAGCTATTGCCCAGCTAACAAATCACTGCTAAGGGGGCTCTTCTATTACTTTAGTTCATTGGAAGTCAGTCAAGCAGAATGGCTTTTCCTATATTGTTAATTTGAATAAGTGGTCAGAAATCATCCTAATTAAGCACACCAAGTGTCATATGACTCAGTGCTTTCATGTTACGGGCTCTTGGGCTGATCAAAATGGAGTGTCCATTCCCTGGCACCTCACCACTTCACTACACCACCCAAACCCCAACAATGCAGGAACTCCAGTTTTGGTCCTTCCAGAAAGTTCATGGGAACTTGGACATTGCTGCTTCTCAGCATGTTTCTACTGCCTAATGGGTTTGGTTTTGTCGTTTTATGTTTGTTCTGCATTGAATGCTCTCTCTATAAACCCTTTACTAATTCTATTCAAGAAAGATGTGAAATATATCTTCAATAGATTTCAAAATGTGACCTGTGAGATAGTCCGTACAGACTGATTTAAGAAGATGACAAGTACGTAGACCCAGACACCCAGAACTTATTGACTTTGGGATTTTAGACCATGCATCTAAGCTGATTGGACCTCAGTTTCCCACCAGGAAAATGGGGATAGACGCCATCTATCTATCTGTCTATCTATCTGTCTATCTATCTATCTGTCTATCTATCTGTCTATCTATCTATCTATCTATCTATCTATCTTCTATCTATCACCATCTATCACTTCACAGCGTTGCTTTAAGAGTTGCATGCAATAATGTTGGTCACTTATTATGTCTAAGAGAAAAGAAAGTCCATATCCTGGGCATATAAAACCTAAGACAGCCCTCATAGCAATAAACTCACACAAGAGTCAAGTAGAGAACTCAGAAGTCTTTCATGTCTGCTCTAGGTTTCTACTCACCAGATCAAATATGCCTTACGCAGAAAACTCACAAATAAGCAGCTTCACTTCCAAGGGCTAAACAAAAATCCCCTGTGGAAAAATTCCTAATGTGTGAGTCTGCTCCAAGTTTAAGTACATATTCAAGATCATATTCATCAGCTGTAACAGGGGGCATATTGGACTAAAATTAATTAATTTTATTTCACCATGAAGTAAGAACCTCCAAACAGCCTTTAGTTCTCTCCCCAAGTAATGATCTTGTGTTCCCTCAAGCGCTATATAAAGGCAATATCAGGCTTCAGCCCATTAGGTGCTTGGAGAGACACAAAGCAAGCAGGAACACCATTGATGTGAACATCCTATTTTTTTTATTAAATCCCTCCTCTAAAATACCAGCAGTAAATTAGATTGCTGACTTTAAAGTACCTTTAAAAAATTAAATGCATATTCCTCATTCCCAGGGCTGTAGTGATCTTACTCTCTGATCTCTGCATAGTCTCCAGAACAGAAAATGGTGTCTTAGACTGTTTGAGGTTGGAACAAATATCAGATAGTCTCCTATTACGACAGCAGTTACCTTCACATCAATGATTCCCCCAGAGGATATGAATGTGGCAGGAAGTTCTCCACCTTTGCTACCCCTATGTTGGGGCTAGTGCATTAAGTGACATTTCTGGAGCAGTCTGGCGATGTCATTTCATGAGTGATTATGATTTCCTTTTTATTCCAAAAAGTTCATAGTGGTACTTAACCAAAACCTTCTAGTAGCTCATACAACTCTGTGATTCCTGAGGTTATAAGAAAAGGCTTTTTGTCTCTATGAGGCACTCAGAGTCTGCCTAAAAATCGTGGTTTATGTAGAAGATGAGCTACGTATAATATTCTGTACAAACTTTGATCAGAATTAGAATTCTCTTCAGTGAAATCTAATTGCTTATTCTTAAGTGGCTGAAATTTTTCTTTAGAATGTTGGCTTTTAAAGGTACTTTCATTACAGGTATCCTTTACTTCAACTGGAACTGAACGAGGTATATAACTAAGGCATTTAAGAGATGTCACAGGCAGAGAAGTCCAGCCGATGGGCTCTAGAATCAGGCTTCTGGGGGTCAAAACATGGTTCCTGAGTATGCATGGGGCCTTGGGTGCACTTAACATCATTACTAGGCCTCAGCTACTTCACCTATAAACTGGGGTAATACAAGCATTTGTCTCGGAGTCTCATGATGGAAGTCATATGAACGATTCTAAAGAAAGCATCCAAAACAGTGCCCAGCACACGCATGTTCACTCTGTTCTCTGGAGAAGGAGGATAGAGACCTGAGATCAACACCATCAAGTTTTCCAGGACCCAGGACAGCCAGTGCCTCCTCCTATGCCTTCTCTCTAAATTGCTTTTCCTCTGCCTTCAGACACTCCCCTATAAAGCAACATCTGTTCCGCTCATTCGAACTGACTTCAGTTAACCTCTCCAGATGAACTCTTCCTTATTTGGAAGGTGAGAGATGGGAATCTGACCATCTCCCAGGTTCATTCTAGTTCCTTTTTGCATTTTCATTAAAGCATAGGAATGCCAAGTTTGTTTATAGAGGCTGGTGCCATATGGAAAATGAGATGCAATGCTCAGATCATGTGAAAAAGCACTGCTGTGCTCACATTGGCTAAACCTATGGAGAAGGACGACAGCTACTATGCCTAACAAGAGAAATGGAGAAGAAAGCTAAACTAGTGAAGTGAATCAGACAAGCAGTAGTCACTCGCACATACTGTGCTGGTGCTCAGCCTTGTTAGACAGCTCTAAACTATTAGTTTCTTAGAAGAAGCACAAGCTAGACTCCAACACCAAATGGATACATGTATATTTTTTAATTACATGAGTTTTAAAATATTCTGAGTTCAGAGTCAAGTTATTACTGATAATTCAAGGACCATGAACAACTAGACAAGAGTTCAAATGATTGTGTAGACTGACTATACTTTTCATGGACCCAGAAGCTCATATTTTATCAGTGAAAGGCATAAGGCTCTGAATCCTATAACTGAACCAAAGCAAGAAAATCCAGAGATGGAGAAGGGCAGCAAGAGCAGAAACTGGATCACTGTGTGTGAGCATGCAGGTTACCACATGGGATGTCTATGCTGCATTCCAGAGGAACGGGACCACAAACGGATTAGGCAGAATATCCCAAAATGGTGGCAGTACCATTTCCGGTCTCTCAAAGCTGAGAACAAACATTCAGGTAAGATTGCACCCATGTAAAACAGAAGAGTAGAAGTTCCTCTATCTCAGGCTACCAAGGAAACTCCAAAAGGTCCATTTATAGCTTTGCCTGCATATCCTTACTGTTGCTGGGTTGGGTTGTTATGTTATGAGTGGTCTGGTTCAGGGAGATCTGCAAAATCTGGACTGCTGAAGCAGCTCTCCTCTAATACTTACAAGCAGCCAGTTGACTAGGCAACCAGAAGGACCTTGCAATGTGTGCTCATGGAAGCCCAAAGCCCTGGTCATACTTCCTGGGAATTCATAATCTCCAAAACAATCCAGTTAAATGTTGTGCTTAATCAATGGTCTCTAATTTGGTTTTTGTTTGTTTGGTAGGTTGGTTGGTTGGTTTATTCCGTCTGTGTGTGTATGTGTGTGCACATGCTCGTGCATGCTCTTGTGTGTCCGTGTGTACACGCATGCCATGGTACGCATGTGGATGCCAGAGGACAACTTACAAGAATCAGTTTTCTCCTTCCACCGTATGGATCCACCGATCAGACTCTGATTATCAGGCTTGTCTGCAAGCACCCTTGCCCACTAAGCCATTTTGCAGGCCCAGAGATCTTTAATTTAGACTCAGTCCCTTGGCTGTGAAACAGGTCCCAGAGCCCAAAATACCACCATAGACATGCATGCAGCACACTGTTCTCTGCCTCTTTATTTCTACCCAAGCCAAAAGACTCCACTTCCACGTTTAACCAAGGGAAAAGTCAGCCAAGCATTTCCCCAGCCACGTTCTCTTGCAGTTGAAACCCAAAGCCAGAAGCCAGAAGAAGCCAGAAGCCAGAAGCCAGAAGCCAGAAGAAGCCAGAAGCCAGAAGCTTGCCATTCTCTCTATGGAGCCCCTCCCTACCCCCAAGCCAGTATCAGCCCAGCACCTAGGCCCAGCATGCACACACAGGCCAGACTCTCCATTCATCACCCGCACACCACAAAAGGGGAACCCAGAAACACAAAAGAGCAAGCTTAGAGGAGCCAAAGGAAAGAAATAAAGAAAAACAGGAGGGGAAAGGAAAAAAAGAAAGAAAAAAAAAAAACTATGATGGTTTCGCACTCATTGTGACGTAAGTCAGCCAGGACGTACCTGTGTAAGCAGGGCCTCGCAGCTGCTCCCAGGGACTGCCAATGAGGTGGACAGTCTTCTCTATCCCTGAGGCCTCGGACCAAGTGTTGCCTTGGTATATTTCAGGAAATGCTATTGGAAAGATAAAACAAAGTGCCTGGAAGGCACTATAAAAAATAGAAGAAATACGGAAGACGTCATCATCCAATGGGCGGCTACGCGTTCTTACTGCGGGGGTGGAGGGAGGGGCGATACACTGCGCAGTATCACTTTTCCTTCCCAGGAGCGCCGCCTCGGTGGCTCTGTCAGAGCCCAGCCTGTGGCTTTCGCTGACATTCCATTCCTGTGTTCCGAGGCTGGTCTTTGCCAGGAGGAGAGTGAAGGAAACCCAGCGACAAGGAGAGAGCAGCAGAGGAGAGGAGCCGAGGGAGATGGCCGCTGCTGGTCGGGGCCAGCGCTGGCGGGAGGCCAGATGTAAGTGGCCCCAGACTTCTCTGGGATGGCTGCCATTTTCTCACGAGCAGAGAGAAAGATGGAAAGGTCACGGAGTAGACATGGGGCGGGGTCTGCTCTACGGAGTCACCAACTCCCATTGAGGAATTCTCCACACACATACACCCAGTGGCTTGCCTCTAAACAAGATATGACTTCCATTTTTTTTATTCTCATTCTCTCTCTCTCTCTCTCTCCCTTCTCATCTGAATCTAATAATGGCATTTATAAATAATTGTTAGTTATCTGTTTCCAAACCTCGTGTCCCTCTTCTCTTGAAAACCCGGGAAATCAACTCTGCTCGTGTCAAAAAGATGCCCTTCCCCTGACTTCCTATTTCTAGGGAAAATAAATAGCCCACCATGATGCCATCTCTCCTCAGAGGACTCTCATCCTGCTCTTTTGTTGTTTGGTTTGCAGTAGTTTGTGCTTCTGTTGTACCCGAAATAGAAGGACGCTAGGAGGGGAAGGGACCCGTGGAAGGGTGGGAGGGAAAAGCACGAATAAAGGGAGAAGCCAAAGTCGTCTTTCATTTAAAAATATATATCAGAACTAGAACAATGACCAGAGTCAGAGGGGGTGGCTAATTGGCCAGACAGTCTGTCCCATGGGCTCAGCAGCTGCCCTTTTTATCTGCTGTGGGTGAACCCCGGCCACTGCGGCGTCCTCGACAGGAGCGAGGCTCTTCCAAATCGTCCTCATCAAAGCCGTAGAAAGTTGAGGTGTCACTTTCTGACGTGGAACCGAATAAGTCCTCCGTGGTACGTGCTGCGGCCGCTGCCTCCTTCTCCTTCCTGCCTTCTCCTCCCAAATGAGCTGACATGTATGATGAATATATCAGCACATGGGTTAAGCAACAGACAGCATCATTAATATTCTCATTACATCATTCCAGTGTTACTCCTAACAGGGAGATAATAAGCCACTGTTACACCAAAAGAGGCTAACGGGGTGCATCACTTGGTGACGGGGATTCAGGACAAAAGCGCACATTGCCAGGAAGAATCCCCTTCCCAGAAAAAGTCCCATTCCCTACCATGATACATGTGTCCACAGCTTCCGACAGCAAGAGATACACACACAATATCTCCTTTGGCCCGTTCGCACAGAGCCACGTACTCGCTCAGCCCCGTCCCACACAATGCTTTTGCTTGGCGGGTTTTAAAGCCTCGTTGGTATTTCTTTGTAGTTTCGGTTGATGTTTCTTTGAACAATGTTCGTCCGTCACTTTGACAGTCAGCTTTACCAAGGTATTACTGTCAGATAACCCATTCAAGGTGGCTAAGCCTCTGTCCATTTTATTTTTGTTTTCTCCCACCTCTAATCCCATTCTTTGAAGACTTTCAATTCCACCCTTTCACCGTGTAGTTCATTTGCACCGAAAGCAAAGAGCAGTCAGAAAAATCTAAGTGGTAGTTCAGAAGAGCTTCTCGCTTTCTTTAACCCTGGAGGAAAATGCTTGTGATCTCACACACCACGGCTACTAAACATGCCCAGGTCTTAGCTGCTCCAGAAAGTTTACCCTGTCAACTCGAACTAAAGACACACCAAAAGGTAACAATGGTGCCTTAAAAATCCTAAAGAATATAGTACCCTGAAATCTGTAAGACTCAGGCTTAAATTTTTTAGTACTCTATTGGAACCCAGTACCACAGTGATGGTCCCTTCCATGCCAGAGTCAGAAAAGGCACTTTCTCCCAGGGAAACAGAGGCAGTGGGTAGCTGAGCAGGGAAAAGCTACTCTTCCAATTGACACTCTTTTCTGGAAGGACCCTGGGGAGGCCCCAGTGATGTACTCACCCATCTGCCTTATCAGCCCACTCCAGGGGCTGATGCCACCTGTATATTAACTGTTTCGGGAACATTACAGTCAGGTGTTAATAAATAACCCACCAAATTAATCCCCAGCAATTACAGCATTTATATCTATGGCACTGTGGGAGGACCTGGGAAGCACGGAGCAGACAGAACCAGGAAAAGAAATGCTGAGCGAAGGTTGTACAACGAAAGGCTTCCTGTAGAAAAAAAAAAAAAAATCCTACTTCTGACAGCCGTGGATCAGTTGAAGTACCTCATCTTTTGTTGGGAAGGAAAGGGGGAGATGCCAGCCTTTCCAGCGAGAACACTAAAGCTGCCTTCTCTAACCCACAGAAACCTACAGCAATCCATAATACCCTGCTTATTTAGCACACCGCTCCACCATGTGGCCTTGCTTCTGATGGAAGAGATGTTATCTGATTGCCTGTTCTTAAAGCAAATAAAAAGCACTGTGCTGAAGTTCATTTGTTTAATTTTCTTTTTGAAAATCTAACAACCAGAGCCCTCTACCATAAGGATCATATCTTCCGAGTAAAAGTTCAAAAAGTACATATCACGCTTGGCCCATAAATAAATTGACAGAATTGCACAAAAGGAGCCCCCTGGCAGGGTCCTCGAGAATTAGACGTGAAGTGTCTTATGCAATGGACACTATGTCCTTTTCTAACCATTGACTCACCACTCAAGGCTGTCTAGAGAGTCCTAAACAACCTTAGCTTCAAAACACATAAGAGTTAAGAGCATAGCAGGGAGGATTGAGTCACTGCAGAAAACCAAGATGAGGTCACCTCAGTCCTTCTCTTGGATTGGGGCTGAAGATAGCACTGGGGTCAAAATGTATGAGATGAAATGACCTCTCATGCTAGACCCAACCACCCAATGGAAGTGTCTCGCCTATATGGAGCAGCTGATGAAACTGAAGACAGCATCTGAAGTCATCTCTCCTCCCTGCCTTGTGCTTTGGTCTAATGGTGATATAGAAAAAGGGGGGTGGGAACAGCACCAACCAACCATGATTAGGCAAAAATAATGGTTTATCTGCACCTGAAAACCAATCCTCATCCAAGACTCAAACTCAATTGAAGAGTGAAGGAACAAGACCAAAAGTCTCTGTTTGGTACTTTAGTCTTTGGATAGGTCGAAGACGAAGAGACTTTGCAAGGCCAACTCCAGGCAGGGAGCCTGCCCTCGTGCCTGTGGAGGTAGCTCTGTTCTATTACACGTGGGAATATGGAGTGAGCGGCCAATGGCGGTGGTAGGTTTATGCTGCTGTACAGGAGCCCAGGAATCTCTGAGCTCTCAGTTCAGGATATGGCTGCTTCCCTAATACTTACGTTTCCATACTCTGGGCTTGCCCCATGTATTTCCACAGAACAAGCACAATTTTTGTTACATGTTCATCGTCCAGGACAAGATAGCATGTTGCCTGGGATCTCCAGGCATCTCCGCTCTACCTCACTTTTGACCACAGCTACACACAGACACAGTAATATCCACCTCAAGGAAGGGCCAGACCTCCTTGCCCTTTCTCCTGGGACCCAGAGAATGTTTTTTGGTTCTTAAGACTCAAAGGAGAAAAACCTGAAAAGGACCTGAACTCCTTTCCCCTCAAAGACATCACCACGCCACTTCTCTGCTCTCCTCTCCCTCCCTACCCGCTACCAGATAGCAAAGCAATCCAAGTAGAAGAGGTCTATGGCACACAGTGCAGGGAGGGGCCACACTCACCAGAGCGTCCACAGTCCGCACAGGACACCAGCTCTTCGGGCCTCCCACTCTTCTTGTTCATGTTTGAGCCTCCCAAGCAGAAGTCACAGTAGTTATTGGGAATGACTGTCCCATCTGGTCCTTTCTGGGCTGTGGAAACATAGAGAAATAATTCCAAGTTTAGACCTGGATGTTTGCCCATTCCTCTACTGGAGTACAGCAGAATCTCTTCCAGGAAGAATAGAAAGCTTAGAACATAAAGAGTCTGTTATAACCTAGTGGAGATACTGGCCCAGGCTTTGTTGTTTGCTTTTGCTTTTGCTTTTATGATCCCTCTTGGTTCAATGGTATTCATCTCACAAGTCATTCAGAATGTCATCTTTGCATGTTTTCCCAGCTCAGTCCTTTAATAGAACCCTCCCTGCCCCTCTAATTCCACCTCTAAATTAATAAACTACTCAGAAATGCTATGAGTTATTAGTTATTCGTCAAGTAAGCCTCCGTTAATCCTGTACAAACTCCAAAACATCAGATGGAAATTGTTAACGGTGGAGATTGGAGGGAGGGCAGCCAGTGTCTAGCTCCAGCCTTTGAGAAGGATGTGCTTGCTCAGTATCCATTGCTAGTCACTTCTAGACAGCATGCTGGAGGGGCTCTGGAGGACTCTAGATAAACATCTTGGAGTGTACACTAGTGTCTGTTCTTAGTCTCAACTCCCAGGAGTTTAGACTCATTGATCATGGAAAGCAGCTAGAGTAAGCTCATCTGAAGCCCTCAAATGCCTAAAATTTGAACTGGACGCAGACTGGGCACTTAGCTCAATGTCATGCCAGAGATGATTGGAGTGATGAGTGAGCGAGCATACGTGTAGACTTAAGATCTTCACGAGTAACTGAGCACAGTAACGCCATAACCTACCCCTTGCTGAAATGTCAGAACTAAGGCAGTGAAAACTCTTCAGATGTGACCTTGAAAACAGAGCCCATGATAACACGGTCCTTCAAGGACCGAAGTCTTTCCTAGTTACTAGGAGCTTCTTGAAAGGTCTAGGATGGGTTCCTTGTGTGGGCGAATGCTTTCATTTTCTTGTTTCTCTCTTCCTGTTGTAGACAGTTCTTAGTGATATTCACACTCCCTGATTGCCACTAAAAAGAAGTCTCTCTGTTTGTGGAATCAGCCTTAACCAGGGTAGCTTCCTCCTTAGCATCCTCAGTGGCTGCTGCTATCTCTCATTATTCACTGGCTAACATTAATCAGGGTCCCGTAGGGTACAAATCTGTAAAGAGGAAGCAGATATGTGAGCAGAAATACCAGCCAGACAGTAAGTGATAAACAGATTCACCCCCTTTAATGTGATTCCCTCTGGCCTTTGCTTCCTCCATGCCTCTGCTTTGCCTCCAGGAATAGAAAACTTACCTGGGGAAGGCGGAAGACAAAAGTCAGCAGAATTACATTACAGAGGGTTAATCCATTTATCAGTTGCTATTTGAATTGTTTAACCAGTTTCTAAATCACGGATTTCCATCTTCAAGCAGGCAGACAGTCCTCTGCAAGGAAAGTGGTGGCTGTTTTGGGGGAAGGAGAGGAACGGTCCAGCCCTCTGTGGTCTTTTGAGTCTGCACTTTCCTTACACAGCCACTGGGTCTCAAAGACATCTGCATAGCAAGCAGAGTGCTTTACAAACACTGTACATCGGCCAAAATTTTGCTCTGCCTATGAAATGTGCTTTGCCCAAGCCAGAATTACCACTCTCCTCCCTTTCTGCCTTCTTTGGCTGTCTTCTTGTCTGTTTTCAGTACTTTCTAGAGAAAATCTAAGCATATTCAAACAGCAAATAAGTTTAAGGTTTCCTATTCACGAGACACACCGGAGTCTATTAAGTGACGATATAGACTAGAGGTGGGATAATATTCAATTTTGAAGCAAAATTTCACGATCGAATGGACTAGATATGAAATGTGCAGTGATAATCATATCTGAGTAACTTCCCACATACGAGAAAATAATCCTATGTACACCATGCCAAAAAAAAAAAAAGGTCTCAGGGTCCCAGTCTGACTTTCTCCAATACATATGCAGACCTCCTGCAACATCAGATTTCTTGCAATCCTCACAATACTA
The DNA here is from genome assembly GCA_026225945.1 of Cricetomys ansorgei. Taxonomy (NCBI): domain Eukaryota; kingdom Metazoa; phylum Chordata; class Mammalia; order Rodentia; family Nesomyidae; genus Cricetomys; species Cricetomys ansorgei. Next base: position 6,938,629 of record JAMJFZ010002869.1, read on the forward strand.
CTGCCACCAAAAACTCTGAATGCCTTCAATTCACTGTATCCCCTAATGGTATACAAATATGAAGAGGGGAAATATATAGAATAATAACTTCCAGACTATTCTTTACAGTATTCACTAAAGGGACCACAGGTGGTATATCCTATTAAATCAAGAGTTCCAAGTCGGACCTGGTGGTACAGGCCTGTAATTCCAGTTACAAGGAAAGCTGGGACTAGATCATCACAAGTTTGAGGCTTGTCAACGGGAGTTAAAGGCCAACCTGGGCAACTCTTGGGACTCCGTCTCAAAATTTAAAATAAAATAGTGAAAAGAGGGCTGGGTGTATAGCTCATTAGGAGAGCGCTTGCCTGGTACTCATGCGATATAGACCTACATACATACAGTTGGGATGAGAGGAGGTGGGGGGGGTGTTGTTGGTCGAACAATGGTACAGATTAGAGCATGATGGTGAGGATAGGGTATAGCTCGTGGTAGAGCACCTTACGACAGGGGGTCAGGGGGAGGCAAGGTGACAGTAATAGCCATGTTTCAATTTTGGTTGAGGTCCTACTCTTCTTGCAACAGTGGGCTCAAAGCATCCTTCTAGCTCAGTAAAATGGCAAGGTATGGGCTAATAACAAACATTGGTTCTCTTATGTTTTTGATATTCAGAACTGGTTGGAGAGCACAAGTACTTCCATGGACCCTCCCTGTTCCCAAGAGCCATGGCTCAGGGAGGGCACCATGTTGGTACCCCTATCACGCTGCTGAATAAAAGTGCACACCTGCCATATGTATTCATACACGATCATCTAATCCTTCACACAGACTCGCTGCTGGGCCACCTGCATGACTTGTGTACTAGAAATGGTGACCAACAATTTGTGGGGTGCATGGCTTAGAAAAGGTGACAAAGACATAAGCAGGTATCATACAATGTACCTGGGATCTTCTTCGTGAGTATAGAGCATGTTATCTCTTGACTCCTCAAAGAGATGCTCCACGTCCAAACAAATGGATTCATAACCAGTTCCCAGAGTATGCAAGAGTGGGTGGCTTAGGGTCCTGAATCTCTAGAAGTACACAACTATTATGGTTTGGTATGAGACTGAACGTGTTGCAAAACTCTATTTCCAAAGCATCAGTGTTCCAAGGTAGAACTTTAAGAGGAGTGATTGGACCATATGGGTTCTGACCTAATCAGTGATCTAATCGATTGATAGGTTCAAAATCCAAATAAACTATTGGGAGATAGTGAACTATAGAAGGTGGAGCCTTGTTGGAGAAAGTGGGTCACTGAGGGTATGTCTTTGGAGGGTGTGTCATGGCCCTGACCCCTTCCTGTTAAGCTTCTCTTCTTCCTGACTATCTCAGGTAGGCAGCTCTGTTCCACTACACCCCTCTGCCATGGTGATCTGCCTCACTGAGACCCTGGAAACTCAGAACTAAGAAGCTGAGGGTTGACAGTTCTGAAACCAAATATGTCTTTCCTCCTTTGAATTGTTTCTCTGAGGTATTTCTCAGAGCAAAGAAAGTCTGGCTAATACAACCATTCCAAAAACACAAAACCATAATTCATTACCTATTAAGAAATGATACCAGGCCATACCTACTCACTTAGCCTCCTCTGTAAGCTCAATAACCCGCTGAGAAGGGAGAGAAGCAGGCATCTACTATACAGCTCACAGAGGATTCTGCTAGATGCCAGGGGTGTACTATTGCATTGGTTCCTACAGAAACTATGTGAAGTAGGAATTGTTTGAAAGATGAGGTAGCCAGAATCCAAAAGGATTAAAGTACTGGCTCTGGGTCCCAGTTACCAATGAGAATATGGGCTTCGTCCCCAGTTTTCTATATCCCCAGAAATTCACACTTCTCAGCCTCCCAGGCAAGCATTTCATAGATCTCGTTTGAGTCCATTTGATTTACCCAATTCATTAATTATGAAACTGGTGGTGATAAAATTATTTCAATTGGCCTGATAAAAGCAGAGATCACTTTTGAACTTGAATTGAATGTCCCTGCCACAGTACTCCATCCAGGGTAACCCTGTTTATTGTCCTATATTCTGTGAAAACACCTCTCTGGAACTCCAGAGACTCTTGAAGAGGGTTAAGTCGATGCTCACACTATGGCTGTGTTGACCTATGGCCTGACCTAGCCACGAGCAATTTCCAGACACCATGCATGAGATCATTATAAAAAGGATTTTACGATAAATAGAGGGCTCACCCAGACCTTGCAAGTGGGATTTAAATAGAGCCTCTGCTTTGGCATATGGGAAATTGAGTCTCACTTTGTAGAATAAGACGATGAGGAGGGCAAAGACCCCAGTGATGTCTTAATGGCAGTGTCCACAGTGATGGATTTGCTTTACTGTTGATTAATGCCCATGGCTGCGATCGTAGAAGGGCTACAAGTTAGCTGCCAAGAAAAGAAAGTGATCCCTGAGAGTTTCGGAATTTACCTTGGAGAGATAACTCAAGAGAACATCAAAGGAAAAAACAAATAGAGGTCAGGAACAAAGTCCATGAAGAAATGCAAAGGGAAGTAAGCGGGGGATCTTCAAATTGCACAAAGCCATAAAAAGGAAAAGAAAAGGATGTCTATCCTACATGTCCAACATACGCTGTTTCACTGGCTCTTATGGACCAGTGCGAAGAACACGTTTAAAGATGAGTTGACCAAATCCAAAGAGTCTAGATGCCACGCTCAGAGAAGAGGGGGCAGGCATGCTAGGGGGCACTAGCATGCTACAGGCCTTAATGGTTAAAATTATGTCTTGTATTTATGGATAATAAAACCCCAAGCCTTCCACAACAGGGCTGTCTTTCCCTCCTGTTAATGCCATCTCTGTCGCAATGTACACCCATCACTCATGGACAGAAATGACTGGTGGGATAGTCTGGTCACCATTGGTAACCTCTCTCCTGGGCTCTGGAGAGATTAGAACCATACCCCAGTTATCCTGGGGGAAGAGGAAGATGGCCAGAAGTTGAGACTTCTTCCTGGCATATGCATAAAGACATGGCCTCCCATTCTGAGCAGATGCTCAGGCTGCCTGCCAGGACCTGGTGTGCACAGGCATGACAGCCATGTTCGATGTCCACTAGCTAGCTTGAACTCCGGCCCCCATTCTGCAGCTGTTTGTCCAGAGCCTGCTTGGTTGGTGTGCATAGCGTCTGGAAAAATGGGGAGCCATAAGCAGAGTCTTAAGCCAGGAAGAAAAAATGTGCCTCTCCTAACCCCTCTCACGTGTTTCCCCACCACCCTCCATGGCTGACAGTTCCTGTGTCCCTCTACAGGTCTGACATGTTTCCATGGCAACCGAAATCCTGGGCTCCAGCAGCCTCTGCTCTTGCCACCTGTTATTACTTCATCTCTCAAGTGTAAAGCATCTTAGCCTGGTGCCACTTGGCTGTGCAGGCACATCTTTAGAAGCCAGAGTAAAGAAAGGGGGAGTGGGAAAGAGGGCATGTGGAAAGGCTGCCCCAGGCTGGCCACAGTAGACAGGGGGGATGGAATAGGGTGGAGGAAGCAGCTTTGGAGACAGGGAGGGTGAGGAGGGAGAGCATAAACCGATGTGTCTTCCCTTCAGAATCAGTGAGCAGGCCTCAGCTGGAGACCACTGCCACATCCACTACCTTCTCCCAGCCTTTAATGAGGGCCGTGGGCGGGGCAGGGAAGCAAGCAGCAAACAGGGAAGGGAAGGCAGCTGGGCAGAGATAGAAGCAGCCCAGTGTGGAGCAGAGCCAGGAGAGGGTTAAAAGTGCTGTGATCAAGACTGTGGGGAAGGCTGGACCAGAGGGCAAGCAGAGCTTCAAAGCCGCGATAAATGGCCTTAATTCTCATGCTCGCGCTCACCCGACTCCTTACGTGTTTACTCATATAAATTATCCCCAAGGCCTGCCGCCTTTTTCACTGCTTCCCCAGAATTGATGAAAAAATAAATCCCACAGATCCAAGGAATAAAAGTGTTGGGACTCCATTCATGCTGATTCTTGGCCACCTTGCTGCAATCCGGCCCTGTCTCTGAGCTCCGAGAAGAAGGCAAACAATGCCTTTCACCCCAGATGCTCTGAGACAGAGGATCCAGGGACCCCTAGGGGAAATGGACGCCAAGGTCCACACTGATCGCTAGGCCATTGAGAGTCCTCTTCCCCTGCCACGTGGCCACCAATCACTGAGGACAACAATGTAAATGAAGGGTGAGCATGGGAAGGAGACGCCAATGTAGAACAATCACAACGCTGAGATTAGTCTGTCTGGAGAAGGGGAGGCCCAGGGCTAATTTAATAAGTCTTCAAGTTTACGGATGAGCCTGATAAATTGCCACACTCCGTATCGTCAAGGACAACATGAGACAAAGTGAGCTGGGAGGCAGCACATGCCACAGGGGAGCGAGACACAAGGTGCTAAGGAGCTAAAGGCAGGGTTGGAGGGATGGCATCTCTGAGGAGGCCTCGGCACGCAGGGGGGAGTCCCTAGGAGCCACTGCACGTACCTGTCTAGAGCAGACAATGTGTTAGAGGACTACTTAATGCCCTTCTGTGTCTGTTACTTGAGGATTAGAATTGTGTAGAAGGAAAGACAGGAGGGGGAATTGATCCCAACCCAAAGGGATGCCGGCTTTCATCGTTTCATGTTTGCGTCTCTCTCCCAATTAGCCAGGAGCTCCCTGAGGGCAGGGACACTATCTTTCTTCTCTGTGTTCCCAGCACCTGGCGCATATGATTGTCACCAAGCTGATAACAAACACTTAATGAAAGGATAAACATCTATCTATGGAGACCTCGTGCTTCAGACCTAAGGATTAAGACTGAGATACTAGGAGACCAAACGGCAGCAAAACTCAAGCATAATGGTCCAAGCAGAAGGACACACCCACAAGGTGGGGCAAGAGAGGTGATAGGAGCCAGACCGATTTGCTGCTTGGGACAGCGTTGGTAGGTTGAGATAGAGGGAACAGCTCAATGAACATGATGACCAGTCGTTGGATAAGCATGAGGACCTGACTTTTGATTCCCACATGAGAAAGCCACATGCCAGAGATCCATGCTTGTAATCTCAGCACTGGGGAGACAAACACAGGTAGATTCCCTGGGATTCACTGGCCAGCCTAGACTAATCCAAGAGTTCCAGGCTAGTGAGAGATCCTGTTTCAAAAAAGCAAAGTAGAGGGTAGGGAGATTGCGTGATAGGTAAAAGCGGGCAACACATAAGCATGGAGACCCCAGTACTCATGTAAAAATGTGGGCATGACAATGTGTACCCGTAACCCTGGTACTGTGAGGCAGAGACAGGAAGGTCCTACGTCTTACTGGTCAGTTGCTTTGGACCTGTAGTAGCACAATTCACCATGAGGGGCGGCAGTGTGTGACAGAGGAGACCTATTCAACCCATGGCAGCCAGGAAGCAAAGAGGGAGACAGGAAGTAGCAAGGGTCACAATTTCCCCTTAATACACAATGACCTACCTTCCTCCTACTATGTCCACTCCCCCTCTAAAGGTTTGATCATTCTCCAACAGCCCTGGGGGCTGAGGACGAGGCTTCAACCCATGGGCTTTGGAGGAACATTTCAGATCTAAATTAGCACACAGCTCTCATGGGGCATATGGCAGCTCTATCGCCTTGTGCCACATAACATTTTCTGCTGACACTGTTCTTTCTAACGACTTAACTTACTACATCGTCATCGTAGCCGTAAGATAGCATCATCAATGTTATGATTTTACATAGGTGATGCTTGGGGCACAGACAAGCAAAGCAAGCTTGTCCAAGGCAAAAGTTAATGACTATCTTGGTTCTGAGCATAAGCAGTGTGTGCCCCTTGGCTGGCCCAGTAAATACATCTTACCACAACATTCAGCCAGGCCTTCGGGAAACTCAAGTCTGGGAGTTGGCAGGGCCTAAATACTGCTGGGCTTTATAAGGCAGGGCTTCCCAAATTTTGCTGTGAATATTACCTTGGAAGGTTGAAAAAAGGGCTCAGTCGGTAAAGGTATCTGCCACCAAGACGGACAGTCTGAGTTTGAGTCCTAGGACCCACGTGATAAAAAAAAGAGAACTCATTCCCACAAATTATCCTTTGACCTCCACATGTGTGCTATGACACATGCCACCCCCATAACAAATAAAATAAAATAAATAAAATAAAAATGAAAATCTTTTTTTTTTGGGGGGGGGGTCCGTTCAAATTCCAGTTGGAATCCATAGATCCAGGGAAGGCCCTGAAAACTCTATCTTACTCTTATCCCCAGTAAGATGGTCAACCTTCAAGATTTCCCTTCAACCAAGGGTTTTCAGGGGCCAAGACTATCACTACTATAACTGGAGAAATCTGGATGAGCGGGTCACCGCGGTCCCAGGGGGAACTGATACTGCTGACCATGCTATAAGAAGCCAACATGTGGGCTTTGTATCAGAAGCACAGACTGTGCTCATGTCTGAGCCAAGTATGCTATGATCTACTTTGTGGCTTTAAAAGACCACTCTGGTGGCTCTGAGGTGAGCAGACTATGAGACAAGAAGAGGGTTGGGTAATAGAGGAATGAGGCCTTGTAGTGACACATACAGAAGCCGGTGGTAGCCAGGAGATGAGAGAAGACAGGCGTGTGGTATATTTTTGAGAAACAGCGGATGTGGTGCCGGTGGATGCTCCCTTGTCCCTCCTGCCTGACGTGGCTCCCTAGCTGGCCAGCCAGACCACGGGAACTGCTCTGAGTGAGCTGAGGCGGGCAGATACAAGGGAGGGAAGGGGATGCGGGTTCAAACGGCCAGGGATCCTGGTCACCACACTGAGAGCCAGACAGAATAAATAAATACCCTGGGACTTTCATTCAGGCTTGGTGAACAAAGTCAAAGTCACCTTATTTCGAGGGAGATAGGAGAATATATTGGGGTGTTGGGCAGGAAGGCAGGTAGCTAATCTGCCAATCACTTGTTCAGGGCTGGCTAGGGCATGGATTGTCATGACACATGGGGAGAGGGGCCTACAGCTTCTTCCACTTTGTCAGCAGGAGCTGTTTAGAACCCTCTCCCTAGGCCATATGAGGCTTTGACCCGTTTCCATGGTGCTACAGTGTGGGAGTTGAGGAGAAATAAACAGCCCAGGATGGGTTCTATGCCCAGTGTGTGATGTTGTTTGGAGCTGGGGCCTTTGGAAGGTAAATAGATCTGGTGAAGTCATGAGGATGGGGCCATCGCATGGGCTGAGTGCCTTCATGAGATGTCAGAGAGCTCTTCCTCTCTGCCTGCGCAGAGAGAAACGTGGTGCGAGAACAGAGCAAGAGGGTGTCTGATGTGAGCCAAGGATGATGCCCTAACAGGACACCAACTCTGCTGTCCTCTTGATTTTGGACTCTAACATTGTAAGAAGTCAATTTCTGTTTAAGCCACTCAGCCTGGAATTCTGTTACGGCAGCCTTTGATGGCTGATCTTGGTTATCAACTTGACACATCTGAAAAGAGGGACCAGTGCCTGAGGAATTGCCTCCATGAGATTGGCCTCTGGGCATATCTGTGAGGGATTTTCTTGATTATTAATTGATGTAGGAGAGCCCAGTCCACTGTGGGCAGTGCCATCCCTAGGCAGGAATGTGTGCATTGTATAAGAAACGTAGCTGAGCAAGCCAGAGGGTGCATGTTAGTAAGCAGCGTTCCTCAATAGTTTCTGCTTCAAGTGTTTCCTTGAGGCCCTGCCTTGCCATCATTCTCAATGATGGTCTCTAACCTACAAGCTGAAATAAACCCTTTCTTCCACAAGTTGTTTTTGGTCAGTGTTTTATCACAGCAACAGAGAAGCAAACTGTGCTGGCTAGTTTTTATGTTAACTCAACACAAGCTACAGTCATTTTGGAAGAGGGAATATCAATTGAGAAAATGTCTCCACCAGATTGGCCTGTGGGAAAGCCTCTGGCTGGTGGTCCTGGGCATTTTAAAAAAGCAGGCTGAGCAAGCCATGAGGAGCAAGCCACTCTTTTATGGCCTCTGCTTCAGTTCCTGCCTCCAGGTTCCTGCCCTGCCTGTGTTCGGACTATCAGCAAAAAAAAAAAAAAAAAAAAAAAAAAAATGTAAGATGAAATAAACCCTTTCCTCCCCAAGTTCTTTTTGGAATGGTGTTTTATCACAGCAATAGAAACCTAACTAATATGTAAACTAATAGGCACCCTAAGCTAACAAAGACATGCCTGTTAATGCATCTCTTCTAAAAATCCAAACATGTAATAAGATGCATTTGACAGCTAGCTAACAGGTGAAAATTATGGGACATCATCAGTAGGTCCATAAGAAAGATCTAGGAGCCCTGGGCCTGGGATCCATCTCCGATTCCAGTGTCCTGACAGAGCTGAGTGGTGTCCAAGCCTATTCACATCTCAGCTTTCCAACTTGCTGTGCACACTGAGACAAGTTACTCAGTCCTCTCTGACCCTCCATTTCCTCCTCCGTAAAGTGAGAATTCTAGCACATGCCACTTGGACTTGTGAGCATTACATGAGATGGGGTGTAAAAACTGCCAGGCACCAAGGAGACTCTCCATCATTTCTTTCCCTCTTCCCTCCTACATGTAGAATCATTTCATTTCCGATGAAACAGAAAATCAAAGGCCTAAGTAAGTGAGCTTTCCAAAGAAACAGAAATCAACTCAGGAATCCACATTCACTCCACATCCACAGGAATGTCATTTGGTGTTCATGTGCTTCTGGGCCAGACAGCACCGACAACAGAGTTGTTGTACCGAATGAATGAGCTAATAATAATAGCAGCTGAGCACTGTGTCCAAGACACTCAAGACATGCTAGCAAGTGTTACTATTGTGGCCAATAACTGCTGCTCAGTCTGTAAAACTCCTCAGTCCTGAGCAGTCTCTGTAATTATGACAGAAATCGGAGGGAGGTCGTAGAGGCTCAGACAAAGTCAGCATGTGACAGTCGGCCCCAGGAAAATGGTCTGGTGGCAGGAAGGCACCCTTGACTGGATCCCACACCACTTCTTTCTCTAGCCAGGTTTCGTGCATCCATCTTATTCCCCAATTACCCTAGAACAGTGGGCTCTCAACCTGTGGGTTGTGACCCTACAGGGGTCACCTAAAACCATCTGTATATCAGGTACTTACATTCCTAACATTATAATATTCAAAACAGTAGCAAAATCACAGTTACAAAGTAGCCATGAAAATAATCTTATGGATGGGGATCACCACAACATGAGGAACTGTGTTAAAGGGTTAGAGCATTAGGAAGGTTGAGAACCACTGGCCTAGAAGTTCTCCAAGGGCAATGACCATATGTTGTTCCATTTGGGAGGCCTGGCTGTACATATCCCCACAACTGGGCACACACACAGCGAGAGCTCCGTAACGCGTTTTGCTTGGACAGAAGAATCAGTGCCATGTCTAAGACTTAGCAAAGGATATGCTGGGCTCAGGCTCTGATAATTTCGATGGATGCCAATGAGTTCTCAGAGGCAGTTAGCATGAGAGTGTCAGAAAAGTCCCTTCACACTGCCGGAAGATAGAGCCCTCGACTCAGATTAGCCATCTGTGGTCACAGACATGATCTACTGGTCCATAGAGGGCTGGGATGGGATACGACTGCTCACAGTGAACAAGACCCAGTGCCAACCCATACCCCTTCATCTCATTGAAGACTCACAGCAAGCCCACGAGGCGAGGGTGGTTATCTCCGTGTTACAGATGAGGCAGCTAAGGAGAGGGAGGTGTCAGTAGCTGACCCAATTTCCAGAGCAGTGGGAAGTAGGGTGTCAAAGACATGGATCACACCCTGTACTGGTCAATTCCAGTGTCAGCACCACTGTCTCAGCCACGGAGCTGAGAAATTACCTCCAGGCATTTACACCTCCCGTGACCTGAGCAACCCTTCAGGCTTCTTGCTTTGTAGCCTGCAAACCATTTAAATCATAATTCATCAGCAGAACATCTGTTGCTAGTTTTCAAATTTGCTCTTTGGGAAAGTAGGAGGGGAGAAGTGGATGACTTCCTCCGAAAGAGCTGCACATCTGGCTTTGCCTCCGCTCCCCTATAACCAGGGCTAACATCCCAGTACCGAGCTCACTAAGTAGTAGGCTAAATGTATTTTTACAGCTTTTCAGACACCCTTCAGAGATACCCAAGATTTCCAAGAACATTTCAAAGGCGTTCTTCATCTCCTGAAGCCTGTGCTTTCTGCCCGTGGGCCTACGACAGAGGACAAGCATCTCAGAAGACAAACATCTGCTGGACTTTTCCCAGCAGTGTGGCAATGACATCATGTACTGCTCTTAGATAATTTGCACATTATCAGACTGATTTCCAGATTATTTAATCAGCAGGCATTACCCTTAATCAATTCGGCTCTCCCCTCATTGGTTCTACAAAGTACACCCTGCCCTCAACAGCAGACGAGCCCTGGGCATTTTCATCTTAAGAGTGACAGAAAGGGAAGCTTAACTCTGAACCAGCATGTGACCACTGCTCAGGAGTCTGACCTCCAGGGACCTAAGACATCCCAACTTCAATTACATGGGCCTGAAAAACAGCCATTTAAAAAAAAAAAGCAAAACATTCCCCCTCTTAAGAATTCCAAGTTTGGTTTGAAAGCATATATTTATTTATGCTATTAAATAAAAATGGGTTTCTTTATGAATCTTCTCTTTCCTTCTAGGAATAGCTCTGATGGTTCCCTGTAGAATAAAGACTCTGCAACACGACACAGAAGATGCCTCCAATTGCAGTCTCTTGTCTCATTCAGCCCTGACTTCAATACTACCACGAGACCTGGCTGCTGCCAGCATGCGCCATGCTGCCCCAGGCCTCCTTGCCTTCATCCATATGCATGCATTCTGAACCTGGGAAGACTTCTCCCTCCTGAATATTTTTCCCTGCTTTCCAGGGGCCAACCTGAACATCATCTCCTTAGTGGAGTCTTCAAACTTTACAGTGGAGTGGTCTTTAAGCTTTCCCATACTCCAGAGTACCCACCGTGTGGCTTCCTACCCTGGGACTCTCTGCTGGTAGAGCCTGAGACTCCCGAGACTGAGACTATGTCCAGTGAGTCAACAAGTAAGGCTAATGCTCCACCAAGAGCATCATGGTGCGGAACACATACAGTAAGGCACACATGCTTATTACACACTGCCACCTGAGACTGTCAGTTCCCCAAAGATGAGGCAAATCTTACTCATACCTCTGCTTCTCAGTCTCAGTAACTTGGTCAGCATTCAATACAGAGGCACCAAACTTGGCGATGGATAGAGGCATGAATGGATGGGTGGATGCATGGACAGATGGGTGGGTAGATGGATATATTGATGGATAGATACATTGATGGATGGATGCATAGATAGATGAATGGATGGATAGATGCATGGATGGATGGATGGATAGATAAATGCATGCATGCATAGATTTATGCATAGATAGATAAATGGATGGATGGATGGATGAATGGATGGATGGATGGATGGATGGATGGATAAATGGATAGGTAGATGGATGCATGGATGGATGATATGTAGATGCATAGATAGATGCATGCATGCATAGATGGATGCATGCATGCATGGATGGTTGGATTCAATAAATGAATGAATGGATGGTTTAATTTATTTACACCATTTTTATGCTTAAATCTAAAACTTCAATCCTATCCCTACCCCCCAAAAAAAATCTTGAAAACAACATCTATAGTAAATTCCCATTGTGCAGGGAAAGCAAAAGGAATTGAAAAAGACTTTTGAAATTGTGGGCCTGGGTCACTGAGATTTTGAATGTCAATCCTGGTAACTAGAGTTGCTCTGAAAGAGTCACAACGGAGAGCTTCTGAATAGTACACTCAGTCCTTACCCAAACCACCCCTCCTTTTATTCATGTATACCCATGGCTATATGTGGGAATAACTATATATAGATGAAGATGGTAAGAGCAACTGAGGGAAAAAGAAGACCCCAGCCTCATCCAGGGTGAGGAGTAACAGCCCAAGGGAGTAAGACCCCATCAGAAAGGTTATCTCTCCCCGCAGAGGGAAGATCTAAGCTCCAAGCATTCTTAGCTTCTTATCCATCATTGAAGCAGAAAGCCTCAAGCACAGAGCAAAGGGGGTGAACCTACAGGAGAGAAACAGAAATGAACACTCAGGAGAAAATGAGAGAGTGGGAGAGGAACAAAGGCGGGATGAATCCTCTGGGAAGGGCAGGAGGGCCGCAGAGGTGGCCTTTGACAGCTGAGCTGGCAGCTCAGGGCAGCAAGAGCTGGGGGAAGGGAAGGTCAGTGCTGACTTTAGCTGGCCACTCTGCTCTTTTAGTTAAGAAGTGATAGGTATGGGGATGAGCCATGGGCTCTGCTGAGGACATATTTGAAGGGGGTGGAGCAAGGGACAGTGGGAGTACCGAAGTCAAAAAGTCTCTATGGTTGCAGGTAGTGTGAACCAGTGGCCTGTGGTGCTGCATATCCAGGCATCTGTGGGGTTCTTTTTCTGAGAGCAGCCTGGGTCACCCCGCAGCTCTACTAAAGGGAATGTCAGCATTTCAGACTCTCTCCTGGGTGCGGGGGGGGGGGGGGGGGGGGGGGGGGGGCAGATTAGTCTCCTGGATTAAGTTTTCCTGCCTCCCTCCCTCGATCAGGAAGCCGGGCTGGGGGGTGGGGGTGGGGAGGATGACCATGGAGCTGAGTCCTCTGGATGCTGCTGAGCTGTCACATTCTGTTCACTACGCAGCCCCGCAGCCCCAGTAGCGTTTAGGGGCAGTGTGGATGGGAGCCCACTCCAAGCCCAAACAGTGAGAGCAGCTAATGACTGGGTATTAATGATGCCAGCAATTAGTGCTCACAGGAAAATGGCAGGAGCCTGCTCACCAGGGGCATGTGGGAGGAGACAGAGCGCACATTCAGAGCAGAGAGCAAATCAGCGGTGTGTGTGGCCCATGGAAGCCAGGGTGAGCAGGTGCCTCAGGGTTTGTCCGGAAAAACTGGAACTGGGAAAGGACGGCTTCTCCAGATACCAAGAGCTTTTCTGCTGTACCCACTTCCCTGGGAGTGAAATTGTGAAATTAGGGCTGGCCACAGAGTTCTCAGAGACAAAACTGTGAGAAGACATCACAAAAAAAAAAAAAAATTAAAATAAGGGGTGTTTCTGAGGATTCCGGACCCGTCTCTGTATGCGGAGGACCTAAATTAGCCCACATACGGCTATTCCTTTCTGGTCAGTCAAATGATGCTTTGTGAAGAAGCCAGTGTCTCATCAGCAGGGTGAGAAAGAAAAGAATCCAGGGAGGAACTGGAGCCTGTTGCTCACCCACAAGCCCACAGATGGAACATGCACGGGACATGACTCTGGGTAGGAAAAGGAAAGGCACAGGTGTTTGCTTGTTTTACCAAGCAACCCCGTGTGACCTCCCGGAGACAAGACCTAGGGAGAACACCGACACCTACTGATCCTATTGCATTCAAGATCCTGGTGCTTCCCAGGGAACACCTAAAACCAAAGATCATTTGCAGCCTCTTCCTAGTAGGAAGCAACAGCTCCTTGTGATTTCCTAGACACTTAGACCAGAGAAGGGAAAGAGGAGAGAAAGGCAAACGCCACTGCCGGTGCCTCAGTGCAGATACATCTTCTTCCCTGACAGACGAGGGGCGCTCTCCCAAAGGGCAGACAGAGAGCTGGGTGTCACAGACACTCAGGATCTGGTGCAGAAAGAGTGAAGCCATTCTCCTCCTCCAGCCCTGCTTCCCAGATTCTGCCAGATGGCAATAGGAGGTGAGAAAACAAGGGTCTGTCACATTAAAAGTTCGAACCCTCGAAGTTGGAAACTAATGTCACAGGATGCATTTTTGCCAACTCCACACTCCTATACTGAAGCTTAACCTCTAGTGCTTTGGCATTTGGTTCTATCGGACATACAGACAGATAAAGAAGTAGTTAAAGTGCTGGAGAGATGGCTCAGTGGATATGGGAGTGAGTGCACCGTTCATGTTCAGTTTCCAGAACTTATGTGAGGTAATCACAACCACCTGTAACTCCCACTTCAGGATCTGACGCCCTCTTCTGGCCTCCACAGGCACTGCACTCATGCGCACATACCCACACAGAGACGTACACACATACACATAATTTAAAATGAAAATCTTTAAAAGAAAAAAAGGGTAAATGGAACTGGGGAGATGGCTCAGAGGGTAAAGGGCTTGTCGTGAAGATATGAGGACCTGAGTTTAGACCCCAGCACCCTGCAAAATGATTGCAATAGCTGCACAGACCTGTAATCCCAGAGCAGGGGAGGCAGAGACAGGTGAACTCTGGGACTCTCCACAGCCAGGCTCCTTAAACCAGTGACTTTCATGTTCAGTGAGAGACTCAGTCTTAAAAAGTAAGCTGAAGACTGAGAGCACATGCAAGTGTCTCACACACACACACACACACACACACAAACACACTTGTACACACACACAATGCAGCTAGTAAGGTAGGTCCTGATCTAGTCTGCCTGGTGACCTTATACGAAGAGGTCATGTGGATATAAAACAAGACCCTAGAACATGTGTGCCCCGAAAGGAAAAGGCAGAGCTGCCAGAGGACAACTATCTGCAAGCCAAGTAGAGGGGTATCAGGAAACCAACATTGACAATACCTTGACCTTGGGTTTCCAAGTCCCCAGGACCAGGAGAAAGTAAGTTCTGTAGTTTGAAGACTCTTGGTCTGAGGTGTTTTGCTGTGCCAGACACAGCACACTTATAAAGAAAGCAACATGACCAATGAACATGAACATGGGCAGGGAGGAACCACACACAAATCCAAATGAAGGTCCCGGCCAGGAGCGTGTTCTTGATTTCAAACACTTGATGAAAGTGCCCATTTGACATCAGTCAGCTAAGCTGATAGACTCAGCTACATTTAAATTTAGAGTCTGGGTGCTCTCAATAGTCAGATTCTTTATTCGCTTTAAGAATATTATTGGGGCTGGAGAGTTGGCTCAGTGGTTGAAAGCACTGGCTGCCCTTCCAGAGGACCCGGATTCAATTCCCAGCACCCACAAGGCAGCCCACAACCATCTGTAACTTCAGTCACAGGGGATCTGACACACTCCTCTGACCTCAGTAGCATTGCATGCACATATGCACATACATGGAGACAAAATGCTCATATACATGAAGTAATAAATTATATCTAAAAGAAAAAAATGTTAAAGAATATATACCAACAAATTGTTGGCATAGATATATACCAATGTTGGTGTATACACACACACACACACACACACACACACACACACACAAAGCAAAAACTCACAACATAAGTCTACAAATACCATTCCCCTCCAGTGATTTCATTATGGACCCAGAACTTGAAGCAAGCTCAACAGATTCCATGACCACATCCTGTTCTGAGGTTTCTGTCAGCCAAGAAACCACAACGGATGGTAGAGAGCCAGTCAAGTGGCAAATGCTAAGCCTTCTTTTGATTCCTAATCAAAACTGGAAGTTGAGGAAAGAGAGAATAGTAACACAAATCTACAGGATCACTTTAAGTCTCCAGAGCCAACTGTCATCCCAAGTGACATATCCATCCAGATGGCAAGAGAGCTCTGGACCCAAAGTTGTGACCCAAGCAGGAAAACCGTAGCAATCAACCAGCAAACATGTCGTTCCCAGCAGCTGTGAGTGGCTCTTCTGAAGCTGAGGGAAAAGATGGACAGGTCTAGCCTTTGACAGTAACCAGGTGAGGACACTCCCCTTCGGCGGGACACTCAACCAACACCTCTGCCTGGGTACAAGGCTGATCATGTGAGTTCTGACTGGCTTACTCTCAGCTGGTGGCTCAGCTCAGCCATAGGCATGGTAGCTGGCTGAGCTGAGAAGTCAACTTACTGCAGAACACTGAGACCTATCAGTTGTGACTGCCAGAAGATGCCAGAGTGGAAAGGAAAAGACCGTTCCTCTATATGACCTGCCCAATCCCTCACTCCCCAACTTTACAATCAGGGGACTCACGCCTGTGGTTCTCGTTTCTGTGGTTGGGCGGGGACCGGGTCTCCTGGTCTTGGGCTTCATCTCCCTCCTCGCTGGCCAGGTGAGTATGAGCATAGTGGTAGCTGAGTCCCGGCCGGTTCTTGTAGCGCTTGCCACAAACTAGAGAGGAAAAGAGAAGAAACGAGGGAAGGACAACGTCAGCATTTCCTGTGGTCATTCTCTCACATTCCAGAGCAACAGTTCCCAGACGACAACACTACTGAAACCACATGGCTCGTGTACACAAAAGAGGTATAAGAGCATAGAGATTACGCTGTGGGCGCCATCATTCTGCCTCCGTTGCTTCAGAGGCAAAAATGGGAATGATAACAGTACTTACCTCATTAGCCATACACAACACAGAGCATTTAGACAAGGACTCTGTGTGTCTGTCATGGCCCTTCATAGGCTAGACAAGTGCTCCATCACTGGGCCATAGCCCTGCACGGGCACTTTGAGCAGCACTGAGCACAACAGAAAGGGTATTATCATCATAACTTTGAATTCGACTATCCCTGGAAGCCTATCCAGTCTAACATCTCAGGTCACCAATGAAATAAATGAAGCCCAGTCACTCTAAGTGATGTGCATGGAACATATCAATGGAAGAGCCACCAGAACCCAGGTCTCCTGGATTTTTCTGCAGTGCCCTGTCTGCTGCCCTGGGGTTGATTCTGTATGAAGTAAGAAAGTTTCCATTGAGTAATACTCTCCATGTATCACCATGTAATTTATGCCAGGAAAATGTGTTCTGCTCTCACCACAGACACAATGAGACCAAGGCATCCTGGTGGCTGTAGTAGCCAAGAACTTGTGACTTCAATGCTCCAATTAGCCCCTGACACCCCAGACCTGTCTCAAATGACACAACTTGAGGAAGGGGTAACTGGATGACTGATAACAGTAATATTGTGTCTTAGAGGCAAGAAGGAAAGGTGTCACTCAGTACACTGGCTGCTCAGAACCTGGAGAGCAGAAGGCAGGCAAAATAACCTCAGACCAGATCATCACACAGCCATGCCCCCCACACACACTCAGCCCAGACCTCAGGCTTTGTGGGATGGGGTGCTGAGAACAGAAGCTTCAGGGTCTTCACAGGAAAACTGATCCCAAACATTCATCTTACTCTCCTTCTCAGCAGGCCAAGCCAGTGCACTCTGCTGGAGCATTGGGTTGCAGGGGAGGGGAGATGGCTGGTTCTGAGGGACTCTCCCTTCTCCCAGGTCACCAGCACCAGACAGCAAGATCTCAGCATCAGGCTTGGGTTCAATCCAATGACCCTCATCATATGGAGAAGAAGCTGTTAGGCACTACCATAAGGACCATGGTTTGTCTTTTCCTATCAGATTCTCCCGGAGTTGGCAAGCTAGATAGCACCATCTCCTCTCTCCCTTATTTAAGTAAACTACTTCCTATTAGAATAATTCATTTTGAGTAATCAAAAGGACAATGGGGATGTTCCTATTTTTATGAAGCTGGATCTAGCGTTTCACTGTTTTGAATGACATTGTCACTAATTTTTAGCCTTTGTTAAATTGAAGCAGTTTGTATTATCCCTGTCTTAGAGTCTTACCACAGGAGAGTTTTACTGACTGCCGTTTAAGCATCTACTAAACTTGGCTTTTCTTTGGTTTTTTTATATGGTGAGTTGGGTTTCCCAATATTTCCTATTATGGAACCATTCTTGCATTCCGAGAACACGCTCCATTTGGTCAGAGTGTATTATTCATTCGATATACCGCTGGACCCAACTTGTTAATATCGCATCTGAACTCAGACTTGGAGAGCTATGATTTCTGAACTATCTTTATCAGGGTTCAATTTTATGGTTATGCCAACCTCAAAAAACAAATAGGGAAGTTTTGGTACATGAAACTGGACAAGACACATAATCTCTCTGTGTTATGCCTTTTCTCTAGAAATGAAGATAATAATACTTACTTTGAAAGTTAATTAAAAGATCATAAATACTATTTGCAAAGAAGAAAATATCACTGAGTCTAAGATAATCGATGTTCAATAAATGGTAAGCAATGGACAAGGGACACCAGCCTTGTTTATCACATCTTTAGGGTTGGACCCTCCCAAGGAGAAACTTTGATCCCTCATACCACATTGTGGGATCTGGAAATTGGTTGAACTTCCTTGATGAGTGTTTGAATTTCAAGCTGGTGACTTAACAACTATAAATTCAAGGCCTCCCTTCTTCTTCTTCCTTCTTCTTCTTTTCTTCTTCTTCTTCCTTCTTCTTCTTCTTTCTCCTCCTCCTCCTCCTCCTCCTCCTCCTCCTCCTCCTCCTTCTTCTTCTCTCTCTCTCTCTCTCTCTCTCCTCTCTCTCTCTCTTAAGCCAAAGCAAAATGGTGCCTTGCATCTCAGTCCCATGTAACTTAGGAAGCAGGACATAAAGAGCCCCTGAGGTACACTCTCTGCCTGCTTATGGCTTTTTCCATTTAACCTTTTAAATGATTTGAGGTCAATAAGCAACAAATTACAGGGTCATTGGATATGAATCCACTTAGTCACTAAATACCCTGTTGAGAAGGAATGCATGTCTATTCAAAACAGAGCTGCTCTCAGGATTTGCACAAGGCAGCCTGGGCCCTCTGCAGGTCCACCTATGATCCGGAGTAGATTGTTCTGCACTGCTGGGACAACCATAGAATTTCAAGATCTTAACAGTCACTTGGACTACCCACCCACTAACATTATTCCCACTAATACTCTGGAAGCTTGTTCTGGGATTCCAGAAATGGGAACTTACTACTCTTTAGAGCATGTGCTGCTCCCCTGGACTTCTTGAGTTATGGTCCTGCCTTTCCTCAAGGTGGTTTCCTATTGACTTCTCTGATATCCACAGTTCCACCTCATCTGCTGCCATACACAGTCTACAAAACGCTATTTGTTGAGTGGCTGAGGAATGGACAAAAAAGCACTTGTGGGACAGACAAGAGTCATGAGTGGAGGCAAACCTGTAATATCTAATCCATATACCTGCACTAATCTCATACTAATAATGGCTCTTAAACCCTACAAAGCCAAACCCAAGCGAGAGCATCCATCTCCCCTCCCCCCTCTAACACTGCAGAGAATGATCCTTGGGAAACACATTCTTTTACCTGAACACAGATTCTCAACATGTGGTCCCTAAATCAGCACCACTAGCATCACTTGGGAACTTGTTACAAAAGCAAATTCTCAGGTGTCCCCTCCCAACCCCTGAATCAGAAGCAATCAGTGTGAGACTCAACCATCTGCTTAACAAGCCAGAGAACCCAGATGATTCTGGAACTCACTAACACTTGAGGAGATTCAGGCCTGACTCTAACCAACCTGACCTACCTACCCTCTTACCATGTGAGTGTGGGGTGAAGCCCACCTTGGGGCACATGATCAGATTGTTCACTAGAAGATCCAGCTCCCGGCAGTTCAGAGAGGTGTCCTGGAAGCCAGACTCCTTCATAGAGTGCCTCAGGATGGCACCTCATTCTTTGCGTCTCATTTGAACAGTGCCTTTCCTTCATCATTAGACCTTCAATTCAACAATGCATCTATTAAACAATGTTAATATATGCTAGCCCAGTGGCACCCAAAGGATGAAGACAAAGGGGCCCAGATGCCTCTCTTACAAAGAGTTCTCAGTCTTGCAAAGAGATGTGCCCATAAAGGAGAGACAGACTGTGGCTGAATGAGCAGGTATGGCTGAGAGGGGTATCTGCCCAGAGTAAGAACCCCTAGGCAGGAAAGAGGAGATGAGGGAGACTTCCCCTGGGACTCCAGAGCATAACCTACCCAGCACCTCAGGGGTACTGGGAGCCATTTGAGAAAGCTGTGGCAAAGAAGGGGGCGGGCTTGCAGGAGCTAAGAAGAAAGGCCACTGGGCTTGACTCTGTCCTGACAATGAAGGGCCCGGGGAGGAGTTTACCCAGAGGATCAACTTAATCTGGCTCACGTGTTAGCGTACTGCTTACCAGATGAATTTGAAGGCGGCAGGACACTATTTGCTTTGCTGACAGGTGAAAAAAACATATGGCCTTACAGGCAGAAATGAACTATGGGGAGAGGGGTTTGAGATGGGATCTGGTAGAAAAGGGTGTAAGAACACAACAAGATGCCAACAAACATGGCTGTCTCTGATGTGCACTGCCCAGGCTGGCCTCATCTGACACCAGGTCCTGCCACCTCCTCACTCTGCTATTTAAGCAGTTTTCTCCTTACCACAGAGACTCCAGCATGCCCATTCCTCTGCCTAGCATGCACCCCACCCCCAGTTTGCCTGATGAGCATCTAATCATCCCTCAGCTCTTAGTGCTAATGCCCTTCCCCAGGGAGGTCCTGCCAATCATCAGGACCCTGGTGTTCACCTTGCTGGGACTAATCCACATCACTCCTACAGGCAGCCAGTAAGGCAGACATTCACACACACACACACACACATACACACACACACACACACGCACACACTACCTCTGCAGTGGCCAGTGTGGGGTCTGACTATGGCAGGCACTTGGACAACAGCTGAGGGAAGTAAAGAAGATTCCCAGATTCCTGACTTGGGTGAGCTGTTAAAAGGATACAGAAGGAAAATCAAGTTTAAGGAAGAAAGAAATTGGGTTCAGCTTGTGGTGCTTTTACTCTCACGGAAAGATATACGACTGGGCTGTGGGCACAGGGCATTGGAGTTATGGGTGTTGAGATACACCAAGGGAAACTGGAGAGGAAACAGCAGAGGTGGTCAGAGGATAGAACCTGGGAAACACAAGATTCCTTTTAAAATCATTTGATTTTATTTTATTTTGGTTTTGGTTTTTTGAGTCAGGGTTTCTCTGTGTGGCCTTGGCTGACCTGGAACTCACTCGTAGACCAGGCTGGCCTCGGAGACCTGCCAGCCTCTGCCTCCCAAGTGCTGGGATTAAAGGCATGTGCTACCACTGACCAGCTTTAAATTTGTTTAAAAAGACTCACATGAGAACTGGAAGCATACTCCACGGGAGGAGGGATTGGGAACAGAAGACACATCAAGCTCCAGCCACAGCTCCTGCCGCCAGCTCCTGAGCGCTCCTCATATACTGGATTCTTCTGAGTGCAACAACACGCTCACAGCAACCCACAAACCCATTTGGCGGCTTGAATGAGGAATGTCCCCCACCATGGTCTCGGGCATTTGAACACTTGGTCCCCAGTTGGTGAGGCTGCTGGGAGGTTTAGGAGGTGTGGCCTTGCTGGAGAAAGTGTGTCACTGGTGTGGTGAACTTTGAAGTTTAAAAGCTTCAAGCCACTTCAAATTCACTCTCTCTGCTTCCTACCTATGGTGAGTTCTCACCGGCTCCTGCTGCCACATCTGCTGCCTGCTAACATGATTCCCTGCCATGAGGGACTCTCAACCCTCTGAACGGTAAGCCGAAATAAACGCTTGTTTCTATCCGTTTCCGTGCTGTTCCATCACAGCAACAGAAGAGTAACTGATACACTTGTCTTAAAGGTAAGCAGCCTCAGGCTTAGATCTGGGCAGGGCCATTAAGCAAGGCCAAACGTGACAGAGACTGAGACGGGACCATTGCCCATAGCCTTGCGAAGCCACAGCAAGAAGAAAATCCATGACCTTCTGGAGGATGAGACAACGCTACAGATGGCCAGTAGGCTCCAGGGTCTCATGCTGAAGCGGGGCAGCAGGAGAGGGCAGCTTGAAAGGCAGAGTTAGAAGGGACTGGAGTTAATGGAGAAGATACTGAGCTCCAAAAAAAAAAAAAAAAACACTACTGATGCTGTTGAAAGACCAAGTCTTGCAAATGACATCATTACGGGGTAAGAGAGAGAGTCAAGACTCTGTGATTTATTCTGATAGAACTACATTGGAATCAGAGTGCCACATTTTGATAAGAAATGCTTTAGAAATCCTACTTTGACTGCCTTAGATGAGCGAGAGATGACATGTCTGACCTCCCGTGTCTAATCCTACTTTCTAGTCACTCCAAACACGAAGGGCCAACTTCATAGGCAATTGCCCTGAGCATTCAGAAGAACCTCGTACTGGGTTTCATGTTCTGTGGACACCATCTTGAAATATTTCCTATGGATTCCTCAAAGGCCCCTCACTGGTGTGTGTGTGTGTGTGTGTGTGTGCGCGTGTGTGCACGCGCGCGCGCGCGCGTGGGCATGCGTGCTTTCAATGGCCTGGAGCTCACTATAGGGCATACCAGCTGACCAGTGAGATCCAGGAACACCTGTCTCTATATCCCCAGTGCTGAGAATACAACCACGCACTACCACGCCTAGCTTTTTACACAGGTTCCAGAAATCAAACCCAGGTCTGTATACTTGCAGAGCAAGCAGTTAACCAGCTGAGCTCTCTCTCCAGTCCCTCTGGATCTTATCTTGCAATGGAAATCTGGAAGTGGAGATGTGGGAATGAGTTACTGCAGTTGAAAACTTTAAATCCACCCGGGTGAATGTAGGCTCCAAGCAGAGCCGAGTTAAGATGGATTTCCTCCTAAGTAACTTGGGAGTCTACCTAGGACAAGTCACTGGTCACCATCCCAGCATGATCAACTGCCCTGGCCCTAGTCAGCCTTGTGGTTGTGCGCAGGGGGCACCCAATACTGACGTCTGAACAGGGTGGACTCAAACTCTGCAACTGCTGACTACATAGTGTAAGCTGCTAAACCTCCCTGCACCTGCCTACCCGCTCAGAAATAGGCGCCCTGTGACAGCACGCCACCTCCCCATGAGGGGAAAGATGGAAGGGAACAGTTTAAGACAGGATCCTGCCCATAGTGAGTCTCAGTCAGTGTCAGCTGTCATCATCCCCCACCGCCATCAAAGGGGCTCAGCAAAGACAATAAACCCCAAAAGAGAGGGAGCTAGCTGTGTCTCCTCTGAAGTCTAGGGTAATGGTGGAGGGTGGAAGAGAAGGTAAGGGGAGAAAAATAACATTCTGAAAATAAAGCATCGGCACCATCTGCTCCCCTTTTATCAAGTCAGCAATCCCACTCTGGAAGTAGCTGTCGCAGGGAATCAGACTAAGCCCCAAGACTGCTGAAGCATGCAGAGAGGGCTGAAGCCCCGTCTTCCCGCCACAGTCTCCTTCCCCAGGGGCCGCTCCTCTGCGTCATGCACCTCTGAAGCCATCACCCCCGGGACCAGCCAGCCCCATCTGTGCACAGCCCAAGGTCCTTCTTTTCACCTTGGCAAGCCAGCACCTGGATTTTGTGTTCCTGGCAGCGTGCGTGTGGAGAGCAATGGCTGTGACAAGGGAAGTCCAGCTTGCCTCCCTCTCTCTCCTTCCCCCTGGGGCAGATCCATCTGTCAAGCTGCAGAAATAGCTCTGCCCACATTCCTGGTCCAGAGCTGGGTTCTCCACATGGGACCTCCAGGCTGGAGTTACAAATACCATCAGTGTCATCCCAGAGCGGGGACGGCTAGGCCCCTATTCCCCTTAGTCCTACTCCGTTCGTAGTCTGGGGCTGGAGGGGGGCGGTGCGGGGGTTGGCACTTTGTGTGAACAAAGCCGGCTGCAGCAGACAGCAGCATCCTTCCTGCCGGGGAGAAGCGGCTGCCTTCCCTACTGATAACTTAATGACTCTGGCACATTTTCATCAGCCCAACTTGGAGCACGCAGTGGGTATCTGAGCCAGTGGTGCCCAGAGACTAAAGCAGTGACTGAAAGCAATTACGGGATGAGTGTCCAAGAGACAAAGCCTAGGCCTTGGGAGCCACAAGCCGCATCGTATTCCCAGCTTCTGCCCATGGCACAGACACGCAGCCCCTTCCCTCTACAGCTCCACTGACTCCTTCGGCCCGGACACAAATCACAACATCCAGCACCTGCGGGCGGCTCGAGGGCACAGTAATTCAGAGTCTCAATCCAGTCACGAAGCGTGGATCTTATTTTGCAAGTGAGGAAACTGAGTCTGGGAGAGGATAAATAACTTCCCAAATAGCAAATCCAGGATCCAAACCCAGGTCTATCTGCCTTTGGGGAATACAGCTGGAGGGTGTTCTGTGTGTTTTCTGCTTGTCTCTCCTGTCCCCAGCTTCCCCGGGGACCTGGAACTGACCCCCATAGCAGCCTTCTCTCGGGCTCTCGTTCTGTGTCCCGCAACTTGCCAGGAAGAAGCAGATTCAGGAGGATGGAGGGTGAGGAGGTACCCTGCTCTGCTTTTATCCCACTGGGATGTCATCATATCCTCTCCTGCTCAGCCTTTCAGAGCGAACCCACACCCTGCAGGGCTTCACCCACACCCCATTTGGTCAGAAGAGCCATGCATTAGTAGTAGGCTGGCTGGTGGACGTCCTTCCCCTCTCCACAGCGCCATCTGTGGTTGGAGGGAAGTCCACCCCCAGTTCCCCAGGTGGGGAGGAGTCAAAGTGAGAGAAATCCTGTGTGACTCCACAGTAAACTGAGATTGGGGCAAAAGAACAGGAAAGACCCATCTCAGACATGCATTCTCAGGGTGAGCTTGTTATCTCTAAGGACCCTTTTAAATGGCTTGGCTTTTAAGAGCTAACAGGGGCTCCACAGGACTCAGAATAACAGAAGTGCAAAATTCATCTAGGTCCTGCAGTGTTTGCACTTGCAATTGTCTAAGGAGCAAGGAGCAGCCCAAGGCTTCCACCCTGGGGTGTCCCCAAAGGCTGAACTCCAGCAGAGCTAGTTGCTTCCAAGAGCCCTGGGACTCAGCCCTGGCCCTTCTATAAACCTTCTACATATTCTTGGACAAACCCCACTGTGAAAATATGGAAGTTGGATGAGAATCCCTCTAAGTCCTCTAGTACCTCATGGCTGTTTTCTCTAGGCCTTGAAAGGTCTGCATGCCCTTGGAATTTCTCACTCCTTCAGCTACGATAGAGGAATGATATATGCCCCTAGCCATAACATCTGCCCAGGGCCTGTTGATACCCATCTCCCCACCTACCCCACAAGGCTAACAGCTGTGTTCCTCTGATGTCATTTGTTCTTTCAAACCACTCTTAATGCTTATTTTAAACTTAATTATTTGGATAAAATCACAGCAGCTGAGGGAGTAGTAGATTGTAACATCTTGACTTTTTTTTTTTTTTTTTTTTTTTTGTAATACATCTCATGTTAACAGGCTGGCCTTGAACTCACTATGTAGCCAGCACTGGCCTTGAACTCCTGGTTTTCTTTCTTTTGCCTCCCAAGTCCTAGGATCGCAGGTATATATCACCACGCCACACCCAGTAACAGATACATGTCTCAAGGCAACACCCTTTATCTCGTGAGTCCAGAGCCAAGACCTAGTGACCAGCAAGCCCTGCCATAATTAAAGGTAGCCGTTGTGCTTATTTTAGGAATTTACTATATGTGAATGTGGCTCCCAGTTAATAACAGGAAGTAGAGAGAGATGCTGAAAGTCTTTCATTTCAAAATACTATGTTACTTGCTCCTGAGCACCAGAAGAGAGAAGCAGACAGCCCATAAACCATGAAGTTTCCCATCCTGCTGAGAAGCATGGTAACAGAACGCTGGCAATTTGCTACATGACCCTGGGCAAGTGACTTCACCCAAGCCTCAGTTTTCTTGTCTATAAAATGGGGGTGATGAGAGAGAGAGAGAAAAGAGGAGAGAGGATAGACACCTCTGTACACCACAGAGACAGGGTGAGACCTATACCAGCCCAAGACCAAGAAGGGCAGAGTGCGGGGCCTAGCCCACAGTGTGGGCCCTGGAATACTAGCCTTTGTTGCCAATTCATTCGGTTTTACACACTGCTTCCCTAGATCTGACAACTCCAATACCGCTGCACAGAACACAACCAGGGATTCTCCTGGGGTGCTAAGTGCCCTTGTCAGTTTGTATAAAGAAGATAAATATTTATTGATAATATCCACAAAGCAGGCAATGAGCTAATGTTTTCACACGTTCTCTTACTGAGCCTTCCTAGAAACTCTAGCATTCATATCAGGGATGTTTCTTGACAAAGAAATCAAGGTTCATAGAGGCTTTGGGATGTACCCAAGGTCACGGCTAAGAAATAACATGGCAAGGATTCAAACCCTCGGCTCTTGACTCCAGAACCGTCTTCTTTCAACAGTGGCTAGTGAGGCCCATGTTGGTTCATTCCTAATTAGCTTAAAGAGTAAAATATAATTCAATTATATAAAAAACAATTTAAACAATAAATATAATGGCCAACATTTCTGGGGAAAGCAAATAAAGAAAAGTCAAGAATCAGACCCAGTTACTACAGTGACAGCCCCCACCTTCTTGGAGGCTTGTGGGTGTTGCTCTCTGGGGTCCTCTGTACACCTGCTAGGCCTGGGTGACAACCTGACAAATACTGCACCTGGTACGGAGTAGACTTCCACCTTGTGGGACTCCTAGCACCTTTAGGGAACCAAAGTCCATTGCTTCTGTTAGACTTCCGCCTGGGCCTCCTGACACGCTCCCAGCTTTCATGTCAAAGGGTCATCCCTCCAATGTCCTTCCTCTTTCAGAATGTTCCAGTTAAGCCTCCCTTTGTGTCTCAGCTACTCAAGCCCAAGATGCCAGGAGTCACCAGTGCCTCTCTCCGTTCTCAAGTATCTTCCATGCTCTTACCATAGCCAGGCTCTGTGAGGTTTCCTCTCTCCCTCCTTTCTCCTCTCTCTTCTCTCTCTCTCTCTCTCTCCCCTCTTCTGTCTCTGTGTCTCTGTGCCTCCCCTCTCTCCCCCCCACTCTCCATGTGAAGGCCAGAGGACAACCTCCAGTGTATCATTCCTCGAGCACCATCCTCTTATCTGGGGGGACAGATCTCTCACTGGCCAGTAAGGCCCAGGGGTCTTCCTGACTCTGCCTCCCCAGGACCGGGATTTCAAGTGTGCGCAGGCCAGAGGACAACCTCCAGTGTATCATTCCTCAAGCACCATCCTCTTATCTGGGGGGACAGATCTCTCACTGGCCAGTAAGGCCCAGGGGTCTTCCTGACTCTGCCTCCCCAGGACCGGGATTTCAAGTGTGCGCACCACAGCCGCCAGTAGGCTCTGGGGATCAAACTCAAGTCCTCGTGTTTTCAAGGCAAGTGCTTTAAACTGAGCCATCCCCGCAACCCCTGTGGGTTTTCTGACACAAGGCCTGCCCTTGTTTGCCCCATTCATTTTGTTCCTGCTCTCGCCACCATCCAGGCTTCTCTTCGTCTATGTGACTGAGAAAGCCTCTCCCAGCTCCGGGTTCAGGTAACTCACTACATAATCCTGTGGGTTAACATTCTAGGTACGTCCTCAGTTGACAGTGCAGTCGCCCTCCAGACAAGCCTAGCCTGATGAACCGTTAGCCTCTCCTGCTGTAGACACCTGTCACACTACCACACACTGCTCTGGGCAAGATGCTCTGTCTCCCGTCCTGACGTGCTCCCTTCTCCAGCTGCTCATCAAGGGTTTGGGAACTCCCTCTGCTAGGGACGTGGTACCAATGGCCTATGACAAGGTCCTTAACCAGGTGGCACACTGTCTAGCCTGAGGAGACAAACACACAGGCGAACTGTGACCACACAGCTTGAGAGGGAGCCTCATGAGAAGCACACTTGAAGACCATGTAGAAAGCATCCGTGACTGTGGACAGAGGGGTAGGAAGAGATCCATGGCTGCAATCAAATTCCAGCTTTCCATTTGTTCCCTGTGTGACCCTGGGACAGCTATTTAACCCCTCTTCTCCCTAAGTCCTTATCTAAAAGATAAGAAGATAAAAGTTTCTATGTCATGACCCTTCTGTGAGAACAAAACAACTCATATAGAGGAAACCCATAGAACATTCCAGACCCATGACCTAAGTCAGGAACCTTTACTATTATGGCGTCTCTCCACACCTCTGCTGGAGACAGGAACCCATTTAGTCTGTGCTCATTTAAATCGGACTGGAATCTAGATGTATCCTCTGACCACATACACACGCACACATGCACACACACGCACACACACACGCACACACGCACACACACACATGCGCACATGCACACACAGGCACACACACACACTTAGTACTCCTCTGGTCCCTAGAGCACCCAAGGAATCTGCTCAGCTAAATCCTTCTTTGTATGACGAACCTGGTCTTCCCGGGATACTAAGAGACTGGAATTAGCAAAGGTAGGAGAAATATTTCTTCCACCATAATGTGTGCAAACCTTTTATCTATGTCAGTGGCTCTCAACCTTCCTAATGCTGTGACCCCGTAATACAGTTCCTCATGCTGTGGTGACTCCCAACCATAAAATTATTTTCATTGCTGCTTCATAACTGTAAATATCTGATATGCAGATGGCCTTAGGCGACCCCTGTGAAAGGGTCGGACCACCCCCCAGGTTGAGAACCACTGATCTATGTCATCCCAGTTAGCCTGCCCTGTCAGGTGCCCTTCCCCCACTGCACACAGAGGACATGACACCCAGGTCCCGGACACCAGGAGGCAGAGCCACAGCATGGTCTCTGTTGGTTCATTCCAGTCAGGGCAGTGTCCTTCCCCAGCTCTCACCCGGCATAGGCCACACACCCCACCATGACTGCCTAGCCCTGGGCCCTTTGACCTCACAGTTCTGCTTCAAGGAAATAATAAAACATTATACAAGGACTGGGTGGAGGAGGGGCTCACGAGGACCCATCCCTCACTAAGGAGCTACTGACAGCTAACGGCAAAGGAGGAGACATTTTCTTAAAAGTATAGCCACTGGGAGATGCCGACGCCCAAGATGCCATGGGTGCAACCCTAATTAAACTCATTGGATCACCAAATATAAATAAAAATGAATAAATGATATGCAAGTAGAGGGAGGGTTAGTTGGAAAGAGAAAATGGATCAGTGGGGTGGGAAGGGGCACAGAGAAAGGATAATGGGATATATATATATATATATATAAATATATTACATTCGCTTATGGAAAGTGCCATAATGAGACAGACCGTGATCATGTATAATCAATATATGCTAAGAAAAAAGAAGGGACAAAACTGTGTAAAGAAATAGAGCCGACGTTGTTAACCATGAACACGTTCTACACCGAGCGTTTAACGAGCCGAACACTGACTGCGCACAGACACGACGCCATCATGAGCGGTGGCGAGTCCACATTCGAGAATACTAGGTAGCCCTGAAGTTGCTGCCATAGAAGCATATTTGTTGACATGGAAAGACATCCCTCGTGTACTGGTGAGTGGAAGGCATGGGGAGAGCTGGGGAAGGAGAGAATACATCCCAGCCTAGCCTACAAGAAAACAAAAAACAAGAAAACCTCAGACTGAGTTCCCTTTGAAGACTAAGGGGACGCACGGTTTGTCTTCCCCTTTTTGACATACCTACATCTCCTGCTTTCCCTGCATAGATACTATTTCCATAGGGGGGAAATTACTTGCAAAAGTGAAAAGAACCTCTTATCATGGAGTAAAAGGTTCCTAGGGACGAGAAAGTAATTCCAGAGGGCACAGGTGGCTATGGTGAGCATGCTTGGAAGGGAGATTGGAGGAGGCAAGGTCATCCAAAGGCAGGGAGGCTGGGGCAGGAAGCTGGGCAAAGGAAACAGGGCAAGGTGAGGGTGTGCATCAAAGAGAAGCCTCCCAGCCCTGCCTCCGGCCAGCCCTGCCGACACTGGCACCTGTGTCCAGGATACAATGGCATCTACATATTCAAACAGGCCCAGCTTCGTGAGGACAAATGCATTCCATCTCTGGTGATCCATCCCTCCCACAGGCCCTGCTCCACAAATCAAGTTTCTGGGGCACTAAGCCTCCTCCACCACCCCCTCACACACACATACCCAGGGATCTGCAAGATAGCAGCCAGAGACAGCTGAGTGATGGGCCAGCCGCTGCACACGGAGGCACACTTCAGGCGGCGAGCCTGAAGGTCAAGGTATTGGCTTTTTCTTTTGCCATGGTTTGAAGCAGAAAACACAGGAGCCTCGGAGAACGCAGGCCTCCATGCCCTCCAGAGGAAATTTTAATAAGACCGCAATAGTCACCTGAATCTAACTGCCACACTCAGGCTTGGGTGAAACCAGAGTGATCTGAAGGGGACTGAGGGAGAGCAGAGTTCCCCGGACCTCTATGGCCACCCACCCCACCAGTCACCCATCCCACAGCTCCTCCGACTCATGGCCAAATCCCCCTGATGTCCCACAGTGCATGCCTCCTTTCTGTCCCTGGGACATCTGGTCTGGGCAGACAGCCTCACTGTGAAGCTGTTGTGTGGGAGGAAGGGAGCCCACAGCGCAGGGCTGGGTGCTGATCAGGGAGGCCCGGAGCTCTGAGAGATGACAAGGAGGAAATGTCACATCCACTAGAACCAAACAGGGACCCACTTTACCCTATCTCCTTCTTCCTCTAGAACAGCGGTTCCCAGCCTGTGGCTCACGACCTCATTGGAGTCTACCAATCAGACATTTACGTTAAGGTTTGTAACAGTAGCAAAATCACAGTTATGAAGTGCCAACGAAAATAATATTACGGCTTGGGGGGGGGGGTGGTCACCACAACATGAAGAACTGTATTAAAGGGTTGCAGCATTAGGAAGTTTCAAGATCTAGAATAAACATGGCAGAAAGCAGATTTCTCAGAGCAGGAAAAGATTCCAGACCTTACTTTGACATGGCCGCTGCTGGACATGGTTCCACCCTGTTACGGATTGAATGGGAAAGGCTCCCTTCACCCAACCCTGACTCACCGAACACTTGATCCCCAAGCTGGGGGAAACTGATTGGGAAAAATGTGGACCATTTACAATAAAGTAGACCGTTTGGGCAGCAGAAATGATAAGTTATAGCTTGGCCCTGTTTCCTCCCACACTTTCTGTTCTCTGATCTCTAAGGTGTAAGCAAGCAGGCCTCTGTGCCCACAGCCACATTCTTGAGAGCCTGCCTGCCATGAGGGATTGACTATACCCTTTCAAATCAGCAGCCCAAGTAAACCCTTCCTCCCTAAGTAGCTTCAGTTCATAATTTTTAACACAGTAAGGAGAAAAACTAGGTAACATGTACCTCCAGCTGGGTTGCTAAGAGAGAGATCACCCTGTGGCACTTGTCACTGAAAAGTCACAGGCCATATCTGCAGGACTAGGATGCTGGGACAAAGATCCTACTGACAGAGAAACGGGGCTGAGTGGACCTTCTTGATGTGTCAGCACCAGGCATGACTCGGAGGTGAGTCACGCTCACGTGTGTCACCAATCTACTCTAACGTTCTAGTACGGTGTGATTTTAATAGATTTAAATTTAGAAGCCTAGAAATCATATAACCCATTCAATTACAATTACTACCTGACTCCAGCTTGCCAAACTGACACTAGAAGCCACTCAGTAGTGCACAAGCTACTGCCCTCATAAATAAAGAATGCATGTTTATTAACTAATTTCCAAAACTATTTTCTCCTCGGCTCTTGGGAGAACTCCACAGTAGGAGGACATTCTAAACCGGACCTAGACTTGCCATTTCTAGAGCTGAAGGAAGTGGGGTTCAAATCTTGGTGTTACTGTTGAGCAGCTGTGTGACCTGGGGAAGTCCCTTCATCCCTCTGAGCCCTCAGTTTCTTCACAGAAGAGTGAGGTCAGCTTACTCAACTCAAGCTTACTGTGGAGGTTTATGGAGACAGCCTGTACAGAACACCAGGGGCACCACTCAACCCAGAAGGAAAACTCCCTGTGCCCAGCAAAAACACAGGAGCTCCCTTGCTCCTCCCAGAATGCCTACCACATTGAATGTTCTTGACCATCACACCCCAGTCACCATCTTCTTCATGCTGCTTGAACAAAGAAAATATGAAAGTAGGACTCTCCTTGGGTGTCTGTCCTAAGGGCAAGGATCCCACAGAGCAATTCAGAAGGCTGAGTGACTCAGGTGATGACTCTGAACATATCCCGGGAGCCTACACCCAAGGGTTCCTTTCCCATCTGACCCCACTTAGCACTCCAGCTAGAACATGGAATAACGGTACCGTTAGGGCTTCAAGCTACTCAGTAAATTAAAATCGGGTGCAGGATTGTTACATTTTAGACTGAATGGCTGAGCTTTCCCATTGCTGAAAGAACTACCAAGGAAAGATTTGGAGGAAGCCAACTAAAACAGTGAGGCAAGCCAGTGGCGGACTGCCTAGAGAACCCTGGGGCCGTAGAAATCTCCAGACATGGGAGCTGAAGAGATGGCTTAGCCGGTAAAAGCTACAGAAGCAGCAGGACCCAAGTTCTGATGCCAGCACCCATGCAAAGTACTGTGGCGGGATGAGTACCCGAAACCCCAGCACTGTTTGGGGTTGGGAACAAGAGAGTCCTGGAGCTTGCTCACTGCCAGCCCAGCTCCAAGCTCAGTGAGAGACAGGCTCAGACCATGACACAGAGGAATAAAGTAGATCATTCGATGTCCTCTTCTGGCATGCACCCAGAGAGAGAGAGAGAGAGAGAGAGAGAGATCCACAGATGGAGCATTAAAGGGGTTGGATGGTCAATGCTAGAGCCCTCAGGTTAGAATGGGAACCAGTCATCCTCAAGCATCAGCAGACTTGCAGGTTCCCGACCTGGCCCCTGGGGTGCTGATGGAGGAAGTCAGGTGTGCGCCCTGGAATCTGCGTTTTCATGAGCACCTAGGTTATTTCTATGCAGGTGATCCAGATCCACAGTCACCAACAGACTCCCCGACAATGTTCATTTCTGCTGCTTTGTTTTTAGGTAATGAACACTTTTCCTGAGGCAAAAAACAGAAAGTGGAGAAACAGAACTTTAAGCCTCCGAGCTCAGTAAACTCTCAAGCAATTAATAGAGATTGGTTACTTGCTAGAAAATGAAGCATTCATGTGCACGCCATAGATGGAGTAAAAAAAATAAATTACATTTAGATGATTTAATATTTCTAAGATGGAATAAATTCAATGGCTGAGCAAAAGGCAAGAAATCAACCTGAAGTTATCCAACTAAGATAATATTTCAGCCGCCCACTGTGAAAAGGAACCCTGGATCAACCACAAGACATCGACTGTATTAAAGCATACACGCCAGGAAGGGTTAAACACAACGGCATCTGAAAAAAAAAAATGACTATTACCAACCCACATAAATCCACAGAGAGGTGTTTGGGGTCCAAGGTGACCTAATATTTTCATAAACAACTCCAAAGATGGAGTGGGAATTATGCAAATCAAGGCCCAAATGACACAAAAATGGCAGGGATTGCAAGTGTGTGGAGAATGGAATTTAACTACTGGGCAATGTCTTTAAATTTGCCTTTATTGAATCTTGTATATTGAAGTCACACATTATTGTATCTGTTTATTGAGATTCAATGGAGCTAAATGCAGAGTGATTTATGGGGAGAGAGAGATAATCAAACGCCTTAGGAGAAAAGATCCTCCACCTAGAGAGACCCTGGCACCGGACAGATAGGAACTGACTAGGAAGCAGACGTGCACAGAGAGGTTGGGTATTCTCTAAAGATGGAGTTCTGCCAAGAGCTGGTGTATAAATCAACCAAGAAAGTGTCTGCTGCTCTTTGAGCTACTTGATGCTACTTCTGGCAGAAGTGCTTAAATGTAGAACCAGAAGGGAATTCAAAGCACCGAGATTAGGGGTAAGTCCCTACTTCATCTAAGAATACAAGAGATGCTAGACCAATATGCTGACCGAGAGAGTGTCTCCAGCTCCCATTAAAGAAAAACCGATCATGGAAAGCCCAGCTGGACTTGTTGAGAAAGGGCTTATGGTAACACCATCCCTCGGGATGCTGAAGAAGGGCGACAGGACACCTCTCCAGTTAGGATGCATTAGAGATTATTAAAAGCATTCCTTGTCCAGCCTAAGGGTGGGGGGTGGGCTTCATGACCTCTCCAAAGGTCACTTCTACCCCTAGGGATCACATGTCTGAAGGGCACCAGATAAAAATAAAGTCTATTAATCACCAAGCTGTCACACAATGTCCTGAGAGAGCCAGAATGGAGAAGGGCAAACTGCAGTGGACCTTGCTTTATGAGGGAGGGAGAGGGAGGCAGTATGTGTGTGGGCAGAGCCAAGGAAGCAGCTGCTGAGACTTCCGGAAAGCTGGTGTCACCCTGGGATGAGTCCTCCCAACTCTGCAGGGGAAACAGGAGGAGGGAGGGACCCCATAGGGAGGGGAGCAGAGATCAGCAAAGGATACCAAGAGCCCCTGAGCAGTGCGGGAGGTTTGGAGGAGAGGATCTGATGAAAGCACAGAACAAGCGTGGGAGGAAAGGGGTTGGTACACAGGCTCCGTGTAGGAAGGGAGGAGCCAGGAGCCAGGCAAGAGGGCGCTCACAAAGGACACTTCATAGTCCACCAGGACACATGTCAGAGAAAGAGGTGGGCAGAGAGGAATGGGGAGGTGAAGCAGCAAGGAAAAAGAACACCAAAAGACTATCAGCTCAGAATTCCACAAAAGTCCTAGAAACAGGGCCAGTGGGATGGCTTAGCAGGTAAGCAAACCCAATGACCCGAGTTCAATCCCCGGAACCCATGGGTAAACGGAGAAAACCAGCTCCTACAAGTTGTCCTCTGACCACCACACGAGCCATACATGCCCTCTACCCACAGACACACAGTCGATCATCAGTCGATGTAAAAAGAGGTTTTTTTTTTTTTTTTTTTTTTAATGTTACAGAAATAGAGTAAAAGGTTAATCCCACTATAACAACAGAAAGTCACATCCTACCCACTGCCCAGAACCAGTCTCTCAAGGAGTAGCACGCTTGAACTATTTACACATTGGGACACAACTAAATGACATCCAGGAAGTAAGGCCCAGACCAAAGCAGATGCTTCCTGCAAAAGGCACCAGACCCCGTGCCCTGCTCCCTTCTCTTCCTGGAACGCAGTTGCCTGATGGTGATGCGACCTGCAGAAGTCTCGGAAATGTCATCAGCGTGGAGTATTAAGCAGCTAAATGGGGGCCATGGAGTTTGAGTCCCACAAGATGCCATCTCCACAGGGCACAGGACAACATTTGAAATCAAGAGGCCAGTGAAGGGGGGTGGGGGAACACCACCCCATTGTGCTCCTTGTATCCTATCCCTGGGCTTGCTTTGCCACCACAGAGGCTGCAGGACCTAACAAGATGGATGGACACCCAGAGGGACCACCCTGCCAAGTCCTGCCTTGTCTAGCTTTCTACCATTCTCAGAGAAGTCTGCTCCCAGTGTCCAAGCTCTGAGTTTTGAAAGCAGACAAGAGGAGAAAGGAAGACCCCCAAGGGATGTGGTGTTGTGGCTGGCCTCGCCATGGAGTGAGCAGGTAGTGCCCGGTAGAGCAACAGCTAACAGGACAAGGCTGTGGAACCCACCACACCACACCCTGGCACGTGTGGGGAATGAAAGCTACTGCCCTTTTGATGACCACGGTCCCTCCGCACGCCCCTCCCTTGGCCTCTACCCTAGTTGTGTTCTCGGACTCTAACCCAGAAACCAGGCAGCCATTCTTCCAAAAGATGTTTCTGAATCAGAAAAGGAATGGCAGAGACGTATGGAGTGCCATTGGTTAAAGCACACCGGCGTCACAGAAAAGTTCATAACCAGTCCTGCCCAGGACAGGAGAGAGGGAGAGAGAGAAACGGAAATTAACGGGAAACAAACGGGAAGTCACAGAAGCCCAGTACCGTTGTCAGAGAGAGCTTTGGGTTACACTTTTGTTTGTGATTCTGAACTGAAGAACGATGCAGAGGATGAATCTTGAAAGGGACAGGGAACGTGAGGACGCAGGAGGAAAGCCAAGAAGGAGGGGCTGGCATCCAGGAGCACAGATGTGCAGCGGTGGCCCTGCCAGGCCAGCCCTGTGCCCAGGAGGGAATGTGACCGCATGCTGAGAGCAGGAAAGCCCAGTGAGACCCAGGGCTGACATGCATCTGCCAAAGCAGCACAGAAAGACTGGGCTGAGACAGCGCGAGATACTTACTGTCACAGACGTAGGGTTTGTCATGGTCTTCCTGAGAGGCAGCATCGTGTCTCCTCCTGCCGCCTGCGGAGCCTCGAGCCTGGGGAGACATTGAGTACGAGACACTTGTTATTATGACAGCCACTCAGCTCGGGGGCACATGCTCTTTAGGGCCCGAATGAGTCACCTGCATCCTTTGTTCCAGTGCCAAGCCTGCTTTACAAGCAAGGAAACTGAGTCCCAGAGGATCGGGTGACTTGTGCTACAGCACACAGCTCTTCACCTGGCTCATCTCGTTGTTTTCACTGTAACTCCAGGAAGGAGGTACAATAATGGTCCCCTTCTATAGTTGGGGAGACTGAGGCAGAAGAGAGATAAAGGAACTTTCCCACAGCCGTACAGCTTCTAAATGCAGACCCGGGACATGAACAGGAAGTGTGACTGAAAAGCCCTGTCCACGGCTCGAATCTGAAAACCCACACCTAGTGGCATTATTTTGGGGAATGATGGGAACTTTAGGAGGTGGAGCTAAACTACAATATGCAGGGTAAGCATGGGGGCATGCCTTTAAAGGTTACGCTTGTCCTGGACACCCTTCTTCCCATCGCTCGCTGTTTGCTGGTTATGCTAAGGCAAACAACTTTGTGTGGCCGAATACACTGGCCACCGTGGTGTTCTGCCTCCCCACAGACCCACAGCAATGGAGAAAGCCAACTGTAGCTGACCCCTCTGAGACCAAGAGCCAAAATAAATCCCTACTCCTTGAAGTGGCTTTCTCAAGTGCTTTGTCACAGTAACAAAAATCTGACTAATACAGTTCTGTATCTATCAAATACGGGGCCTCTACCATACAGCATCTCTCTACTTCACTGACAGTATAGAAGATGTCAAGCTTGCTCCACAGACTGACAAGCTGATGAACACATTGGGGGTGGGGAGGGGCAGGAAATATAACTGCAGGGTCACCCCAGATTCCTGTGCCTACACTGGCCAAAGGCCTCAGGAGCCCAGTCTCCTCCTTTATGTCAGTAGAGCTGCTGTATGTGGTCTACCTCAGGCCTCCCAGCCAGGGACTAAGACCTCAACCCTCAAGGTCAACTGGAATTGGATTCCTGATACCCAAACCCTGTGCATCTCCCTAGGTAGGTCACATGACCCAAGGAGAAGGGCAGAAGGAGCTAGGCCTCGGTAACAGAGACCAGCCTGAAAGGCTGCCAGCAGCTCTGCATCCCAAGACAGCAGCTTCAGAAAGCAGTGAGACTTATTTATAAGTCACTGTAAGCCCCACGCCACCCTCCTGTAGCACCCTAGCCTCCTGTGGGTCAGCCATTGCTAATAAGTAGTGGTCAACTCCCAGACATTGAAAGGGCTGGCTGTGGTCTTCAGGGACAGAAAGGGTCAGCAGGAGAAGAACATGACAGGACAGCAGTCTGGGGTGCAGGCCCAGGACCTGGTCCAGAGAAGTGGTCCCAAGGATTCATGGTGAAAGGGATGGATTCTCCCACACATACACACTCACAAAGACCAATTCTCCAGGCTTGTGCCACTCACTCTGAAAATATACAATCAACAAAAATTCACCATCAACTCCACCTGCCAAACTATCACTTCTGCCATCCTCAGCTTGTCTTTAAAAAAAAAAAAAAAATGAAATTCCACCTCCCTCCTTGTTGCTACCTCCCTGCCCCCATCCCTGCTAGGGATAATCAGTAAAGCTATTCTCCTCCTTTCCCTCCTCCTCCTCCTCCTCTCCCTTTTCCTTCTCCTCTTCCTCCCCCCTTCCTCCTCCGCCTCCTCTTCTTCATCCTTCTCTTCCTCCTCCCCCTCCTTCTCCTCCTCCTCTTCCTCCCCATACCCGTCATTACTCAGAACTAACCCCAGGAGGAGCTGTGACAGACACTGCTGAGGGCGGTCTTCTTATGGCCCTGGCCCTCCCCACACCTCAGTGAAGCCTGGGACAGCTTGACAAGCACAGCCAGCAGCCCTGTCACAGCCCCTTGGAGCAGAAAAAAAAAGCAAGTCAGGCAGAATGAGGAGGCCACAGCAGATGCAGGAAGGGGCTCTGCAAGGCTGGCCACATGTCAAGGCAGGAGACGAGGCGGCAGGCAGAACAGAAGCACCAGGCCTTCTGAGGAGAGTAGGAGGAGAGAACGGCCCTGCTGAGAGCCAGGCCTCCCCCCTGCAGCTGGGCTGACCAGCAGGGAGCTGCGGGCTCCCGCACTCTCTGCCCCTTGGTTTTGCCAGACCGGGAAGCTATAGAGCATCTGAGGCAGTGTGTCTGGGACTCTCCTGATGTGATGGAACTCGATCTCCTGGAAGACCTGGGCTTGACAACTCAGAATCCTATGTGTCCTGCTCAAATCCCTTCCTCCAGGAAGCCCTCCCTAGCCCGCTGATGTCCGCTTGAGTCCTTCCATTCTCTCTCTTCTCCTCTGCCTCATGTTCACTCACAGCACTCGGCATGATCCGGCACACTGTACGTGTGTCGGCTTACTTGTTGAGTTTCTGTCTGCTCCACAAGAGGTAGAGCCCTGTCTGGCTGCCAGTATTCTTGGAAACGAGCACATTCCTTAAATGGCTGCCAGGTCATTACATCAACCCAGCAGGCAGTGAGTTGACCATTGTTGTTGTTCCTCTTTATCTGTATCCCAATGCCATTGGTTCTTCCCTTAGAGGCCATCAGCTGATCCTGAACTCCCTAGGAAAACCCCTCGCTGGGGCTCTGCCTCCCCACTGCCCAGCCTAACCCACCCTGCACGACAACCCGGCCGCATAGACAACAGGGACGAGAGGTAGGAGCTTGAGGTCATTCATTCATTCACACACTCTTCCATCGCCAGCTATGACACACAGCCAATGGCAGCCTACTGACAACCCAACAGCCTCGCCCCAGGCTCATGCTGTGTCTACATCTCTGTCTTCATGGTTCCTTTGGTGGTCACTTCCCCGGTGCCGTCCACAGTCAATCTACCCCTCAGCCCTGCCAGAATCCCACTCCTCCAAAACTCTTCCTCTTGCCACACTGTAGAGTAAAACCAACATTGTTTTTAAAGACTGACAGGCCTAAATTTAAATTCTAGATGTATTTGTCAAGTACTCGTTACTGTCACAAAAAAAAAAAAGCCTGAGGTAGGTACTTTCATAAGGAAAACAGGTTTATTTTGGTTCATGGATCTGGAGGTGCAACATGTGGGAGACTCATCTGGTGATATCCTCTTTGCTACCAAAATCCACTAGCATCACAGAGCATAGCATAGCAAGAAACAGGGAGCCCTCGTCTGTGTCTCTTTCGGTCCTTCTCCCTCTTCTTATTGATCCCCAGAACCCAATCAGGAAGCTTTACCTGGGCTTACCTAATAACCCCAGTCACTTTCCAAAGGCCCCTTCTAAATGCTACAGCCATCCAGTTTCTGACCTTTCTACATTTCCCAGTGGGTTTTAAATTTCAGCACATGAAGTCTCAGGGACACTCAAGCCACAAGCAGAGCAGAGATAGCACCCGCTACGTCATAGAACAAGCTACTCCTCTAAGCCTTAACTTGCTCATTTATAAAATGGGCAAGAGCAGGCCAGATGTGATGGTGTTCATCTGTTACCCCTACACTCCCCAACCTCCATCAAGAGATAGAAGATATATAGATATATAGATATATAAAGTTTAAGCCAACCTGACCTACACAGAAAGTTCCAGACCACCCATGGCTACTTAAAAAGATGGTGTCTCAATCAATATATACGTAAGTGAATGAATAAAATGGGCACAGAATCACCTCTGCACCCCAGTTGTTGATGGTTAGAGTTAGGAGTGTAAAGCCATGAGACACAGTAAGTCCACAGGAAGTGTTCAATAACTTCTTGACCCTCCATGCCCATGTGGATCCTCTAGACTCTGTCTGTATTTGGTTAATACATGATGAGAAGCCTTCCGTCCTCTTATTGTATCGTGAGTCTTGGCACTTCCCCACTTTCAGTGTTAGTTCCTTGAGGGAAAAGATGGCATTTTCTACATTATTGTGAACCCCTAACATTCTGCTGGGCACACAGCACACAGCTCTTCCACGTACATCAGCTCTGATGATTCCTGCGATACTCTGTGTGCTGGACCAAGCGTGTTGCTATCCCTTCTGTCAGCTGATGATGGTTCTGAGTGGGCCCATGACTTGCCCACAGTCCCAGAGCCAATGGAAACAGCAGGACAGGTTTCCAACTCTGGTTCAGAATCCTTTGAACCTTACGTTCCAAAGGAGACCCATCCTTCCTCCCTGAGGATGCTCACCTCCCATTGGGGGGCCATGGCAGGTATAACTGTACCACAGGGCCCTCTGCCTTACTGGCCATAGGTGGGTAGGCTCAGGAGGAATCAACTGATTACTAGGCCAAGCCTATTCTAACTCCAGATTCTACCTTCAAGGGTCTTGAAACTTGAAAACAGTGACCCCTGTTGGTCACCTGAAATTGTAGGGACTCTATAAATTCAGGAGTTCTAGGGTCCTGTGCACAGAAGGAGCAGGGATACCCAGATACCCAAGAGAAGAGAGAGAAGGAAGAGCCCATGGGTGGGGTCTCTATTCTCCTCGGTTCTGATCCCCCATCACCTTCCTGCCCTTCTTGTGATCTGGATCTTCAGAGATCACTCACATTTGAGTCAATGGCACCAAGGTTTCAAATCCTTCCCATTTTTGCTTGAAGCCATTGAGCTTCCTACAACAAAAAGACCTGGAAGGAGGATAAACAAGACTCCAGCCAAGGGCAGTTCTTCTATAAGTGTCCAGGGATGAGCAACAAAGCTCTTCTCCTATAGGCTAGAGATACATCTCAGTGGTTAAGAGCACTTGCTGCTCTTCCAGAGGATCCAGGTTCAGGTCCCATCACCCATAAGTCGGCTTACAACCAGGGGATCTGACGCCCTCTTCTGGCCTCTGAGGACCATGCACTCACCTGGGCATAACCATATGCACATAATTAAAAATAAATATTTTTTAACAAAAGCTATTCTCCTGGTGCCACTAAAAGATCATTTGCCTTTTTCATTTTCATTTTCTCACAAGTATACAGTAGGGTTTTCCAGAGGCTACATGACATTTGACAGAGCTTTCAGGGTGCGTTTGTATATTCATGAGCTCCATTCATAAGCTGAATTCTGTCTTAATTTCTAATATAGCAAATCATTAGTGAAATTAATGTCACCTGTTATACCCAGAACAATAGCTTTGAGGGACTGTCAGTATTTGTTAATGGTGTAAAGAATTCCCGAAGCAGAGAGAGAAGGGGAGGGCACTGCCCCACTACCTTAGCATTGAAAACATGGTCTTCAGCAACATCCAAGAGCTTTCTTACCATCAAGGCAAGAACTTAGCTCCATATCCCAGAACTACCACATCAGAATTTGCTCTTGGCCAAAATCCCCAGGGTCTTCATGTGCACATACGAGTTCAAATACTGAGCTATACCACAAGTGTACCAATAACTACTCATTTGATTGATAGTTTGGTTGATTGACTAATGATTGATTGATTGATTAAAAATACAAGGATTGGTCACAAGAAATGGTCATAATTTCTTAGGTTAAAGTTAGCATGGACAAAACTATTAGTTGTTGGGTATGAACGGTCCTCACCCCTCAGAGAATATATAGTGTCCAAACTCCTCTTATCCGCTTTGCTTACAATATCCTTCCACGCCTATCCTTTATTAAGCACTCAAACTTGACTGTGGGCTATTCTTCACGTCTTTCTTACTAACAAATTGAGGCCCAGGTCACAGAGGTTACATGATTCACCCAAGGTACAGTAGGTGGCAGAGCTAAGATCGGCACTCCAGGGGTAGCAGTTAAAATAAGGGAAACCCATCCAAGACTCATTACCAAAGCACTGGCTCCCTTCATATTTAGAGTGGCTAGGGTCTTGTCAGTGGTCTATGGGATGGAGACTGGGTTCCTCCTGCATTCCCAAAGAGCTCCCGGGTGAAACTGAGGCTGGAATCCAGACTACACAGGGAGACGTCAAGCCCTGGTGTGGTTGCTCTCTAGCGACCAGAAAGTTCTAGCAGCAGCTGGAAAGCACCTTAAAGCTGTGAATGAGGCAGCTTCCCATACCTGTTCATCCCCAAGACTCACTCATACACCCTCTGCTTCCTCAGTGGCTCTCAGCATGGTGACATGTCTGCCATCACTGTACAA
Source organism: Cricetomys ansorgei (assembly GCA_026225945.1). Taxonomy (NCBI): domain Eukaryota; kingdom Metazoa; phylum Chordata; class Mammalia; order Rodentia; family Nesomyidae; genus Cricetomys; species Cricetomys ansorgei. Next base: position 6,980,622 of record JAMJFZ010002869.1, read on the forward strand.
CCTGGAGCCATTAGCTGTCACTCAATCATGAAGTTCAAAGGTGACTTTTCTTCCTGCTTTCCTTGTTCAGTTCATTCATTCAGCCTAGACATTGGCCACATGCAGGGTCCTGGGCCAGGTAGGACTCAGTAGAAAAAGCACAGATCTGTGTTCAAATCCTTCTTTCTTTCTGACCAGATTGAGCAAGCCGCTTAACCTTTCTGGAATTCCAGCCACACTTGTGCAGTCACATTTCCCAGTAGCTGCTCTTTTAAAAGAGATGAGATAGGCTAGCTGGGAGTGTAGCTCAGTGATCAGCAACTAGTTAGCACATTTAAGCCTGGGTTCATCCCCTAGCATTCCCCCCAAAATTGCAAAACAATGAGACAGGTGCATTTTAATTTTAATAACATTTTAACCAAGTATAACAAAATAGTTTATTGTTAAAACTTACAGAAATTAACAATGAGATGTTCCACATCCTTTTTGTTTTTAATTCTAAGCCATCAGAATGTGGTATATACCGTACGTTTACAGTCCCCTCCAATCCTTATTTAGCATGTGCTGAGTAGCCGTGTGCAGCCAGTGGCTGCTGCACGGACTGTTGGAAATGGACAATGCAGAACATAAAGCATCATCGTGGCTCTCTCTAGAGGGCTCACCCGGGAGCCCTTCACCCCACCTGGTTTAGAGCGAATATGAGAGCCAGTGGCTGCTGTCAGGCCTGACACCTCCACTGAAAAGACGCCAGCCCCTACTCACTAATGGTAATCCCCATCTTCTACACTGAGACCAGGAGTTCTGGGACCACGAACTCTACAAAGTCTGGCAGGGACAAGCGAGGGGTGGGAGCAAGTTGGGAGGCCAGCAGCTCTTGGCATTCAGAACAGACACAGAAACTCCATGCCCCTAGGTCTCCTTCAACGATGGACTAGATGTTCCTCTTATTACCACCGCCACCCCACATACACCACGGTGAAGTAATACGGCCAGCAAGTTTACCCACAGCTGCAGGGAACCACTAGGTGAAACCCTCACGAGGAACGTCATAAGAAAGAGACCAGGCTGGCATCAGCAAATGCCAGTAGAACACCACTGAAGGCAGAACAGCCTGGCAACACACTCCTCTGAAGTGATAAGAAGTACCCACAGGAGGTGCTTGCCGCTCAGAATACACACACACACACACACACACACACACACACACTCACAGACGGGGGTGGGGGGGAGATCCTGAACCTATTCAAATCTCCAAGCAACAACAGTGCTCCTCGACCCACAGAGAACATGATCCAAGACACCCCACAGAAGCCTGAACTTGAGCCCAGGAATCGAATGCCTTGCCCATCTTAACTAAGTACTTATCACACACAGTGGCCATAACTTTTGTACTTCTGGGGTGAAACAGCAAAAGTAGCACAAATTCCTTTCTCCTTCAGAATGTCACAGAGAGAAGGATCGTTCTTACTACAGAGTTTACCAACCTTAGCCCATGATGCTCTCCTTAAAACTCAAAAAGAGAACTTCTGCTTTTTCACTCCAAAGAAACTACTAACAGGTTCTCTTCAGCATGTCTGAAGCATATCATTACTATTGCACTTCTAGGCAGGTAAGCATACACAGAATGGACACCCTGGGCAAGGGTGGTGGGTATTAGAACAAGGAATATTTGTGTTGCATATAAAAATCCCTACTAGAGATACACACTGGATTATATAATGAAATGTATAGGATCTACTTTCAAATATTCCAGCGGGAAACAAGCCCATGGGCCAGCAGTAAGTAGGAGAAAAGAGTGCACAAGACAAAACAGTAGAAATACGGGTGATTAATGAAGATGGTAACAGCCCAGTAAAAACTGCACCACCATTAGCTGCCCTGCCCAGACTGAGAACTCTGGCTCTTATCTCGGTTCACACTGCAGCCAGCCCTAGACTTCATGCCACAATCACCTGGGAAGTTGCTTATAATATAGCTCAAGGTCTGATCCCAGATCTAATAACTGTATATAGGTCCTGGGTATCTAATTTTGGTAGATATTTTCTGTGGTGCTACGATATACAAAACACAGATTTAGGGAAATTATCAGTGGGTCCAAACTCACAGGGCTCACGGGACTGACTTCTCACCCCTCGGAAGGGAAAATTCCTACCTACAACTGTTAGAAGCTAGACCCTCAAGCCATCAAAAGTGGATTCTGCCATGAAGAGCCATGGTCCTCCCTTGGAGGTCCCTCTCTACCTAGTCATCACCCGATGCCCTTGGGTATCACTGAAGGTGATCACAGAACACTTGGCTGAGCAAGACGACACTGGAGAATCAAATAGAATGTCTGAAAACACAGTCTTGGGCAGCTCACTTCCCCCCTTGAGAACCACCCAGTGTTTTCTTTCTTCCCATCAGGGTCTCTCTGTCATTCCCAACTCTGACCTCTTTCCTGTCAACACAGGGCCACACGCTTCTAAAGTTCATGCAAATCCCATTCAGGGGACCATAGCCACAGCCCGCCTGCTTCCCTAGCCGACTTCCAATGACTCTGCCCAGGGAAGCATGTCCCAAGGCAGTTATTGTGATCCTGTCATTCTGATGCAATCCCAGGAACAAGCCAGGCAAGAACTCCTTTCATGATGGAATCTCAGAAAAGTCTTGCCCTCCATTCTCCCAACTGCAAGCCCCTCAGAGTGCCCTCTGTTTCTTCTCCTTCCCCTCTTGCCAGCTCTGGACTTCGCAGCCATGCCCGGCCTAGGGCTTCCCCAGCATCTTCATCAGAGCAGTCTCCAAGTAAGACCATGAGGTGTATCTATCTAGGTACAGAGCCCAGCAGGGACGGACGGCCTATCAGGCCTCGGCCTCCTGACTCCTCCCACTTACCCGTCCTCTGGTCCTATTCTTGCGCTTGGGAATATCCTCCTCCAAATCCTCTTCTTCATTCCCTTCTTCTACGTTTTCATCATTTTCCAAAACCCTCTGAAATGACAAGAAAATCAAACACAAGCGTTGAGAGATGAAATGCAAGGGTAAGAACCACCGAAGGGTGGGTTGGGGTACCCTGGGGTCTTTGTTCTTCAGGAAAGCAGGGGTGCTGCCGCTGCCGCCTAAGAGTTTGAAGCCCCAGCGGATCCAGACATTCTCAAGCCTCAGACCTCTTCCAGCCAAATCTTCCCAGAGCACTGACATTTCTCAACTCTTTTTACACCCAACCCCGCCTCCACCAAGAAAAGAGGTTTTTGGCAAGAGCATAAGAATGTTTTTCCACTCGGGGCCAATTTGTCTTATCAAAACTTACTGTCTTTAATATGACGTCTTCTTTTGTTCCCAAAGAGCCACTTCAGAATATAAAAAGCCATTTCTCCTTTCCCTACCATGGTGGAGCTCTGCCCCACTTGATAAAAGCAAGGAGTTTCCTGTTCAGCTGGCCAGAGTACAGCCTTAACATGCTGCTGGTAATAATCCACTGTCAGTTGTTGTTAAGAAAAATAAACTTCCAACAGGCTGTTAGTGGCACATGCCTGTAATTCCAGAACATGAACAGGAGTTCAAGGCCACCCTCAGTTACATAGTAAATCTAAAGCCCATTCAGAGTTATGTGTGAGACTCTAAGAAGATAGATGACAGATAGATAGATAGATTTTCATCACACTCCATGACTTACAATTGAGCTTTAAGTTCATAAATTCCAATGAGCTCCTCTAATAGGCCTCAGAACATGGCAACACAAGGGCCAATTTCCATTTTAAAGGTGCATAAACTGAGACTGAAGACAGTTTTGACTATTCACAATCATCCAGCAAAGCCATGAGCAGAGCAAGGTCAGGTTGGTGAGCTTAGCTTCCCACTCATTCCCCAGCCCTTGCTGCTGAGACTCTAGGTGCATTGCAACAGACACTTCTAGCAGGACCTGAGCATTTTACTCCCTCCACAAAAGGAAAGGAGAGAGGCAGGGGATGCTCCTCTGGGTGCAAGGTAGGGTGAAAGGTCATAGAGGACCCAGTTGCTACCAGGGAGCAGGATATGAAGGAATGGACTTGGAGCCAGTAGAGTCCCTGTCAGGGGCCTACGGGGTGGGAGGAGCTTTTCATGGGCTCACTAATGTGACTTTGAGCAATACAATGTTTTGTGCCTCTTTTTACGCCATAAAAAACTAGCAATTCTTGGCTCTATAAGCATTTGCCCAATGCTGACTACATGAAGGCACTAAGCCAAGCTAAAAACAAATGGCTACAGTCCTGGCCCCAAGTAGACCTTAAAGTATACTAAAAGGAAGACAGGTTTAAATCACTTATATAATTGCATAACTCCCCCCCCCCGCCCCGCTCATTGTTGCAACGAGTGTGCAAGATAAGTTCAAGGTGCTGTGAACGGGTACACCAAGGGAACTTTGCTTGATCTGAAGGTCAAAGGAGGCTTTCCTTAGTCTGGGACAAAGAGCAAGGAGATGAGGAAGATGAAGAAAGAATGAGTGAGAGCAACTCAGACACACTTCCAGCTTTGCAGAAGAAGGACTGTGCATGTGAATGGGGACTGAGGAGATTCTAGACCAGCAAGAGCTGCTGAAGCAGTTGGAGAACCACAGCTTGACCAGCGGGGAGAAAGATTACAGTGTGACCAGCGCTAAGTGGCTTGGGTAAAGATGGTGAAGATGGTGCTGTAGGGGTAGCAAGTATCTTATGGCAAAGGCTGCAGCTCGTGGTGGTGCAGAAGTCACACCAACTACGTTAAGGCTTAGAAGGTGGCACACGCTGCCTGTACAGTCTGATGTCATCATTACTGCTCAAATGGTCTCCAGGACAACACCTCTGCAACTTGTCTTCAAAACAGGAAGCCCAAGGGGGAAGTACCAGAATGTCCCACTCTAGTCTTACTGCTGGCCACTCAGTCCTTCCAAAGGACACAAAACATTTCCTGTGACTTTATCTTCTCCTCTAGTTGTCTTTGGGAAGTCAGCGACTGATAGCATGTGGTGGTTTGAGTGAGAATGTCCCCCATCGGCTCAGATATTGGGATGTTTGGTTCCCAGTTGGTCAGGCTGTTTAGAAAGGAGTAGGGGGTGTGGCCTTGTTGGAGAAAGTATGTCACTGGGGGTGGGCTTTGAAACTTCAAAAGGCCATGCCAGGCCCAGTCCCTCTCTCTCTGCCTGTGTGGATGGGGATGTAAGCTCTCAGCGACTCCTCCAGTGCCATGCCTGCCCGCCGCCACACTCCATCATGATGATCATGAACTAACCTTCTGAAACCATAAGCAAGCCCCCAAATGTAAGTAGTACTGGTCATGGTGTTTTGTCACAGAAATAGCAACCCGAACTAAGGCATGGCACTTACAGATAGCTCAGCCAAACTTCAACATCAAAGAGAAATGTCCTTGTCTGCTGGACATGGCCTCTGGCCCACAGCTAGGAGATGTTGACTAGGATCCAGAACAAGCTTCTTGGCTTCTTGACCTTAAAATGGGGTCAGTAGTCAAGCCAGGTAAGGCCACATCAGATACTCTACCACCTTGGGTGAAAAACGTAGGATGAATACAAGGTGCCATTGTGACTACTACAGTTGACTGTATCTTACAAACTTTCCAGGTCTTGAAGTCATTTAAAAACCACAGCAAGTTCCAAGTGCTGGTATCTAAAGGTCATCCATTGCCTCTGGCATCTCAGTACAGTTCGGATGCCCCTGTTATATTTCATGATAAGGAATGGGTTACACATAACGTGGATCCTGGGCTGGAAGGTGAAAAGGGGGTGAAGACCACTGGGCTGGTTCATAAGTGCCTTATGGTCTCTCAGTCCAGGAGCAAGCTGACTTCTCCCTTGAGTTTCCGCCTCACTTGCTATCAGCTTGTGACTCTGGGAGCCTGAGTCTAAAACACTGGCCTCAGATACACTGCCCCCACACGTCTTCATTTCCTGCCATGCGATCCTGACCGCAGACGCCTATCTACCTAACTCACACCATGGGAGGAGCCAGGAGTTCCTAACAAAGGAAGCCTCCAGGGGAACTCAGGATTAGGAGCTAAGGACAGAGGGCATCCAACATAACTGACCCCTCCCACCACCCACCACACTCTGGCAGCCCCTGTCCATAGACATCTAAAAAACAAACACATTTTTAAATAACTTCTCCTACTGTTACTCTAAATAGTCTTTATTGTAATGGTAACAATGATTTGTGCTTGGGTTTTTAACAATGAAGAGGGATGAAGGAAAGGAGGGAAGGAAGGGAGGGAGGGAAGGAGGGAGGGAGGGAGGACGGAGGGAGGGACCTCACCGCTGTCCCTGCCTCTTCTCCATGCAGATCAGGAAAGGGAGGAATCTTTATGAAATCTAAATTCACTACCCTGTTCAAAACCCTCCAAATGGTTTCCTTGTCATTTCACATGAAGCCAAAAAGCCACAGCTAGGTCTCCAGAGGTCTGGCTCCTGCCCACCTGCCCTGCTGCCCCACCCTCAGTACTGTACTCTGACCATGGAGCCTTGGGGCCTTCTATCTGTCTCTAGACAAGATGAGCACTGACCTGTCTCAGAGCTGTCACTCCGGGAATCTCACATGGCTGGCTCCTGTCATTCCACAGGACTCTGGTTAAACCCATGTCCCTTAGGACACTGCCCAACCAACCCCCCCCACGCCCCACCCCCGTTAATGCTGCTTCCTCCTGCTGACCTTCATTTATCCAAAACTGTAATTCTCTTGTTTGTTCACTTGTGTTTCTAACTACCGTGTCACAGTAGAATTTGAGTAGTCCTCAGCACCTAACAGTCCCTGTTCCAAAGAATTATCCCCTTCAGTCAAATGCACACAGGAAACGCATACATGGATAAGAGGGATGAAAAGGTATACAGTCTGTTATATGTGTAATTTTGCAATGCAAAGTCATTAAGAACTTAAACTCAAGTGGTCTGTGGTCTAGTTTTAGCTTCAGTCCACCTAGACAGCACAGCCCCCACGCTGCGCACCGGAAGCCACGCTGCTGACACCAGACAGCATGCATCCTGGCCCAGAGCCACGTGACAGCAACTCAGACTCACTCTCAGCTCTACAGAGGAGGAGCTACATGTCGCTGGATATCCAGGCTTCTGGGCACTGGCTCCATACCAATCACTGATCCTGCCAAAGTACACTGATGGGGCAAAAATACTAACAGCGGGGTCGTGGGTGGTACAGAGATGACACAGGAGCTAATGTGTGACTAGCTAAACACACACACAAGGAAGAAAGCGGGAAGTGTCCCCAACACGCAAGTTAAAAACAGGTTACCCTGGTTGTTGGGGCCAAGAAAGGTTTGCTAGGGAAGGTAGTGCTGAGGCTGAACCTGACCGCTGAAGGAAACACACACCAGCAGGCCAGAGGAAGAAGGCTGAGGAAGAGAAGAGAACGAGTCCGAACACTAGACTATAAAGCAGACAGGAGAGGCCCGAGAGGGCCATGTCTACCACGCTGGATTTGTTTAGCAGAGACAAAAATATTAGGAAGGAAGGGGCAGAAGCAAAGCTGTGCTTAGGACTAAAGCAGCAATGCAGAGCAAGTGGGACCCGGGGAGGGTCAGAATCAGGGCCCCCAGGCATTCGCTCAAGCAGGCATTTACTGTGCAACTACTGTGGTCAAGCTGGGCATGTGCACTTAAGATGCATTAGTGAGCAAGGTGGTTGGGGGCTTCCAACCTTGGGAAGGTTACATTCCGCCAGAAGCATAAACAATCACAAAAAATAAGATTCAAAGAATACCAGATGGTGATAAGCACAACAGGAAAAGAAGAAGAAAAACAGAATACATGAAAGAGGCAGGCACACCCAAAGGTGAGATGAGAGCTCCATATGTCTGGGGAAGGACTTCCCACACAGAGCAAACAGCGGAGGCATGCCCCATCGGAGAGAGGCAAAAGGCCCTTGCTTTCACGCAGGCCTGAGCAGCCATACATAAGAGTTCCTTCCGCTAGGGTCATCCATCCTCTCAAAGGAATAGTGATCAGCATTAGAAGGAAATGAGCTATGACATCAGGAAAAGTCACGGAGGAAGAGTCTGTGTGTATTCAGAAGCGGATCTGACAAGCCTAGCCTATGTGGCCAGGCTACAGGGCTGGGGAAGACATTTGCAGCAGGGGCTGGGAGCGGAAGGAACGAGTAGTAGCGGGACACAGTTGGTTTCGGGCAATGAAATCTTTTCCTGTACCGCACTCCACGCGGTGGACTCACGTCGATATACATTTGTCCAAGCCCACAGCACGCGGCACACCAAAAATGAACACTACATAAACTGCGGGTTCTGGGGGGAAAGGCCTGTGGAAGAAGGCTCACCGATGGAAACAGACGTGAAGGGTGTTAATAATGGGGGGTAGGGGAGGTGAGAAATCGCTTTACTTCCCTTTCAGATTTGCTATGAGCCTAAAACCGCTAAAGAAATCTTCGTTTTAAAGACTCTCTAGGGCGCGCGTGGAGAAATCGTCAAGAAGGCAGCTAAGGTACTCAGATCAGAGACGAGGCTGGGACGGTCAGGGCAGCAAAGGGGACGTGGGATAACGGGCTACACCCTGATTCCGGCTGAAGGCACTGCACACGGGACTGCGGATGCATGGGGTGCTGGGTGTGAGAGGGGCTGGGGATGCCAAGTTCAAACTAGCGAGGATCTCCATGAGGGCTGCGGCTCGTGGAAAGGGAGGAGGCGGCAACTAAGTGGGAAAGATTTGACCATTCATCCTAACACTGGAAGGGCAGGGGAGGCCAGACTCACAGTCACCTAGCATCTTTATGGAAAGCCAACTCCATGTTGGCTTGAGCAAGGACTGAGTGCACCACAGTGAAACTCACCATAGTCCCCGGCACGCAGGTATTGACAAAACACCAAAATGATAATATTATTAATATTATTATTAGTGAGGATTTTAATAAATTAGTGAACTAACTAAATGTTAAACTAAATATAAAATGAATAAATATGAGATATACAACAGAAAACGTAAAAATTTAATATATAATACAAATGTAATAGAAATGCAATTTAACTATACTTAGTTGCGAATAATATTAGGCTCTGTGCCCCCCATGGGGTATTAGATAACACGGAGCTGAGGTATGCTGAGCAGGAGAAATGGTAGGTTCACGCCATCACAGTGATGTCTGAGAGCTTTACAGGTGGTGCACACAGAAGGCAGTGAACATGTGACGTCTGCAGCAACTGTCCCTGCCTGGGGCTGGGGCTGACTAGACTGGCTTTGGAGGATGGTTCAGTGGTACTGGGAGAGGCTGAGAGACCTGGTGAGCTCGGGCTCAAACTGCGGTATAAGGAAAGGCACAGAGGTGAAGCAGGGGCCCCGATGAGTGAAAATGAGGGGCTGCTCATGGCATAAAGGGGAGGGCTCTGTCCTGTGCCTGTTATGTCTTCAGGACTCAGCCCAGTACCTGGTGCTCAAAAGGCTCGGTAAACACAATTTGAGTACCCACACAGAAAAATTGGAGAGGGGAACAGATTTGAGGGAACAGTGATTTTTTCCCTGGGGGTAGAAGGATGCTTTCTATCCAAAAGGAGCTTCTAAGCTTCCTGGCAATGGTGCTACAAGGACCACACGACACAGATGCATCCCTTCCCCTAGAAGGTAACCAGGCACCAGGTGGTGGTACCCAGGGGCTCCCTTGGCAGGTGCAGAGTACCTGTATTTCCTGGATGCTTTCCTCCTCTCTGGCATCCACCTTCTTCTCCACTCCCTCACCACGAAGCAAGGCTTCCAGTGTGGTACTCTCAGAGGTAAACCCATCTTTCTTCAGGGGCAGCTCTACTTCTGGAAAACAAACACAGACAGACAGGTCAGGCACCCGGAAGCAGTGAGACAAGAAAGGTGATCCTGGGGATATGCAGGGCTCAGAGCTCTTGGGTAGGATTCAAACAGCCTATGCTGTCTCCTCCTGACAAAGAGAATCACAGAACACAGGAGTTGGGTTCAGCTTCTCCACCAATGCACAGTCCTGGAGATGGATCTCAATCCTGAGCACCCCGTGGGGCAAACTGAGGCAGAACAGATGGGTATCTTCTAGATGTAGGATCAGACTTCTTGGGTCTCACCCCTGCTTCTGCCACTCTGGGAGTATGTCTTTAGGCAAGTGCTCAAAGAGTTTAGAGCACATTTCTCCATCTATAAGGGGGAATAACAGTGCCCAGGATCATGGGTTTTTTGAAATGTTCAAGCACACTAATGAGGTCTGATTGTTATTGTCTTCAAGGTCTCCCCTTGGCCATGCTGGCTACCTAGCTCTTCTCTGTTCCATAAAAAGTTAGCAACCTCAGAGAGGCTGCTCATCAATTCACAGGAGAGGTAGAGGCCCAAGACCAATGGAAACGAGTTACAGTAATGCCTAACAGGCCCCAGGCAGCAGAATAGGAAGTCAATGTCATTGTGGCAAGAGTTTCAATGCACCAAACCTGGAGGGATTGGTAAAGTAAGACTGCAGGGCATTTTTCTGTAGACATTAGGGTTATCTTGCTGGGCCTGTGATTCACTGGGTTTGGACATTGAAACTCACAGTACCCCCAAAGCTCTTGTGTGGAAAGCTTGGTTCCCAGGGTAGTACTGATTGAGAGATGGAGGGACCTTGAGGGGGTGTGTACTAGTGAGAAATGTCCTTGAATCTTTGGGGACTGAAAGGGGGCACGTGACCCTGGTCTCTTCCTTCCCTCTCTCTTTCCAGTCATGAGAGGAGTAGTTTGCTCCAGGCACACACTTGCTATCTGGGGAAGCCCAAAATATGGGTCTACCGGGACATGAACTAAAATCTTGAAAACTGTAAGTCAGAACAAACCATTCTCTTTTTAAGTTACTATCCCAGGTGTTCTATTACAATCATGGAAGGCTAACGCACTGGGCATGCTTAGCAAGGATAGGGCTGGAGGCAGGCTGCTCCTGAGAGAGACCAAAGAGAGCTACTGACTCTTCCCCAAGGTGTTCCCCCAAACTCTTGACAGAGAATTTATTTTTTTTTTAAGAATAGGAAACTAAGGTATAAGTGACCCTATTTTGATTTACTATATAGTTTTCCTCCAACCTCTCCTTGAATGGAGACACACACACACACACACACACACACACACACACACACTTAGATATGTGATCCCCACCAGCTAAGGAGGTCATAAGAACAACCAGGTGAAAGAAATCACTCATTCACATGGGAGAATCACAGATTTAAAGTAGGGATCATTGACAGAGCCGTGGCTAGGACAAAAGGAGTCAATGAGGAGGAGGAGGAGAGCCAGGGGAGCCGCTCCACCGCTGTTCCCAGAGAGACAGAGAGTGCTTGCTGACACACAGGGCCTGGGGCTCAAAGCCCTGGAAACCAAGGAACCAGTGATGGCGCTGTCTCATCCTCTGTCTCCTCCCACATTGGCCAGCTTCAAACCAGAGCCAGCCGCCAAGGGGCTCAGCTGCTGCAGCCCACCCAGGGCTAGAGCACAGAGCAGAGTAAGGACAAAGAGTGGGCCTAGAAGGACAAATGGAAACAGGTGCCACCATCACAGCCACTCCCCCAGGCTCTCTCCCGACTCCATCGGAACACCATCTCCTCCACCAAAACACTCAGGCTGACAGAAGGTCACTCCAACGTCCGGACAGCCCCCAGAAAAGGTTGGAGGAAGGAGCATCTGAGGTTTCTTTTGAGAACTTCCTTACCAAAAAAAAAAGAGAGAGAGAGCGAGAGGGTCTACACCCATGAAGAACCATGACCAGGGCCAGCAAGATGACTCTGTGGGTAAAGGAACTGATGACTAGGCCTGATGACTTGAGTTCAAAGCCCCGGAGCCCACATGGTGGGAGGAGAAAAATGACTCACTCAGGATGTCTCCTGACAGCCACGTGGCACATATAACCATATACCACACGCACGCGCACACACGGTTTCTAAAAAACACAACCACGGGATCAGCCACTACGAAACTTCACCATCATCTATTTGACCGACAAATATCTACTGTTATCTACTAAGTACCTGTCATGTGACAACCACTGTTCTGGGACTAGGAGCACAGGAGGGGACCAAATCATGAAAGACCTCTGTCTTCCGATGAGTTAGAGATACAGATATAAATGTCAAGTGTAAAATAAAGAAGCGGTTGTGCACTATCTCAGGTATGACAAAGGGGAACAGCGAAGGGGCGGCTACTTTACTTTAGAGTCCGGGAAGGCACGTGTGAAAAAGTTACAATTAAGTTGAGTGTCAGTTAGAATCGACTGTGTCCTTTAATGAGCCCCACTGTGGTGATCTATCATTTCTCTCTCTCCTTCCCTCTAGTCAGAAAAGTCTTCCAAATGTCTATTCTCAAATGATTAAGGTGTGCTGCCTCACGCCCAGTCCTCAGTCAAGCAGCTGGTCACCATCCTTCAAACTTAATCTTATGTGTATATTTGAAGTTTAGCCTTCCCAACAACAAATATGTCTGATTTCCAGAATGACAGGAAACGTCCAGTCCATAGAGTCACCTAATCCAAGTCAATCTTCTTTCATAAATCAGTCAACTCTAGCTCAGAAAAGTTAAGCAACTTTACCAAGAGCTACCCAGCAGGCAAGGAAAACACTTGACTTTCAAAACACTGTAAAGATCGTGACAAGAACCCAACTCCTTATAATCTTATCAGTAAATAACAAGGCCGGGTAAAGCCAGGATGGTAATTTGGTGCCCCCGGGCCCATGCAGAGGCCGTGGTAAATCAGACACCCAACGTGCAGACACTGTGAAGCCAGATGCCACCTAATCCCCATCTCGCCACAGAGCGCAGATTTATCCCATTTTACAGATGAGGCGGCTCTGCTTAGGAGTGTTTAAAACCTGCTTAGTATCACAGGGCTGGAAAGGGCAAAGTAGTCTTGAACTTCTCAACCTAATCATGCTAAAAGGGCTCTTCCACCAGCCCCTTCTCTCTTCCTAGAAAGAGGAAAGGTTTCTTTCTGAGGCTTTGTGCACTCTTACTGCAATCCTGGACTCCCCCTGTGGTTTTCAGATTTCAGGATGAGAGGCACATCTCAGCTGCAGGCAGTTTGCAGCATGGTGCCGAGCTCCACTCTGCGTGAACATCTCAGGAGTTCTTCTCCACCCTCCGGAAACCAAATCCCCAGCCCATGCAGAATTTCCTGTGGGCTGCAAACTTCCTCCTCCTGCTGCTCTTTCTTCCTCCCCTGCTAAATATGCCTCCATCTTGTCTTCCCTTTACTTACCCTATACTTGGTTTTCTCTAACTGCCTGGCTGGCATGCACAAGGTGAGAACCAAGAGAGAAAATGGAATCCAAGTGGAAAAACGAAATGGGTGACGCCCGGGGTCCAGTCCCTTCAGGAGGAAGGGACAGTGTTTTACAGAGACAGAGGGGCTTTCCATCACAGAGACGGAGTGGCATCGCTCTCCTCTAATTGCCAAAATCTTTTATTGGCTCATATAGTTTCTATTTCAAACAGGCCTGGAGTCAAACCCTACTTAGTCTTGCCTCAGGGCAGTTGCTTAACCTAAGACTGTTGCTGAGCTACATGGATGCTCCAGGCATGTGCCTCATAGTGTTGGTCTGAGAATCAAACAAGAATCAAACAAGGAACTCCAAAAGGATCCACCCCAAACCCAATGTGTGGAGCATCGTGGGAAATGATGTGTGGGGTGTGTGTGTGTATATATTTAAAACCTGAGTTCAAAATTGGGTGATACATGCAAAGAACCTAGGGACCTTTTGAGCCTCCCACAAATGTTGTAAGTTATTGTTACCACTAATGTTAATGGTCCAATAGAAATCCAGCAAAAGCTGCTTACATCATCCTAAACTTTCTAGTCGCCACGTTTTAAAAAGCAAAAATACAGGTGCAATTAAGTTTCATATTTTCTCTGCCCAAAAATTACCGTTTCAATATGAAATTTATATTTGAAAACTGATGTGACGTTTTACACTCTTTTACACTGACGTGCATCTTTACACAATGTACTGCTACGTATGTCTCCCTTATAATACATCTAAATTCAGATGAGGTCTCCAAAGCCACATGGGCTTAGTGGCTACCCCACTGGACAGAGCAGTTTTACGGTATTAAAGAAAATGCTTTAGGAGATTTTTCTTTTCAGTAAGTGGATGGAATTTAAACGTGGTTCTTAATGCTGCCTGCTCAATGCCTGGTGGAGTACCATCCCATGAGCAGCATTCAAGCTGACCTCTGGCAAACCCTGCTTGCAAAGCACTGTGGGTAGAGCTTGACTAGTCGGAATGAAAGGCTAACCCCACCCCCTCAGACAACCCAGCAGAGAGTACATTCTCTGACTCTTAACCACAGGGGGTCCCAGAGCACATCAAGGAAAAAGGTGACAGGTCCAAGCTCTCCCACAATATACAGACTACACACACTCCTGGGAGTCCTTGGGGATGTCACTGATTCAATTTTATTCTAATATGGCTCATCTGGATACAGGATCCAGTGACTCTTTAAAAGGCTTCTCTTGTTTAACCTCACACAAAGTTGGAGACCACATAATCCGACAGGAGCCATCAAACATTTAACATCAAAAGAAAATGGACCAAAACACATACACATAATTCATCTTTAAATTAGTCTGATTTTATACACATGGATATGAACCTATGGATCGTTACTCTCTCCAGAGTGGCAGCAGCTGTCACCCAAGCCAGCCGCCTCCCTGGGACCCGGAGGCAGCTCTGCCTCCACTTCTAATTGGGAACAGAGATACTCCTTGGGTGACTTCCAGCACGATCCATCACACCAGAGACAGCTTCTGTGCAAACCGAAGCAAATCGGTTTCCAAATAAGAAAAAAAAAAAATCTCTTAGACAAACAAGGATTGAAGCATAGGAAGTCTTTAAAAAAATAAAAAGCCACAAATAAAAGCAGTGGAGGGGGGAAAAAATTGCCAGTGAAGCACTGCGGCTTCTCCCCAGGCTCCGGACAGGGCAGCCGTCCTCTCGGGCGCAGATCAAAGCCATAAGCTTTTGACACAGGTGCCCTAAGCCTGCCACCCAGTGCACCAAAAGAAAAGCTTCCACTGGGTTGTTGGAGCCACTGAGCTCATTAACAGGATGCAGGCGAGATGAGTCTGAAAGTACAACATGGGAGCAGAGTGAGTAATTAAATCCCAGGTCATTTAAAAATGCAAACGCCTTAGATGTCACAGGCTCCCTGCGCCTCTAACTCCTTCTCCTTCATTATTAGGCTAAGGATGGAGGGCTGGGAACCGGCAAGTCATATATGGATTATAATAAAATATGCTGTATAAAAAAAAACAGATTAAGACAGGTCTTCTTTGGGGAAATATACAAAGAGAGAAGCTGTCTGTTAGCTGTCGAGTTTGCAAGAGATACCATCTTTCGGGAGGCTGGGCTCTGCCAACAGACAGGCTGCCCCAAGGGAAATTGTGGTGAAACACCCCGACAAGGCGCATCCATCCGTCCATCCATCATGGGCTCCCTCTGACGCAGGGGCCTGGAGATAGAGTCATGGTACAGAGGGAGGGAGGGAGCCCACAGACAATGGCAAAGAATCTCCTGCTGGCGTGTGAGTGCTCAGGGGGTTTTGTTCATGGTTGTTTTTTAATACCTGTCTCTAGTTTTTCTTTAAAAATACAAATGTGCCATTTTT
The DNA here is from genome assembly GCA_026225945.1 of Cricetomys ansorgei. Classification (NCBI taxonomy): domain Eukaryota; kingdom Metazoa; phylum Chordata; class Mammalia; order Rodentia; family Nesomyidae; genus Cricetomys; species Cricetomys ansorgei. The sequence continues at coordinate 6,996,188 of JAMJFZ010002869.1, forward strand.
TTCTTCTGGGTGCTTATTATTTTGAGGAGTTAAGCCCATCATATGTCCTTGGATTTATACATCAACTTACACCAAGGAGCAAGGAGCTTAAGAACCAGGATTTCATTTATCCCCAGCAGACTCTCAGGCACATTGAGAGAAAGGGGGAAAGATAGGGGAGAAGGAACCAGGGACCTGATTTCCTCCAGTGGTGGCAGGTCCAGGGATCCATCTGCTCGTTCCCTAGGAAGGCCTTTCCTTGGTTGCACTTCACTCCTCGTTTTATGATTCATAAAGCTCAAGATAAATGAGGTTCACATTGAGGACCTATCACCCAGGCTGCAGGCCTCAGACCCTGTTACAGCTTGTGTTAGGATTCCAGGATAGCCACACAACAGGAGAACCATCATTCCCCCTGGTGGCCCCTCTGTGCCTGTCCACAAAGGAAGTCACCACTAGGCCAGCCTGCAGGGCAAGTAAATGCAGCTTCATATACAGGAAGGGCAGAGAGAAGCATCACAGAAACAGGCTGAGTGGGGGAGACATTTCCAAGGTGTGCGGGACTCCCTGGAGAAGGCTGCAAGGTTGCAGGCAGGTAGGACGAATGCATTCTGGAGATCTATGGTACGGCATGGTGGCTGGTTATTAATAATGTATCGTTGTACTTAAAATTGCTGAAGGAGTCGATCTGAGTGTTCTCACCACAAAAACAAAAGAAGAAGATCAACCATGTGAGGTGATGGGTACATTATGTAACCACTGCGCAGTGTCCACATGTGTCAGCGTCAGGTTGGGTGGGAATACGGCCCACTGTTAGTGCCTTTGCCTACCATGCCCAAGGCTCAATCACCAGGAAAACACACACACACACACACACACACACACACACACACACACATACATACACACCTTGAGAGAGAGAGAGAGAGAGAGAGAGAAAGATCCCATAGTACCATATGTGTGTGTGTGTATACACACATATATGATACACACATATTCACAGATACATGAATATGTATGTGATCACACACACACACACACACACACACACACCTTGAGAGAGAGAGAGAGAGAGAAAGATCCCATAATACCATATGTGTGTGTGTGTGTATACACACATATATGATACACACATATTCACAGATACATGAATATGTATGTGATCATACATACACACACACACACACCTTGAGAGAGATAAAGAGAAAGATCACATAATACCATGTGTGTGTGTGTGTATGTGTGTACACACATATATGATACACACACATACACAGATACATGTATATGTATATGATCATACAGACAGACAGACAGACACACACACACACACACATATGCACACACAGTTCAAGTGTACCTTTTTAAAGCTTGGAAAAGTTCAAACTAAATAGTCCAGGACTGGGGTTGTAGCTCAGCATGCATGAAGCCCTGGACTCCATACCCAATATGTATAAATGGATGTGGTGGCACACACTTGTAAAGATCAGTAGCCCAAGACCATTCTTGCCTGCACAGCAAGTTCAAGACCAGCCTGCACTACATGAGATCCTATCTCTAAATAAATAAGTAAAAGCTAGTTCAAAGGGCTTGAGGCAATTGGCTGCTTTGTGATGAAATCTCAGTTCTACTATCCTAAACCACACAGTTGGCTTTGATTTCTTCATCTGTAAAACTGAGAGAACAAAGCCCACCTCCCACTGTTGCTAAGGACCAAATGAAATGACCACTGTAAAGGGTCTGAGCACAGTAGACTGTGCTGGGCTCCCTTCTTTCCTCCCCCTCCATCCTGCCTCTTGTGCTCCTCAGTCCAAACTTCTTACCCTCCAACATGGCCACCAGACATGCTGAGATTTAGCACAGCCTGGAGAGGACAGACACAGCCAGGCGGACTCTGGAGCAGTTAAAGGGACGGATGAGATGGAGCATGCGTGCAGCTCGGAGCAGAGAGACAGGTCCTGCTCCAATGCCAGGGTGGGTAAAGCTCCCAGGGTGGAGGAGACACAGCAGAAGCACAGTGGAAGGCACCCTGCTTTGTTCATTTGTTCAGCAGAGGGTGGCTGAGCATTTACTATGAACCAGGCTGTTCCAGGTACCGGGGCCACAGCTGTAGATGAGGCAAAAATCCCTGCCTCCATAGAACTTACATTCAAGTTCATGAGCAGTGACACAGATGGGGAAGGGATACAAGAAATGAGTGAGTGAAGTCTACAGTCTGACATTTGGTAACTGGTGCTTTGGAGGGAAGACAGAGCATGGCAGGGAAGCTGGCCTATGGGGGTGAGAGGAGGCTGGAGACGCTTTTAAACATGGCTGGGAAAGCATCAACCTGGAAGAGGAGTCAGAACCATGCAAAGATGTCACAGGCAGGGAGCCATTAGTGCATGTGCCCGGAAGCTGCCATTCGCCTGGAACACACACAGTGAGTTGGGGACTCACGGGAGGTTAGCTCACAGAGGTACGGGGACTTTGAAGTGCTGTGTAGGTGGCGGCAAGAATATCAGCTTCTGCCCTGAGTGTGATGGTGAGCCGCAGGAGGTCTTGAGCAAATGATCCCTAGACAGTACCAGGGTCATTCTGAAAGCGGAGCGAGGACAGAAATGGGGAGACTGGTTAGGAAGTTCCACACTACACACAGAGTCCCAGGATAAGTCTGTGCTGGGAGGGAGCTAGCAGAATAGGGATAAAGCTCCGTCCTCAGGAAACTTAGATCCTCCTTGTCAGACTCATCTGGAGTATTCTGGGCAAGAGTCCCCTGGTCCCCAAGCAAGAGGACTTCCTTACATAGCAAACCTGTGGCAAGGCCAGATGTCCGATGCTAAGAGACCAAGGTGTGAATCCTTATCTGGGCAAGCCCACAGAGGAACGGCTCTCCAAGAAGAAAGTGAACCAGCTTCCACCAAGGGCAGAAGACAAGCTCAGGCAGATGGGCCTGCCCTTAAATATCGCATCGCAGCTATCTGCCCTAGCATGTCACAGGACAGCAGCTATAGTAAAAGTGGGTCCCGCAGCCAAGTTCCCAGATCGCTCCTCAATATAGAAGATGCTAGAATGGGGCTTTGGGGGGAAACTCAGAGGTATAAAATGTTCTTGCTCCAGACCAGACAGCACAGTTTCCCTACAGTGCAGCAAGCTGTCTGCAACTGTCTCGTCGCTGATACTGAGGAGGGTTTTGGCTTTAGTGGAGGCCTCCTGGGCAGTGTCTGGGGAAGCCACATCTCTGTGCCCCCTCGCACTGCCTCCATACCACATGGCGTTCAGAATGGCCCTAAGAAACTGCAATTAACCACGTTTTGCATGTAAAGAATCAAGGTCAGATCACTTGGGTGACTCCCCAAGCCCCCAAAACTAGTGTCAGAGGAGTCTGAACTTGAACCCAGGCCTTGTGATATCTATTCAGTGTTTTGCTTCTTGTTGTCATTGTTGCTTTGTTTGTTTGTTTTTCTGTCCAGTAGATTATGAGAAGAGGAAAGAACACAGAAAAGGGGTCTACAACCTAAGACTAATAGAGGCCCGGGACAATGAGAGAGCTGGACAGGAAGCCCAGCTCTGGGCCAAGGCTTCTCCTTCCTCTCTCAGCTTCCCTCATCTGAGAAAGGACATATGAGATCTCGGTATGTTCTCCCAGCTTCCTTTAACAGATTTTTATCGTCCGTCTACTGTGAACCAGGCCTTGTGCTTGCTGCTAGGGATGCAGGTGAAGAAGAAGATGGGTCCCTGTCAATGAGAAGACAGAGGTAGGGGAGGGGCTATGCAGACTTAAATGATTCTCGGGCTTATAGTCCTTGCTCTAAACATGGCTCCCTCTCTCCCACCTACAAAATGAAGCTTTGGAAACTGCAGCAGCCATGTGGCTACCCTGCCCACCTCCAGCTGGAAGCCCTCCCTTGCCAGAAACACAGTGCCAAGGACACCTAAATTCTGTTGACCCCAGTTCTGCCCCTGAGACCTCAGGGGAGCCTAGAAGCAAGTATCAGGAGCACTGGCAGTTGCTACATGTAGTGGGCTAGAGGCCTGCTAACCTCTCCCCAGATGCTTTACTCCCGAGGCCACCAGGAGCAGATGATGCGGCCAGCCAGTGCAGGCACCTAGGATGAATGGCTGCAGGCTCTGACATCGCGGGAAAGAGATAAATGACAGGTCATTTCCTCTGATGCACTTGAAGGCATCCATTCTTCCTGGCCATACCATGCTCAGACACCCCCACACAGAGGCAGATAAACACTGACAGCTAGGGGGTGGGAGCCACTGCCCTTCTCTCTTGGAAGGACACAGCAGCATCCGCGGGCAGGCCCAGCGGAAGGTCATACTGGCCACTGGCTCACACCTAGCTCAGGGCTTTACTTGTCCCTTCTTCACCACCCTCTCTTGTGCCCACCCCCACCCGACTCATCCATCTAAAGAGCGCCTGGCAGAGGGGGAGGGTTGGGGGCACAGGAACCCGTCGACAGCCCCATCAATCTCAACCTACATGCTTGGCACATCAGTGTTCCTTAAGCTGTTCCTGGACGGGGAGGGTGTTGGAGGAGCCGGGGGAACTGTCGGTGGGGAGAAGAGAAATCACACCGAGCATCAGAGAGCAAATGATGGAAGAAGCCCAGAGACTATTAAAATGTGGGCCATGTACAAAAACAGTAGGGAACTAATTAAGATGCAGGATTTGCAAAAGCTGGGGAAGTTGGCCACAGCCTGCTCCCATCTGTAGAGCCCTGGCAGTTCAGCACAGCAGGGCCAGCACCCTAGGCAGGCTCAGGCCTCCTCCTGGACCTTCCCCTTGGGGGCACCCTCTGAGGGGTCTTTGTGACTGGCTTTTTGACTTATGGCCTTCTCTGCTTTGGGGCATCCTGAGCTGCAGTCTCCTTTAGGGGTTCCCGCCCTCCTGTCAGTCCCCCAGCAGTCCAAGGAGGAGAAGTGAGTACACCCTGGTCATTCATCCCCAGTTACTGAAATACTGCCCAAAACAAGAAAACTGGGAGGAAGAACCAGAACCCATTTCTGGCTGCCTTCCCTTGCGTTCCCCTCAGAATTCAGCAAAGGAGGCAAAGAGCCTGCTGCCGCCTGTTTCAGGCCAGAGGCACTCACAGGGCCTCGGGTTCTTAGAGGTCATGAGAGATTCGAACCTTCAAAGCTCTCTCAGTCTTCAAGCACCAGGATGAATGCGTGTGTCGGGTCCTGGAGAGAATGATGGCGGTTCTGAGCAGCTCCCTTTAGCATCTCTTCTTGGCCTTACCACCAACAACACCCTTGAGAAATTAACTCCTAATCTGCACCACAGGTTCCCAACCTCTAAAATGAAGGTAATATCTTCCTGAGGCCACGGGGACCAAAGGTCTGAAGGGTTTCTGGAAGACACCAAACTAGCTGAACATTTAATCTAGAGGGGTAAGAAAAGGTTTGTCCCAAATCTTCTTTCCATAAATAAATACATACATACATACATACATACATACATACATACATACATACATACATAGATACATAAATACATAAAGGCTTCTTAATGAATGAGCCAGCTTTTGCCCACCATCGGCCCCTGCTTCATGTCATCTCCCCTCCTCATCTGCTAGCCCACTCCCTTTCAAGGTCAGAGCTCAGTTCTCGAGGGAGTAACCAGGAGGAGGTTCCTAGCCCCAGATTTCCTGTAGGAAATAGTGACATTTTCACATGGCGAAAGGCCTGCGCTGCCTCTGTGACCAAGTGCAAGCTGCAGAGAATACTGCACTCCTTGGTGAGTCAGCTGAAACGGTGCTGCGTGTGTTGTTCTCCAGGTCCCAGGGAGGTGGGAGGCTGTGGGGCCCTTACTCAAGATAGACTGGAGGGAAGGGAAAATGTGAGAAACACATAGATCCGGGGACAATATGGATGTTCTGAGACTTCAAAGCGTTCGTCCCAGCTCTCAGCCCTTCCCACACCACACATCTGTCTGTCCAACAAGAAGTAAATATAGGAGGGACGACATATTCACAGTGACTGAGATGAGGGCTGGAAGCAGCCAGAATGAAGAGACCCTCCATCTTGTTATAGCTCTGCCCAGGAACAATGACTTAATTAATGGCAGGCAGATGAGGCTCTTTTTGTCCCTACTATGGGAGCCTCCGCACTGAAGATGAGCTCTGTCCTTCAGGGAAGTGCAGGGGAGTCAAGCCAGAACCTTCTTCTGGGGCTCTCTAGACTGCCAAATACGGCCTCCCTCCCTGTGCCTGGTTTCCTGACAGCTCACCAACCTCAGTCCAGACACAGGAACAGCCATCTTGTGCCTAGCCCATGAGGCTCTGCAGGGACCTAAAAGAGGATGGCAAGAGAGGCCAAGGGTCGGCATGATGCTCCCTGTGCCCTGTCCTCCTCCCTGACCTGGGAGGATGCTCATGACGTGGGGCAATCAAGCTCTAGGTGAGGGTCCTTAGTCCAGACAGACCAGAGACCTCCTCCCGCTAGGAGGTGAAGCACTTAGGGATGGTATTGATGGTGAGTCCAAGAGTCTTAAATACTGCCAAGTTCCCAGGATGTGTCCACAGGCGCCCACCCCAGAAGTGTGAAAAGGGTTGCTTGTCTTCTAACATAAATTCACTCTTCTCGTTTCTGTCAATTTAAAGAAATTTAGCCCAAGAAGGATAAATTATTGATTCTTAGCAAGTTTTGTCCAAAGAAGATTATATGTGATGTTACACTATTTTTTTCCTGTTATCCATATGTCTTAGACATCTTTGATTTTCTAGGGTCACTTTTTAAATGTTTGTGTTATGTTGGGGGGGGGATTCACATGCAATGGCACACGTATGGAACTCAAGAGGACAACTTTGTGGGCTTGGGTCTCGCCTTCCACCTTTACATGGGTTCTGATGATCAAACTCCGGTCAGCTGGCTTGTGCAGCAAGCACCTTCAGCCATTCAGCTACCTCATTGGCCTTTGAGTCACACTTTTAAAAGGAAAAAAAAAAAGCCATTTTATGAATGTAATGTGCATCTAACTAGATCCCACCAAGGGCTCTACAATAGTTTTCTAATCTTTGCTTATCTGTGGTTATGAGTAATGCCACAATAATTATATTTGTCTAAATAAATGTTTATAGTTTAGTTATATGTATCTAAAATTAGATTACACATACTATGTGTGGTGGTTTGAATGGGAATGGCCCCCATAGTCTCCTGTGTTTGAATTCTTGGTCCCCACTTAGTGGAACTGTTTGGAAAAGATGAGGAGGTGTGGCCTTGTTGGAGATGTACCATTGGGCCCATGCAGACCCAGTCTCTCTCTCTCTGCCTGCTGCCTATGGATCAGGATGTAAAGCTCTCAGCTACTCTTCTAGTGCCATGCCTGTCTGTTTCATGTCATGATGATCATGGACTAACCCTCTAAAGCTGTAAGCAAGTCACCAGTTAAATGCCTTATTTTATAAGAATTGCCTTGGTCACAGTGACTTTTCACAGAAACTAAGACACTGTGGATGATATATCACTAGCAATAGAATATCTAGTTTATGGACCTGTGCTTTGTGTGTACATGTGTATATGTGTCCACATGTGTATGTATGTACACGTTTGTGTGTGTATATGCACATGTATGTCAATGCATATGCATATGTGTGCACATGTATGTGAAGGCCAGAGGTCAAAGTTGGGTTTCTTCTTCAGTTATTCTCCATCTTAGTTTTTCTTTGTGTTGTTATGTGGATTTATGTGCATGTGCACACACATACAAAGGTCAGAAGACAGCCTGTGGGAGTGTGTTCTCTCCTTCTGCTATATGGGTTCTGGGAATCAAACTCAGGTCAGCAGGCTTGGCAGCAAATACCATTACCTGATGAGCCATTTTGCTGGCCCTCCACCTCCACCCCACACCTCTTTTTGAGACAGGATTTCACTTAACATGGAGCAGCAAGGCCCTTGGGCCTTCCTGCCTGTGTCTCCCCAGCTCTGAGATTAGAGGTGCTTGTAAGGCAAGCTCTTTACTGAGTCATCTTCCCAGCTCTGGGCCAGGGCTTTTTAAATGCTGAAGGTGCCACTAAGACTTCCCTCCACTGTCACAGGCAGAAGGGACCGTATCCCTCCTTCCCCCCATTTTCCTCACTGCTGCACACGTGTGTGAACACACATAGGTACACACAAACACACACACATATAGAAACACAAAACACACACACATACACACAAGCACACACACACATGTATACATGCACACATACATACACATGTACATATAGGTGTACACACATGCATATACACGTGTACACACATGTATGTGCATGCACACATATACACACTCATGTACACATGCATACACACACATATATACACACACAAACACACACACACACACAGCTGATCTAATAGGAATTTATAGCAGGTTCTCCAGAAACTCCATCAGTGATTCCCCTCTGAGTCACACTCAAACTGAGTCACACTGAGCTCTCTTGGAGCCCAAATCAAATGGAATAAATCTAAGAAGTGACCATTTAAAAATATTGTCTAAATCAACCTGTTTAGAGGACATACCCTAGAATAGGAAGGCACTTCCCTAGATATCACACCTCTCATGAGGGCGCTGGAGAGGGGCTGCCTTCCTCCACCACCAGAGACAGCATCCTTTTGTGGGAATCCAGCCAGAAACAGCATCACCTTCTACTTTTGCCCAAAGGTGCCTATGCGCTCACGGAGGCCCATGTTGAAGGTATGTTCCCGAAACGTTGGCTCTTAAGAAAAATCTAAGTGTTAGGATAGGGAGTTGGCTGTCAGTAAAGAGCTTGCATGCAAGCATGAGGAACTGAGTTCAATCCCCAGAATCTGCGTTTAAAGATAATAGAATTTAAGATGTGATTGCATGTCCCTGAAATCCCGGTACTGGGGAAGCAGAGAGAGAATTTTTGTTGTTGCCTTTTTTGAGACAGGGCTTCCCTGTTGTAACTGGCTGTCCTGGAAAGTCACTCTGTAGACCAGGCTGGCCTGGAACTCACAGAGATCCGCCTCTTGAGTGATGGGATTAAGGTGTGCATCACCACTGCCTGGTTTAGAGAGAGAACTCTTAGGACTCACTGGGCAGCCAGAATGGCTGAATCATCAAGTTTCAGGCCAGCGAGAGACCCTGCCTTGTAAAACGAGGTGGATGGTTCCTGAGGACCAGCACTCGCGATTATGGCTCCTGTATATGTGAGCACCCACACGAAATACACTCACATGTATACTCACACACGCGCACACATAAATTGAAATGCCAGTCTGAGTCATCTCTAGGAAGATTCCGGGTGCCAGGCTAAGGCCATTGATCCCAGGGTCAGGGGCACACTCCGGCATCTTTTCTCCCCACTCGCAGGGGCATTCTAAGCACCAGGCTAGATCTAGGGGTACAGACTCAGAAAAGGATGGGAAATAACCAGCATTTAGCCAAAGGTCTGGGGGCTTGGGTGTCTGGTTTCATGGGCTTCACAGCAGGTCTGATTTCACAAAGCAGGAACAAGAAAGCTCCGAGAAACAGCTGCATAAAGTTCCTGATTCCCAGTCTGGGCTGTTTACTGTCTCTCAGCACCTGAGACCTGGCTGGAAGATCAAGCCTCCCAAGACAGTGCAGCCACACCCACTGGAGGATGAGGATACCCCTAAGAGGCCGCACTCACGGAGCCATGGCTCCTCTCTCCAAAGGAGCTCTAGAACCCTGAGCATCTTTGGTCTGGGACTTTCTCCCTGAAGTTGGTACAGCGACTTCCACCTCATGCTTGAAGCAGAGTCTCTAGAAGTCTGTCCAAGAGTCTCAGATACAGCTGCTGTGTGCTGAAGGGAACTGCTACCAAAAACCACCAGCTCTGCCTTCTTCTACCTCAACCACCACAGTAGGCCAAAGATGGAGGCAGGGCTCCAGCACCTATAAATGTAGCTGCTTCCACTCAGTCACAGGCAGGAAGCAGTTGCTGGAAGACCAGGATGCTCAGCGTGAACATCTGCAGACAGACAGATCAAACCCTCAAGAATCATACTTTGCCTCAGTCCCACAGGCAGTGGTTGCTGGCTCTCAGACACACGATCCACACAGTAAACACCCTCAGTTCTGTCCACAGACTGACTGCTCTCACCTATAAAACAAGCTTAAAACAGTTTCCCTCCCTCCCCTCCCTAAGCCCCAGTGCGAGGTAGGAGCAGGTGTCTGCTGCTGCGCTGGAGGCTTTGGAAAGGGCTTTGCAAAGCACTATGCTAATCAGACACCACTGCTAAGGAAGGTGGTGACTCAGTCCCCTGGATGACAAGAATTTGTGGAGCAGGCACAAATCCAGCCAGCTATTCAGTCCTCCCCAGGGCTCCTCTGCCACAGCTGGGAAAGGGAACTGCCCTGTCCTGCTGCGTGCTCCTCCGGAGCCTTCCCACAAGGAAAAGAGCATGTTGCACACACCACAAAACACACAGCCCCCACAACAGTTTGGGGCACCAGACTGACAGTTCTGTGTATCGGTTTTCCATTTTTGGCATAGGCTAGTTAGGATTGAGTTTCTAACACTTATGACTGAAGGAAATGCAACTATCTCTTGATGCGTTGGTTATGTTTGGCTTGGTTTGGTTTGGTTTGGTTTGGTTTGGTTTGGTTTACTGAAACAGGGTTTCTCTCTTCTAACTCTGGCTGTTCTGGAACTCACTCTGTAGACCAAGCTAGCCTCGAACTCACAGAGATCCATCTGCTTCTTCCTCCTGAATGCTGGGATTAAAGGCATGTGTCACCACCACCCATTGATGTATTTTAATATTCAATACATACATTAATTTTATAATCATAAGTAAATATCTAAAGCCTGTCTGCAGCAAGGAGAAGCAGGAAAAGTCCTGAACTGGAACTGAAGCAATTTGGATTCCCATAGGAATTCCTGTGTGACTTTGATCAAGTTTCTTAACCTGGCTGGATTGTAATAAAGTAAGGAACTGGGGTTAATGGTGCCTTTTATCCCTTTGAGCTAGTTTCATTCAATTTTAGGACATCATTGGACAAGTATCCTTTTTCTTTTCTTCCATTTCTTTTTTACTTCTCAGACAGGGTCTCACTGTGTAGCTCTGGCTATCCTGAAACTTGCAATATAGACCAGGCTGGCTTCATACTCACAGAGATCTACCTGCCTCTGCCTGGAGTGCTGAGATTAAACGTGTGCATCACCACCCAGTGCATTCTCTCCTTTTGGTTGTTGGTTTGAGGATTGTTTTGTTTTGTTCTGTTTGTTTTATTTAGACAGGCTCCCACTTAGCCCAGGCTGACCTAGAACTCATTCACTACGTAACTCAGGCTGGCCTCACACTCATGCTGATTCCAGATGGTACCACTACTGTTGCCGTCGCTGCTTGGGCGCGCACACTTCCCATGTGGTCCTACAACCACATCAACCAACACGGACTCCATTACCTACGTGTGTCTATTGAGCGCTCGGCGTGTGGCTAGATCAAAATGAGACACAGAAGAGTGGCAAACACATGCGGCAATTCAAAAGGGAAATATAAACACAGAACGAAAATGCCAAAGAACTTCCATCAACCCGAGACTGCTGCATGTTGGGAGGACGGTACCTGTGCTTACCTCGCTGTCCGGATCACATTGAAGAAACGCTCTGTGGCTAAAACTCCAGTCACCCGTTTGTCAGTTTCTCCTGTCATCTTTACCCATTCACCGGGTGGCATCCAGCATTAAGGATCTCCATTAGAACTAAGGTCCCCACACACTGAGCAGAGGTCTGGGGTGAAATGACATTTGCCTTGGCTCTGTTGTAGCACGGATGTGCAGGCTGCCTCGTGTCTGAAGTGTTACAGAGGAGTCAAGGTAAAGAAGCCTGCACCCCAGGGATGAGTTTTACAACCTGACTCCTACACCCCCACAACAAGTTCTAGCTTTAATGAGCTAGCCTTTTCAGTTCAGAAAGTCACACAGGTGTGTGGGACGTGGACCCCTGGACACTCTTGCATCTTTGGGAAAACATACCTGGGCCAAGGTGGCTCTGTTGAAGCTACAGGGAAGGGAAGACCTGAACTAAAGCATGGGGTGGGGTTTCTTGGGCTCTGGCGAGGAGGGGGGGAATCTCCGAGGCCTGGCCTTTACTGCTGCTGGCTTGTTTCCCAAGGGTGGCAAGAGAGAAGAAAAGAGACAGCACAAGATCCCAAAGCCCTGAGAAGTTTGGAGGGCAACAGGCTATATTTAAATGCAGAGTGAGTGCGCACACATCTCTGTGTGCCACGTGGGTGCCATTCTCCCTCCGGAAACTTACTCTGCTGGGGGTTTTTTGTTTTACTTTTCCTTGCCATATCGGGGCTGAACTCCAGGCCTTGCACATACTAGGCAAGCACTCTACTATGGAGCTGCAGCCTTGGGCCAAGCAACTCGCTATGTGGGCACACAAGCAATGAGTCTCACCGTGGGCAGCTCAGCCCCCCACCCCACCCCCACCTCTCCTGCCACCGGCCCAGCCAAGCTCCCTGGGACACTCACCAGGTTTTATTTCCAGGAGTCGCAGCTTCGGGTCCTCTGGTGGGTGCAGTCGTCGCTTCTTGCGCCAGCAGCGAGCAGGGTACGTGTACAGCTGGCCCGGAGCAAGGCCTGTGGGCAGACGCAGTGTAAAGGTAAAAGGCTGTAGATCAGAACGGACATCACAGCCTAGCCTGCCCAGCCTTGTCATCTGCAGTGAAAGACAACTCAAGCCCAAACAGGTGAAATAACTTGTCAGGGTCACCCATCTGGGCTACAGTAGAGCCAAGGCATAATCTATTGTGCTGCCTCAGATCTCTAGTCTGTCTGCTCTGTCATACTGTGCAGCAGGCCCACTGCCAGGCAGAGCCACCACCTTTAGCAAAAAAAAAAAAAAAAAAAAGGAATTATCTGACCTGCAGAGAAATCCTGAGGACCAGGATTGTCCAGAGTCCACCTTACTACCAGGTTTGCAAGGCAGTCTATAAAGTTCTGCAGTGACTGTCCTTCTGTCCAGAGCCCAGTTAAGCAGGCTCCCTTCATGGAGGAAGAGCAGAAATCTACCTAAGAGATAGCCTGGACTAAGAAATATTTCAAAGACATGACATCAAGGAGCCAGATCTGCTTACAACATTCTTCCACTGCTGTCAACCTTGGGTCATTCACAGAGGCCAGAAGAAGACATGGCAATTCATGGAGGCATGGCCTGCCCTGGACACCCATTTGTATACCCTGTGTTCCTTGACTTCCTGGCCCACATGCCTGGTCTCACACAGAGAAATGGGCAGAGTCCATAGGATGGGCATGCATGCTCTGTCTCCCAAAAGCAGTCCCTACCTACATTTGGCCACTAACACCACCAGCTTCATTCCTATGACAAGCACCCTGCATACACATATGCACATATAACACACACACACACAAAGTTATGGGGATGGAAAGATGGCTCGGTGGGTAGAATACTTGCTACATTAGCATGAGGAGCTGAGTTCAATTCCCAGCACTAGAGGGCACATGCCTCTAACCCCAAGTGCTGGGAGAAGAGATGGAGACAGATGGATCCCAGGGGCTTGCTGGCCAGCCAGGATAGCTGAAACAGCAAGCTCCAGGTTCACCAAGTGACCCTATCTCAAAAAGCAAGGTGAAGAGCTATGAGAAAGATACCCAAAGTCAATCTCTGACTTCGACCTGCATGCATGAGTGAGCACACCTGTACATACACACATGCATACACCACCACCACCACCACCCCAAAAAATAAATTAAGAGGGAGAACTGCTTCCATCGACTCATCATTCATTGGCTGAGTCCAAAGAGGAAGCAACCATAGTAGCATTAAAGAATCCAAACCCCCATGTAACTTTGTATGTTAAGTACCATTTTAATCATAGAGCTGCTTCCATGCTCCCTTGTTTTGCAGGATGGTAAATGCATTAGGGGTTTGGATCTCTACCCCATTAATTCTCAGGAAATATTAAGGTTGGAGTTGTAAGGTCTAAGGATCAGCCTGTGCCAGGTAGATAGAAGGCCAAATGAGTCGAATACGTAATCTTGAGCTACCCTGCCATGGAGACAGAGCAGTTGTGACCTCTCTTTCTGAAAGAGAGGTCCCCAGAGATATCCCCAGAGATAGGCCCATTTCTTCCTTAAGGTCCTGTTGTTCTTGAATAGATGCATTCACTGTGGGTCTCATCCAGATAGATGTTCAAGCCACTTCTGGGGAAGGTCCCCCTGGATCTTAGTAAAGGCCCAACCAAGTACATCCTCCACCTCACGGAACAAGTACCAGTAATTACACCTCTCACAGGGGGCCTGTGACTCTGTGACCAACTGAAACCTCAAGTACCTGAAGAACTCAGAAATTCCAAAGCCCAAAATTCACGCTGCCAGACCTCCTCTGACTCTGAGATAGACCTTAAAGAGAATTCAACAACTGATGTTTTGGAACTTTATAGATTGTTTTAATGCCTACTGAGAACCTCTGGAGGCCTGATCAGTATCTACTGGCTGCTTGCCTGTGTTCTCTGATGTACCAAGACCGGTTTAATGGTCTTTCCTATAGGATCTTAAAATTCCTTGTATTTCCTCCAAGGTAATATAATTAATTGCCTGCGTGCTCGAATCTCCCTTACCGGTTTTGAAACAGCTGGGATGGCAGGAATCACCATCTCCGGTGTCCCCTAAACTTAGCACACTGTACTTAGCAGGCACATCTAGGAATCGTCATATAAACTCAACCAGAACTGAACAAGACTCAGAAATACAAGAAGGAAGTAACCATTGGCCGTGACGGCCCCGGATCCAGGGTACTCGTTCATTCAGATACAAACCGTTCAAGAAGAATGGCTGAGGGTATGGCTGGGTGATAGAGTCCTTACCCAGCATGCATAGGACCCTGGATTCAGTTCCCAGAAGCAAAGGGAAAGACAACTTCTTGTTTGGCAAGTCATCCAGGAAGGACTTGGGAGGGTGAGCTCCTGGATCAGTCCTGAGCTCACCCACAACTTTGTGGCCGACTCCATGTCGGAAAATGAGAAACTGGTCCTGACCAAAACTCTCTAAGTGTCTAAGAAGCCAAAACTTGAAAATGTCCACACACATCTGGGTACGAAGCTGGTTCTGACTACCACCCTCATAGGGTCTAAGGAGCCAAAACTTTAAGATGCCCACACACATCTGGATATTACACGCTCCCCACACTAGTCACTGCCACCGAGGCCCCCTACAGGTAGCTGTGTGTCCACTCTCCTGAAGAGCTAGTATTAGAGTTCGCAACAGTGTGACTGTCCAGAAGAGAGGCTGGTTTTCCTTTCTAGCTTGGAGAAGCCCTGTGGCGCAGAGGAACTCCACACTCATGAGAGTGTTCGAAAACACCACAGTCGCCGTGAGAGCCCACCTGAATGATCAGGACACCGGTAATGCCCACCTTGGGGGGAGTGTGGTGGAGAATGACTGGTGTTCCAGAGGAGTCTCTCTGCAGCCATGAGGACTGGACAATTGTCAGCTGCTGACCATCACAGGCTAGCTGATATAGACGAGTCTCGGACACTGGGCCCTCTGGACAACCTTGCCTATGCCACCGCTTGGCTCTTTAGACACCAGGATGGAAACTCACTTCTCTTTTAATCTTGCTTTGAATCCACCTTGTCTCAACAAGGAGATGGGCCCCAAAGCACTCCCCTAGGGCTCCTTACCCCCTTTCCTCGCCCTGCTTGACAAGCTGACAGGCACCAGGGCCCCTTTATAGGCCCAACACATTCCGCCCTGCAGTTGCACTTATGGAGGGAAGAGCAGAGCCCTGGGAGACTGATGTTGTTTATCTCATTAGAACAGGAGGCACATAACTCAAAGGCCTGTGTGTGGGAAAGACAGAGGGAGGCGGAGGGAGAGAAGGATGGAACCACAGCCACTGCCAAGAAAATTAACCTTAAGGACTGAGCCTAGGGTTAGGGCTGGATACAGAGGACAGGAAACAGGAGATAAGAGGGGGACCGGTCCTCCCTGGCAACCAAGGTCACAGCTAACACCCCGCCTCCACGTCACAGACCCCCTTTGCAAACTGCAGCACCATTGCCTGGAGCCACAGCTCCAGTGCTCACACTCTGCCTGTGTGAAAGCGCAGGCGCAACAGGCACACTCATACAGAAATACGCACGCTTGCTGGGAGAACTGGTTCCATAGAAAAATGTGCTAGGATGAGGCCGGCGCTTAACGTGCTAGCAGACTCCAGACAAACACCTCGACATGCACATGATTCAAGTTTGCAGGTGGCTCTGAGTATCTCTGACAAAGCCTGGGCTAGGAGGAACTGGAAAATGGGGTGACACAGAAACGGCAGAGGAAAAGAATTAAGTGGAGCAGAAAAGGTCTGAGTGATTCCGTCTTGCCCCAGTCAGATTCAAAGGGTGGAAGTTCAAGTCCACTGAGGAAAGGCTCTTCCTGTAGCTCCCCAAAGGTGAGCCCTCAGCTACTTTCCAACCTTCTCTTCAATGGAGAGAAAACTCATGCATTCACAGGACCGTGTATGAGCCAACACCTGTGCTACCCTGCCTTTACTTTGAATCCAATTTTGCCTTCCAGAACTTAAGCCAGCTTGTCCATTTTCTCTCCTAACAGTCACTAGAAATCATGTCCATCCCAACCCTCCATCCCATATACCCACTCATGTCGGAACTAATCAGCCAAGAACCAGGGAGGGATGGGAGCACGAGAGGGAAGTAGGGACACCTGCTTGGAGCCGAATGACAGGATCAGAGAAGAGTCCAAATGCTCCTGGCCATTCATCTTCTGTCTGCGGCCCCTCCCAAGCCAGGCAAAATGGGAAGGCACAGATGAGGCTCTGCTCAGGGCCATCAGTCCCATTTAAAGAGCTCCTCCACAGCTCATTCCTATTGTATGTCACCACAATGGGTCGTTAACGGTCTTCACATTTACAGACAGATAACGACATGTACTGGGGATTCTTCACCAAGACTGGGCATTGAGCAGTTCTTGAACTATTAAATCTAAGCTAGAACATCAGAGACACACCAAGGCAGTTTTTTTTTAGGGGGGGTGGTACATGAATAAGAAAATTTGCACAGATAATGCTTCCTCATATCTCAGGGACTCTGTCTATGGCTCTATTTGGAAAACATCTATTTGAACAACACTTATGGAGCTGGAGAGATGAGCAGAAGGCCCCAGGTTTGGCTTGAAGAGTGGGCAGGGTGTTTTCTAAGCATACCAGGGAGGGGGGGGTGTATCCCTGGAACTCTGCCCATCCTTCCCTCTCAGTGAAGCATTCCTGCCCCATCCCTAAGTGGTGAGAGTCTGGGCAATTGGCGCTACGCTCCAGGTCTTAGTCCACACCATTGTGTACAGCCCTCCTGCCTGCCTTCCCTGAGATTCCATCCTGGTGTCCCTTGTGCCAAGACTACCCTGGCTTTCTCAACATGGGAATGTGGCCTGCCTCTTCCAGCCCAGATTCCCAAGTTTCATCCCCATCACTTTTAAAGCAGGCATAGCAACAGTGACTGACATTCACCAAGCTTCTCCCTTGGGGCAGAGACATTTAAAGACTTCACCAAGAGGCTCAGCTCCTAATCACTCAGCTCCTAATGCAGTCCGGCTTATGGCAGAGGCACAAAGCCTGTCCTCTCTACCCTCTACCCAAATCTCAATGGGTCTCCCATTATTTGCACAGAAAGAACAGATTGAAGCTGAGAGTTCTACCCTATTGGAAAACAGCTCCCACACCAAGGTCATGAGGAAAACAGCCCCAGTCCCTCTGCCCAGGCCCAGCAAGCCACTTCCTGTAGAATTTAGTGTCCTATCACATCACATCACCAATATCACCAACTCTAATTGTTCAGAGAGAACATGCCTCACAGCAATGTAAAAGCATTGCAATAGGCATATGGAATATATGAAGAAGCAGGAAACCACCAAGATTCACTATCAATATTCATCAGAACTTGTTTTAAGAATAGTAATATTATATCAGGAGTGGTGACTGGAACATGCCCTTAGTCCCAGCACTCAGGAGGCAAGAGCAGGCAGATCTCTGTGAGTTCAAAGCCAAGCCAGCCTAGTCTACATAGTGAGACCCTGTCTAGGAGGAGGAGGAGGAGGAAGAGGAGAAGGAGGAGGAAGAGTAGGAGGAGGGAAGGAGGAGCGGAGGGGAGGAGAACAAGGAGGACGAAGATGAGGAAGAAGACAATGTAACCTTAGAAATCACAAGCCTGAGCTGGGAATGTGGGGCATACCTTTAATCCCAGCACTCAGGAGGCAGAAATAGGCAGATCTCTGTGAGTTCAAGGTCAGCCTGGTCTACATAGTGAGTTCCAGAACAGTCAGAGCTGTATAGTGAAACCCTGTCAAGAAAGAAAGAAAAAAAAGAAAGAAAAAGGAAGGAAGGAAGGAAGGAAGGAAGGAAGGAAGGAAGGAAGGAAGGAAGGAAGGGAGGAAAGGAAGGAAGGAAAGGAAGGAAGGAGTGACTCAATCAAGGGTCTGACCACCACCAGGTATAAGAATCACCCTACAATGCCCCCGCCAAGTGCTCCCCAAAGCCCAGTCTTTGCCTGAGTATCTCTACTCCTCACCCCGGCATCAGTCTTCTACACTGTTGAAATATTCAGTTCTTAGAAATGCATCTACCATTCTGTTCCATTGCAAAGGGCACAGGGGGTGTGATGTCATGAAGAAGTTGATCTACCTAGCAAAACTCCATAGCATTCCCCCTTTGACCTACAAATTCCATTCCCAGGAATCCCTAAATGTAAAAATGTATAGTCACTGTAGCATAGCAGATGTCCTTCTACAGGGGTCTGCTTAAACAACAGTATACACACGAGATGGACTTGTTAAGACAGGTGCCATCCCAGCACTAATTCCAGCAGTGGAAGGAGAGGCTAGATGATGAGGAGTTCAAGACCAGCCTCAACTATAGAATAAATGAAACCTCTATCTTGAAAGCAGGGAATAGGGGTCTCTGGGGCTGTTTTTCAGTTGGTGGAGTACTTGCCTGGTATACATGAAACCCTGGGTTCAGGTCTCAGTACTGCATAAAATCAAGCATAATAGAGTATGTCTATAATCCCAGTCCTTGGGAAGTAGAGGCAGGAGGATCTGAAATGAAAGATTATCTTTGGCTACATAACAAGTTCAAGACCAGCCCACGTTACATGAGACCGTCATGAAACAAAGAAAAGAGGGAGGGAGGAAAAGAGAGGAAGGAAGAGAGTGAATTCTACCAATTAGTTGAGAAAATTAAAATGAAAAGCCTCTAGTCATAAATTAAAAAGGAAAATAAAATTACCAATATAAAAATGAAAGGCTATACTACTACAGGCAGTATGGTAAAAAGCCAATAATTTCTGTTTGTTTCTAGGTAACGTGTATGTGCGTGCATGAGTGTGTGTGCATGGCTCATTCGTGGAGGTCAGAGGACAACTTGCAAGGGTCAGTTCTTTCCTTCTGTCATGTGGATTCCAGGGATAAAAATCAGATTGTTTGGCCCAGCAGCACACGTCATCATATGCTGAGCTGTCTTGCAGGTGGGCCCTGGAGCGATGATGTACAACTAATTTAAACAGCTTATTCGAATAGGCAAACTACTGAAGCTTACTCAAGATGAAGCTGACAACCTGAATAGCTCTGTCTACTTATAAGATTAAGTTTAAAGTTAAAAAGCATTCCCAAGACATTCCCAGGTCCAAATGGGTTCACTGGTGAATGCTATAAAACATTCATGGGGAAACAATACCACTTCTATAAAGCCTTCCAAACATTTGAAAAGGGGAAAAAATCCTTCTCAACTCACTATGTGAAGCACCCTTTGGTGCTTCATATAGACCAATATGTCTTCAAACACAGACAGAAAATGCAAATAAAACTTCAATGACGTGGAACCAGTAATACAGAAACAGGAAATACATCACGACAAAGTAATGCTTATCCCAGGAGTGCAATGTTGGTGGGACGTTCAAGACCAAATAAACATAACTCACCATATTAACAAGTCAAAAAAAAATCATATGGCCTCTCAGGGGCTGCAGAGATTGCTCCTCAATCTGACAAAAAGTTTCTATGAAAAAAATCTACAATTACTGGCTGTAAATTTAAACGTTAGTAAGTGGGAAGATAAGCTTGGGAGACAATGAGAACCTACCCATTTTCCCAAACGCAGCTATAGATTCATAGAAATTAATAGACAATAAAAATCCATACAGAGGGGCAAAGGACCTAGGATAGTAAATATAGCTTTTTAAAAAATGAAATTTAGAGGGATAGATCACGTGATTTTTTTTTTTAAAGACAGAATCTCTCTATGTAGCCCACTCTCTGACAAAAGTACGAGGAAAACTCAAGAGAAGATAGTCCTTTCAACAAATCACGCGCAAAGAAAACGTCTGCAAAAACACACTGGTTCGTGCTTTGCACTAGATACAGATTACAGAACAAAAATAAAGCCTAAAATTATAAATTCTAGGAAAAACCCATACCTTCTCTTAGGCAGTAATTTCCTAGATGCATTGCCAAAAGCACAATTCATAAAGAACAAACTGGTGAACTGGATTTCACAAAAGTTTAATCCATCTGTTTGCTGGAAGAGACTGTTAAGGCAACAAAAATACAAATCAGAGACGAAGAGAAAATATCTGCAATGTGCGTGTGTGTCAGAAAAGGTACCTAGACTAAATAAGTACTCGAATCCATCAATCTTTAAACAGACAAAATTGTTGGACACCTTCGCAAAGAGCAGGTGAATGGATTGACCATAGGGTACCAGGATATATAATAAGAAATATACTCTCGTTAGTCCGCTTTTCTGGATTCCCTAAGTGCCCTTTTGTACACTCATAAGATGGCCTCTGATTGGAGACTTCTGTCTCGCCTCTGATTGGGAATGTTGCCAGGGATACCAAACATACAATTATCAGGCTGGAGCTCCCACTCTCCTCCAGACCTTCAGCCTCTAACTTCTGACATTCAACCTCTGCCCTCCAGTGCACGAAGGGGCGCTGGAGGTCGGGCTAATCACGGATGATCAGTATCATAATCAGCCATGCCCACCTAATGAAAGGGCCACAGAAACCCATAGGGATAAAGTTTAGAGCACTCTGGCTGGTCACACAGACGCATTAGGGGTGTCGCAACCAGAAATGGCAAACCCCCTCTTCACCCCTTGCCCTGATACCTCTCCCATATAGCTCATTTTTTTTACAACTGTTTTCTTCTTTCTTTAAATTTGTTCTTTAAACTTTTTATACAGTATGTTATTATAATATTCTTTCCCCTCCCCCAACTCTTCCCAGATCCTCCCCCGAGGTCTCTGCCCACTCAAGTTCATTTTTTTTCTCTCTCAAGAAAAGAAAAAGTCGTTACAAAACATGGAATCAGATCTGTGTTGGCCATCTTCTCCTGAGCCTGAGACCTGCCCTGGGCTGTGGCTGATACACTTGGTGTCACTCCATTGAAAAACACTGATTTTGTTTTTGTTTTTTTTTTTTTTCCCAGCAGCTCTCTTTTTCAAATAGCTTCTTGGCAGTGGATGGGACTTGTGCCCACTTGCCCTTCTCCATGCTGGGATTTTTGTCTGGCCTGAGCTTGTGCGGGTCTTATGCACGCTGTCACGGTCTCTGTGAGTTCGTATGCGCATCTTCCCTGTTAGGTCTGGAGACTTTCCTTAAAATCATCTACTACTTCTAGCTCTTAGAGTCTTTCTGCCATCATATCCATAAAGAGCCCAAGGCTCAGGGAGGGTTGTGTTGAAGACGTCCCATTCGGGGCTGAGAGCTCCAAGGTCTCTGTCTGCGCACTGTCTAGTCGTGGGCCTCTTTGTTAATCATCTACTGCAAGAAGCAACTTCTCCGCTGAGGGTTGAGCAATGAACTGGTCTGGGTCCCTGCCAGATGTGGTGGCTGTGGGATCCCTGGAGTCTGAGAGTTACAAATTAACGGAGGTGAGCAGAGAGGGCGGGCTGAGGAGAGCACGTGGGGTGGTGAGTCCTAAGGAAATGGAGATGGCCAAGTGCATCCTTTGTAACAAGCTGCTGGTCTGGATAGGCAAACTGTTTCTCTGAGTCCTGTGAGCCACTCCTGCAAATGACCGAATCTGAACAGCACCGTGGGAGCTCCTAAGCTGACAGCCTGGGCTTGCAATAGGCACATGAAATGGGGGAAGTCTTGGCAGTCTGGACCTTTAATCTGAAGAGGCTGATGGGTCTCCAGGTAGAGAATGTCAGAGGCTAGTTACGCTGTAGACACCTAGGGGGTATCTGTGGAGAGTTAAACAACTGCTAGCCTGAGAACAACACATCTGTTCACAGAGGTGTTGAATGTGGGTATAGAAAGAGCAGTTAGTTTTTAATGGCAAATAAGTACATATAAGATGACCAGTAGGACTATTAATCAGGAGAACACAAATTAAAACTATAATAACATAAATATCACTATATATCCACCAGAATGGCAAAAGACCTTCTTGACTGACAATGTGTAATACCAGCAGGAACATAAAGCGATGGAGCCCCGCCCACAGCAGAAGGGAACGATCTCTTCTTCACTTTGGAAAACTGCCTGGCAACTTCTTTAGAAGTTAAGCTTTCACCTTCTTTGTGACTCTATGATTGAGCTGTTCGCCTCCCAGGGAATTAAAACATGTGTCCATGCAAAGACTTGAACACAGATGTCCATAACAGCCCTCCTTATAATAGCCAGAGACTAGAAAGAAGTCCAAGCCTCCAACAGGTGAATGTAAACCGAATGACAGCCGTACATCAGAACAGCGCCCAGCATGGAAAGGAGTTGTTGATGCAGGCAAGCGCATGGATGAATCTAAAATAATTGTATTAAGTGGAAGAAGAGTAGATGCGGCCACGAGGAGATCGCAACAGTTGATTTAAATATATATAAATATATAAAGAAATCAGTCATTCACCCCCAAGAAAGAGGGAGGTGAGGTAGAAAGATTTTTTCCTAATGGGTCAAAGGGACTTTAGAAATTTTGTAGGGTTGTGGATATGTTCATTATCTGGATTGTGCTGATGGTTTTACACATGCACACATGTCAAACCTCAACAAATTACACACACACACACAGAGTTGTTGTTTTTTTAATTTTGAAATATTTATACACACACACACACACAATAAGATCTCCAGATTAGGGATGCTTAATCTATACATAATAAAGCTATTAATATTTTCATTTAATGAAAAAAGTAATCCCAAAGATTCCTGCTTCTAGAAACTGGAATAGCTAAACTTTCTCTTATTCTTTTTTTTAAATGTGCAGGGTACTTTGCATGTATGTCTATGCACCACATGTGTGCAGTGTCCAAGGAGGCCAGAAGAGAGTGTCAGATTCCCTGAGACTGGAGTTGAAGATAGTTGTGAATTGTCAGGTGGACGGTAAGAATTCAAACTCGGATCCTTAGAAAAGCAGCCAATGCTCTCAACCGCTGAGCCAATTTCAGCCCTAGCATATTCTTCTTATAAGTACAGCCAAATACAGTAGACACTATGCACTCAACAAACAAGCAAAGACGGAGACATGAAGGGAACCAAACCAGTGAAGAATGCTGGGACCTGAGGAACGTTCGAGGAGTTCCTTGGGTATTATTTTTGTATCAAGAAAACTGGACTGGGTTCTAGGTAAGCTGATAACCTGAAGAAATCAATAAATACATAACAAAAAAAAAAAGTCCCAAGAAAACCCTGCTCTCTAACCAAAAGACCAGAAAAGAAAGGCATAAATTACCCATGCATCCGGAGTCTCTGCTGTATGAATGTCAGGGAGAACCAGGGGAGAAGCATGAACTCATGCCTGGAACCAGAAACAGTGAGGTGGTTGTCCCTTGGTGGGATGTCAGCAGAGGCCAAATGAGAAACCTTGACACCCACTCTTATCCTCCGGTAACAATGACACACACACACACACACACACACACACACAGAGCATCAGAGGGGCCTTCCTAAAACAAGATATTAATAACATCTAGAGTTTCATAACAAAATAGCCAAAATGTCCAAGACCCAATCAACTTAATAAGAAAAGGCTACATGATGCAAATACTAGAATTATCTGACAAGGATTGTAAAGCAGCCATCATACAAACACCTAATTAATTATGATCGTGCACAGCAGATGAAGAGCATAGCCTCAGGAAAGGTAGATGGCCAACACCAAATGAACTCAGTGGCATCTTTGTCTCGTAATGCCTTGTCAGGGCTTTTTATCTTTTTATTTTTATTTATGTATTTATTTATTTGTTTACCTTACAGGTCCTTTGCCTATATATTACAGCTTCCAGTTTTGTGTTGTTATGGGATTCCTCTGTGTACTAGTCTGTATGTCTCTGTGTCTGTTTATGTTTCTTGCACTTTTTTTTGGGGGGGGGGGCTCTTCTTCTGTTTTGTCCTATTTCAGTTTTGTTTTCTCTTATTTGATTTTATTATTACTCTTTAGATGCCTGTGGGTTTTCTAACTAGAGACAGAAAGCTATGGATTCAGATGGGAGGAGGAGGGGTAGGGGAGAATCTCAGAGGATTTGAGGGGAAAAAAAAACAATCAGAATATACAGTATGAAATGAAAGAAAACATATAAACATGGAATACAAGGAAACAAATAGAAAGTTGAGATGAAAAATAGTAACAAAAAAAAAATTCTCCATGGATGAAACTCATCAGCAGAATGCAAAGGAGAAAATTAAAAAGCAGTTAAAGAGAAAATTGCCCAATCTGAGGAACTGCAAAACAAAAATGAATAGAGTCAGGGATCTGGAGAGATGGCTCGGCAGTTAGGAGCACCAGTTGCTGGTTTAGAGGACCCGAGTTTGATTCCCAGCACCCACGTGGCAGCTCACAACTGTCTGTAACTACAGTCCTAGGGGTCCGATGCCCTCTTCTGGCCTCTTCAGGCACTGCACACACATGGTGTGCTTACATTCATGCAGGCAGACACCCATACACATAGTAATAAAGGTTTAAAAATTTAAACAAAAAATAGAGCCCAGGGAGCAAAGAGGGCCATAACAAACGACCTAGCATGTGTGTTGCTGGAATCCCAGAGGGAAAGTGAATGGGGCTGAAAATCCATTTTCCAGATCAAGCATCAATTATTCCTGCAATTTTATGCTAAATTTGTGTGCTTCTGACATTGCTTCGTCTTTACATCAACTTCTTTGACTTTTTTATTGTGATCTTCCTGTCTGTAGGGCATCTTTTTGAACTCATTCTTTACATTATCTCTTTTTTTTTCTGATATTTGATGTATATTTATTTAATGGTGTTTGGTTCACTCATATTTGCTTAGTTATTATTCTGGTTTGTCTTTTTTTTTTTTATCCTCGCCTTGTTTGCGGCCTTCTTAATGGGCTAGGATCTTTGATTGGATAACTATCTTAAGTCCTAGCGGTCAGTCTTTATGGTTCCTTTGTATCTCTGCCTTTATCTTTCACATCTTCGGTTGGCTTTCATTCATGTGTACTAGGTCACAGTGCAGGGCTCTTATTCCATCAAAGCTCTCGGGCCAGCTGCCTCTCCCCTGAAGTCTTTTACTTCTCATTTTTTTCCTATTTACGTTTTCTCTGATTATTTTTGTTCAATTTGGCTCTTTTTTTCTTTTGACTTCTTTTAATTCATTTTTTTCCTTTTGTTGTTAGTGTTCTGTTTTTCATTTCTTCTTGTTTTTATTTGCTGATTATGGATGTGGATCTTCTTGTGTTGCTATTTGCTCTTTTTCCTATTAACGTTTTCTTGTTTTTGTTTCAGGCTTTTTTGTGTATGGCCATCTTTGGGGGCTCTTGGTTGCTGCGTTTTATCGGTTACTCTTTTGTTTCTTTTTTAAGTCTGTTTTTCTCTTTTTTGGCTTTTTGTAAATCTTTTCTGTTTTTTTTAAGAATCTTCTGGGCCTTTTGATCTGAATACGTGGGTAGGCTCCACATAGATTTTTCTTTCAATTTTTTTTAATAAATATAACTTTTGGAGCAGTTCTGAGTGTTTGATTTTTTTCCTTTGTGGGTATGTTCTTGTATGCTTTACACTGAGTCCTTTCTTTGTTCATGTCATTTTCAGGAATGATTTTGTTGGATTCGAGAATTGAATCAAAAGCTTCTTAGTGCCAATTCTACTAAATAATTGGAATTTTTCTATTTACTCTCAGGTAATATTGTCTTTAGTTAGCCTTCTGTGATTATCTTGAACTAGTAGTTTTATCATTATCTTACATTTGGGTGTAATTGTTGCCAGTTGCTGGTTTAGAGGACCCGAGTTTGATTCCCAGCACCCACGTGGCAGCTCACAACTGTCTGTAACTACAGTCCTAGGGGTCCGATGCCCTCTTCTGGCCTCTTCAGGCACTGCACACACATGGTGTGCTTACATTCATGCAGGCAGACACCCATACACATAGTAATAAAGGTTTAAAAATTTAAACAAAAAATAGAGCCCAGGGAGCAAAGAGGGCCATAACAAACGACCTAGCATGTGTGTTGCTGGAATCCCAGAGGGAAAGTGAATGGGGCTGAAAATAATCACCAAAAATTTCTCAAATTCGGGGAGAAACAAAAACAAAAGACTACAGGTTCAAGAAATCAAGTAAACTTCAAATAAAATAAAGCTGACTAAACATATTCCAAGACACATCAAAATTAAACTTCGAAAAACTAAAAGCAAAGAAAAACCTGAGATGGTGAGAAAATGACACTTCTCACACAAGGTAAAACCCACGGGGCTGACAGCAGATTTTTCATCACAAGCCATTTGCCATGAAGTGGCAAATTTTTCAAATGCTATTCAAAAAGGAACTCTCAATTTGGAATTTTATACCCAGCAAAAGTACTCTTTGGGAATGAAGGGAAAAATCAACACGTGCTCTGATGAAGGAAACTAAGAGTTACCACAGATCTTTAAGTAAACGCAATAAGCATTCTTTAAGTACTCTAAATTGCGTTTGATGTTTGAAACAATATTATACTATCCGGTGTGTTCTTCACCGGATAGGAAATGTTTAAGATAGCTATTTTATGCTATTTTATAAGTAGCACCATCTAACCAACTGCACTAACTGGCCAGTAGGACGGCTATTTTATAAATGGAGAGGTAAAAGGATTTGATGAGAGGAAAGGTTAGGTGTGGCTACAAAGGAGTGGTGTGGGAGATCTTTGTAGTGAGGAAATAGTTCCATGTCTTGATTGTGGTGTCACATTTGGTAAAATGGCAAGATCTCCAGGAAACCCTGAGAAAGAGGAGGCAGAAAGAGTGTGAGAGCCAGAGGGGATGGAGGACACCAGGAGAACAGGGCTCTCTCAATCAGCATGAGCAAAGCTCCTATGAACTCACAGAGACGGAAGCATCATGCACAGGGCCTGCACCGGGCTGCGCCAAGCCCTCTGAGCTTACATTATGGCTTCCAGTTCAGTGTTTTTACGGGATTCCTGAGCGTGCAAGTGAGTGGGTCTCTGATTCTTGTGCCTTCTCTTGGGCTCTTTTATTCTGTTGGTTTCTGTTGTCCAACATTGATGTGATAGTTTCTTCTTCCTCTTGTATATTATTTTGTTATAGTTTTTAATAGATGGATGGATGGATGGATGGATGGATGGATGGATGGAAATCTAGCCAGTAAAATTAAAGATAACAATCGAATTGTCATTTATACCTGCTGGGAGTGGGGAATTCGGTTTTCTCCTATGGCGTGACACTGGGTATATCAACCACCCTGGGACAGGCCTCATGTTCAGGAGTAGTTGGCCAGCATACAGTGGACTCCACAGGTTTGTTCATGTGTGCTTTTATTTGGCTACAGTTGAATATCTTTTATTTCTTTTGGGGGTGGTGTTTTATTTTGTTTTCTTGGTTGGGCTATTGTTGTGTTGGGTTCTTGTCTGTTTTTTTTAAGAAAGAACTTGAAGTTTGGTGGATAGGGAGGAAGAGAGGATCTGGAATGACGTGGGGGAGGGGAAAAACATCATGAAAATATATTTGAATTTTTAAAATTATTTTAAATAATAAATATAACTTTAAAGGGAATAAAAAATGGCAAGAGCTCTTCACACTCAGTTTACCGATACCAATTATTGGTGTGGTATTCTGGTATGACCTTAGGGAAAGTGAATGAAAACAGAAAGGCATTCTCTGTACTCTGTTTGCAATTCCCAGGAGGTATACAGTGACTCAAAATGAGAAAGCTAATTTTAAGAAAAGAATTCTATGAAACCTCTACACAGAGCAATTCCTAATAAGTAAAACCAAAATGAAACCTATAAATCCAACTGTGTAGGAGACTTAGTGCCACAACCAACACGTAAGACTATTTGAAGTGACTTTAAGGCAGTGATTTGACACGACAGCCTAAGGAGGACAAGAACTACAAAATTCAAAAGGAAAAACTCTTAAACACTGTCCAGTAATCTTACTATGAATAGTCTTGTTGTTGTTCTGATATTGATGTGTCTGTTATTGAGCACTGTACGGAATAAAGCAAGTATGTCAGTATCTTTAGATCCAGGTTTGGTGGTAGATGCACATATATGTTGTGTGCATGCATATAGCCATACATTTGTGTACACGTGTATGTGTATGATACATATGTACAGGCATGCACTCACAGGAGTGTGTCTGTGTGTGTATGCGTGCGTGCGTGTAGATAAGTGTGTGTTGGATGTCAGAGAAAGGGATACAGAATAAAGATAGTTGAGTACAAAATTTAAAACTGAATTGACTAGAAAACGGTATAATTCCACAGTATATTTTCACTTAAAATATATTTCAAAGATATGCTGGCTGAAAAAGCCGAGAAACAGCGATAAATCTAGAAGCATAGGCAGTAGCTTCTAAACATCTCCTACAAAAACAAGAAACCAGGGCTTGTAGGAGAAGCAGCTCCATCCAGGTCTAAGACAGGAAGTGCAGAAGGTGAGCCTGCATTGATTT